>RYFJ01003594.1:0-168131 GCA_003991445.1 Oryza meyeriana var. granulata
CTAGTATTATCCAGAATCTCGATAGTGTTTGGCACGGTTTAGGCGTTACGGGCAGGATCTCGAATGTTGGGTAACTGTGCGTAGGCCTCTTTATAAATAGGTAATGCTAGCGTGATGGTGCTTGAATTCAATGATGGTGGCGTGGATGGGGTTACAGCAAAACTTAAGTCATGGCTTCGTGCTGTTAAGGTAGATATTAATGGAGGGAAGATCGTTCAATTCCGTAAAAAGACACTATTATTGGGGGTGTTAGCGAATTCAGCGTTTTTTTAGGTTTGGGTTCATTTTTTTTTTCAGACGTTGGATTTCAGAGCATAGCAACCGGAAGACAAAAAGAAAATCGTGATTCCGAAATTAGGGGTTTTGGGTCAGAATTAAATCAAAGTGTGCGAATAAGACTATGTTTGCAACAATTATAAAGACAATCTAAGCTTTCAATAATACAAACGTTGCTTGGTTTCAAGTTGTTGCCTCTTCTGCGACCAGAAATTTCTGTCAATTGTGAAAGACTGAATAGCGAGAAGACTTGTCTAACTTGTGAAGAGAGAGAGAGGTTGGGAATTCAATTTTTTTATCATATCTGTGTGGAAACTGTTAAAACCAATTTTAGACAGACCCAAAATTTTACGATTGGGTTTTGTTTTGGAGGATTTTAGGGGCATTTTTCTCGCTCAGTGGCCAACGTTGCAAAATCCCCCCAAACGCTGTAAAATATTTACGGCGGTGTATAAAGATATTTCGGGCGTATATCGTGTGATATTTTCCTTTTCTTTTCCCGCGCTCCTTTAGTCCTCTCGCTGTCTCGTTTTTCCTTTTCGCGCCCGTTTCCTTCCACTTCGGCGGTCTCCCCGCCTTCCTCTTGCTCTAGGGTTCCACTTCTTCATGGACCCGGCCGCCGCGTCCGCTGATGGGGCGTTTCCTCGAGTTCGTCGACTACGCCACCGCATGCTCCTCCTCCTCCTTCGGGGTGGCGACGGCGGACGACTCCCCCGGCGGGGCCGGCGCCTGCGCGACCGCCGTGGGGGGGTGGGCGGTGGCGGAGGTGCTCAAGTCGTGCTGCGCTTACTCCAGTGGCGTCACCGGGCCGCTGCATCCTGGCCTCCGACTCTTCGCATTTTGGACGTCGCTGTGGCGCGTGCGGTGGTTGTAGAAACTAGCAATTTGTAAGTGCTGTTTTGATTGGATTAACGTGCTGTGTTCAATTTTTCTAGAAGAGGTCTTAGGATTATTAGCTGAAATTCGGCTGTGTGGTTATATTTTAATTTATTAAATTCAATATAGTCCTCGAGATGCAACCCAACCCTTTCTCCAAGCTGCTACAGTTCTGTTTTGTACTCACTGTTTCTTAGAGAGAAATTTATTCTTGAAAGCAAATCGCGGCCGATGTATTGAAGAATGTCGAAACCCAATGTGGTTCTCAGTAAAAAGGGCATGCATGAGCTATTTGTGCACTAAATCACTCCTGTATCTTCTGGTACTGCTCAAGCAAGTGGCGTGTATTATTTTTGTAAGGATAGCTCAGTTTGGACAATCCCATGCTTCTTGTTGTGTGCAGATTAACAAGTACAAACATTTCAAATCATGATTGCATTTTTTCATCATTATTTGGCATTAGACATTTAAAATATTTTGATCTACTTTTGTTAGTCTTGGACAGAAACAACGTAAAATCTTTGACTGCAAAGAGGAAAGTTGAATTGACCAATCTTCTAAAAACAAGAAATAGAAGGAGGCGGCTTCCTAATACTATCACAATCGACTCTATCCATGAGAAGAACTTCCTTTCTCCTAAGAGTGTCCTTGAAGCTGTTGTATGATGTGTTTGTCATTCCTGGTATGCTTATACTTTGCTTCTACCAAACAAAGAAGTTATATATATCAGCTATTTTTATATTGTTTCAGAGTACTTGAGCTTTGCAGGGATGTTTAGTAGTAAACAGAATGACTAGCTGGATACTACCCTATTACTTTCCTATTCATTATTTCTCAACAAGGGCTGAGTTCAATCTTATAAGAACCTTGATTATTTGGTTATCATTTTTTCCAACATGATCCTTGAATAAATGTACTGATAAATTTAATCACTTCAACTTGCTCTTTATACATTTTCCTCGTTACCTTCTAAATTGCGTCTTGTAGGGTACAACATATACATGTCTTGGAACACGTGGAGCATGTCTACTATTGATCTATATCTTTACAATACGAAGGTAGATCTGAGTATGCGACTATTTATTTTAGATAATGTCAGTGAAGATAATGCATTATAAATCCAGCACTGAATGAAGGTAAATTTGTTATTGGACCGACTCTAAATTTTCATGTTAGGTACTACAACTACATTGGACAGCATGGTGTCTTGAAGAAGGGTCGAGAAGTTATGCTCACAGGATGTTGCCTACGTACAGCTATGGAGGGATCAGGCATGCTCGTATTTTGCCAAACAGAATATATGGTGATGTTATTGATATACAAGAGGTACCAGTTAAAGCATTTAAATTACAAGGAAGTGCAGTTCAGAATGTGTCTTACTTGATAGATTTCATATTCTTGTATACTTGTCAATTTTTTTAGTTCACTTCCATCCCTCATATGATTCTTCATAATACATAAGAAAATCACCTAAGCACTTAATAGCATGAATCTATTCATGCTTGCTGTATTATACTATTAAGCTGCTAGAAGTTAAAATTTTGTATTGGTGCTGTGGGAATGCTAGATACAGCTGGTTCAACAAAACTTTTCTGATATACTATATCACACATTATTCAGTTTGGACTTATGTTTAATTTATACAGGATGAAGATGAAGATGCCATGTTACTTGCTGCACAGTTTTGCACATATTCTTTCTCATCTATGATGCTAGATGAGAACAGAAACACTATTTCCTACTCGTTTTATGCCAGGTATAACAGGATATGTAGTACTTTACTACTTTTTAGTTCTTCATGGTGACATTTTTACATTGGGTGCTGCTGTAGTTTTACTAGCAAGAACTCATCCGGTTCAATTGGAGATGTTTTATTTGCATTTACAATTGGAGATGTTTTATTTGTATTTACTTTCCTCGTATTCTATACGGCTATATCATCTGACATGTAAAAATTCTCTCTTTGCTGAAAACTTAAATTTATTTTCATAATTAAATAAAGCACTCACGGTTTGCTGTTGAACGTGTGCATGTGTGTTCTGTTGTGTGTATGCTAGTTATACCAGGAGTATTAAACCAACATTGATTGCTTGTGAGAAAAAAAGAGGAAAATTTACCAACCCATATGACGATATAAACTGAATAGGATTAAGCAAATCTGATCTTGAAGGATTTGTAACACTGCCCTTTACCCTGTAGGATCGAGAAGATTGAGTCTTTAGAACCTTTTGGGTCTACGGAAAGAAAGCAGATTGTACTTGTTGACAATGATGATGCAAAGATAAAATTTGTTTTATGGGGAGAGCAGGTTTTGCTTGCAAATCTTTTCAGGTTAATTTCACTCAATACAAGTACCAAATGTCTCATTCAAGTTATTGTAAGCTAAACTTTTATTCTAGTGTAGGGAGCATGCTTGCACTGGACAGACCTTTTATTGCAAATTGTGTGCACAATAATCACGAGGAGTCTCAGGAACTTTGCCTTGAATATGGCAGTGCAACACAAGTTTACTTGGTGCCTATTGCTCAGCAGGAGGAACAGGTCGGTATGAATATCTTGGTGCTATGTCTTTCTGCACTACTCCTTTTGACCGAGATTGAAAAGTTTGTGTGCTAGGTACTTCTCACACCTACCCAAATAAGGAGTCAAGGATCTCGACCGTCATGTGTTCCAAGTGATCATATGGCTTCACAAGTTTCATTATCACGTGATTTGCATGGTTCAGTTGATTTCAGCAAATATCCCTTTCGAGTTAGTAACCTGAACTTCATTTATTTGAGTTTCTTTTTATCAGATAAATTTGCCAATTTTCTTGGAGCCTGAAGGCTTCATGGATTTACCATATAACGATTGATCCTGTTCATGTTTCAATCTGCATTTAGTTACATTGTTCAGATCTTCATGAGCAACAAAGAAATACTAATATGTTTATCTTAACTCATGGAATTAATTATTGTGAAAACTAGCACTTGAGATCCCTCATTAGTAACTACAACTCATAATATATAAAATCTGCTGCAATACTGTTTTAGGTGCATCTAGTGCTATCATTCCATGGGCTCCTCAGTCATGCAGATGTAATATATCTAGTAACATAAACATATATGTGGTCTGCTGCTTTACTTGGCAGAAACATGCTTTCAGAAGTACTTAATGCTTTATGCTTCTCATCAGCATTTTCTTGTTACCATCGTTTTCATGATCATCTACTATTATATCACTGGTTGAAGTTTTTGATTCCTTAATAAAGGGAAATCATTGAAAAAATAGATGTTGTCTCCTCTTGACCCTTGTGGATTCTGTTCACTGTTTTTAGTCTGACACAACTTATATACCATATACTTATCATGCATGCAGTAAAGTTCCTGTAATATATTCGTTGTGGTGGACTTGTATAACATGCCTAATTCTTAGGTATATGTAAGCGACCTTCATGATAAAATGGTTGGAGTTAGTCTGTTTGGCACTGTGACAAGTGTTTGCAAAGCAAGCGTCTCAGGGGCTTCCTTCTATTTGGAGATAGAAGATGCAACAGAAGTTGTTCTGATGAAGCTTAACTTTATTGGACTCTGGTACCAGTTTTGTACTTATGCAACAATCTAGTTTTTCCCACTGTCTATTCCCTATTTTGTTGAAAATGTAGGCCAATTTGACTTAAAATGCAAATCAAAATTCTTCTTGTACTCATAATGCTAGTGTTAAATTGTCAAATTTGCAATATCCAGGCATATGCTTTGTTAGTTTGGATGAGTATTAATGTGCTGGGTTTAAATATAGAAAGCTGATCAATGTATTGAACTCATACAGTTTGGAGCCTCGCAAAAAACTGTTCAATTTACTTTTGCACTGAGCATGATATCATGATCAAAATAGGAATTCATATAGTTTCTTCCATTTAAAAGCTGATTGTTTTTTCCTTTTGTGTTTCTGTTATCAAATCAATGTTGAGCCATTGAAATTAATTTTATATTACACTAAATCAAGGAACATCCTCTTTATCTGTTTCCTGTGAACAAGCGATGATATTGTGAAGACTATACCGCATCAAATGTTTTCTTATTAGAGCTATTGTTGTGTGAGCTGATATATTCTGATTAGAATATTCATGAGGTACCTGAACTGTACAGTGTGTGCAAGACTGCAAGGTCTTCTACAAATATGTAATGTTATGTTAACTGGCTTTTGGTATTTTATGTTATCTATCGCCTGACAGCCTGTGGCTAGTGAATTATAGAGTACATTAAAAAGCATGACATTGACTCTCAGTATTCTAAATTCCATCATTTTTGCTTACTTTTCTTCAGAGAAGCTTTACTTTTTTACAAAATTGCTGTTTCCTATGCCAACTCATTTGTCTCTACCATGCACTTGAATTTGGTACATTATAGATGTATTATGCAGGTCGCTAGCAGAGTGGGTGTTGGTCATGTGGTGTACATCTCTGGTTTGACTTGTACCTTGAGTTCAACAAACATGTAAGCAATACATTCCTTTTTAATTTTGTATGTTCACAATTTAAATGTTCCAGTAATTGCTTCAAGGTGAACAATTCTGGTTGGTGGGCTTTTGGTGTTACAGTCTTGAAGTCTCTTGGATTGAAGAGGAGCCAGGGTCTCTATTTGTTAACTTAAGCTTGCTGCCAGCCCTTCTTAATTCAACATGCCTGCATAATTTGTCACTCCTGTCAGATCTTCCCCATTCAACTAATAGAACACATGTAAGTCTTCACTATTATTGTGAAGTCTTCTCAAGCATTTACATTTTTAGTTAGCTTTTTAGATGAATCGCGGAAACATCAGTGACATTTAGAAAGCATTCCGGGTACCTATGTTGTTTGTTTTAAGAACTTTGCGTTCTTCATTTGTGACTAAGTCCTTCTGCTCTCCTAACATCCTGAATGTGTTTGATATCTTAATATACAGATATGCCATGTTCGACTTGACCACATCGATGTCAACAGTTTAAAGGTATTATTATTCCACAATCTTTGTGGAAGTGTTGTGAGCGATCAATCAGGTGGACTTCAGTGTTCCTTCTGTAAGTGTGCATGCCATAGCGGTGGATGTACACATGGCTTTCAGCTGCACTTGACCATTGCAGACGACAGTGAAAAGCTTTTCGCCTGGTGCGTTGGGCAAACGGCCGTGGAGTTCCTTCAAATATCTCCTGATGAATATATGGAACTCCCTGAGGTATTAACTAACAAAATTCTTGCTCATGTAGTTATGTACCTAATATTTGAGACAACACCATTTCAATATACATATCATTTACCTCTGCTTGGAATATTTTACCGAGCAATTCTGTGGTGGTGGTTTTTGTATATAAGCAACTCAGTATTGGTCTCATTCCTGCACGCTCATAGGTAGCATAGCACTGATAGTCTGATACTTATAACTTTTGGCACGTGAAACCAGTATTCGTGAAAGCTTATCTTGTCATTTTGTGCATCATGTAGCACATGTCAATATTTGTTTATCTATACTTGTCTATACCTATCATGTTTCTGTTAGATAACACGGAATCATTATACTCTCTGTTCTTACTCAAGTTTTCCGGTGATGAATTACCAGGATGAACGAGCAATGTATCTATATACTCTTCAGAATGAGAGTTTTACTGTGTCTATTGCAAATACCAGCAAGCGGATTGATGAATATATTGAAGACGATAAAGCACTTCCAGTATGGGAGATAACAAGGGCCCAAAAATGCGAGTGAGACCCTTGAGCGGAATTTTAGCTTAGGAAGAAAGGTTTGTGTGGCAATGTTAAGTTTAAGATGCATCAAGCATTATTTGGAAGCGTACTTTTATTGCAAACTATTCATATCAATGGAACGAAGCATATTTAAATCTGACTCGACGATCTTATTATGGTATTTGTTTCGCTGTTGTGTTTTCTGTTCATATGATGCCGCCTGCATCTCTCATCTCTTTCCTATTATGTGGATCTGAAATCGTTCGCAGTTGGCAATTGTCTGGCAGTCAGAAATAACTTACCAGCAGAATTACTAGCTGGGAACAATATAATGTAACAAAAGAAAAAAAATCAACGTCCAATGCCAAATTATCGTGGTTTTGCTCCTGCAATAATACTCTCCGGCCAAATATATTTGATGTTGAGAGAACTAAGATTAGCTTTTACGATCGAATAAAAAAACAAGCCTATCAGAGAGAATGAATGGTAGAACGCTAAAAATTAAAATATTTTGCGGAATAAAAGAAACTCTCAATTTTGGATGGAGTACGCTGGTCAGATCGTTTCTGTTATGTCGGTCTAATTGCTATATGTCCGTTAGTAGAAGTGTCGTCTCGTCGCCGCACTCTTGTCGGATGAACCGTCAAATCGGATGAACCGTCAAAATTCAGAAGGATACATACCGAAGATACTCTTCAAAATAGATTAACTTTATTGCATTAAGATGTGTTTACAAAGCTCATACAAAACGCTCCTCTCTCTCAAAACTAAACTCTACCTTTTTTTCTCTTTCAAAAATTATTACTCTAAGATCTCAACCTCTTATCTATTTATACCTAAAACCTCCTACATAATATAGGAGTAGAATTCCTAATCCTATTAGGACTCAACTCCTATTTCTACTAGTACTCCACTCCTAATCTAAGTAGGACTCCACTCCTAATCCTACTAGAACTCCACTCCTAATCCAAGTAGGATTCAACTCTTAGTCCTACTAGAACTCCACTCCTAATCTATGTAGGACTTGACTCCTATCCAAAATAAACTCCTCTTTTCATACGCACACAATTTCTCTTATATGCCATATGAAATCTTCACTTCCACGTGTATTGATATCTAGTTTCCATGCAAAAACAAAAAAACCATATCCGAATACAAGTTCTTTCTCAACTTGACTCGTATTAGCCACACAGACTCACACCAATATCGACTTATATTTTTTAACAAATTTTCATTAAATAAATAATTTGCAAACCTAATTGTTCATTATAAAATATTAATCATGATAATGATTTTACAATCTCTCCCTTGATAAACACATTGGCAATATCTCCAAAATGCAAATTGATGTTTTTGAAAAATAAAAACCAAGAAGTGTCAAAAAGCACCAATGGCTCAAAAATCACAAAAGTAAAACATAAAAACTCTCTCCTTTTTTTAAAAAAAAATTTCTTCCCTATATTTGCAATAAAAGCATAAAATCGACTATTTTTAAAAATCAATCAACTTGTCACAACTTTCAAAATCTCCCCTTAATAGCTCTTCCTTTCTTTAAGCATGTATTTTATATATTTCTCCTCCTTTGATAATGATTTCATCAAGAATGTCCAAAGAGAGAATATAACCTATGAAAGTACCAATGCAGTAAATATGAAATATTTACTAATTTTTCTTTTTTTGAATTTTTTTACTAGGAGCTTTGAAGTGTACTTAAAGTAACTCAGGGACATGTGTTGCAATACAAGGGAGATAGATTGACCAACTAGCAAACAAGCATGAGTTATAATCCAAACATCAATCAATGATATTATAATCAAGATTAAATCAGCACTAAAAATTCATGATTTCAACAATTTATAATGCAACATAATCACTAGTATATAGATTAAAAGAGAAACCCCACACATAGATAAGCTGAACTAAACACTCTTTCTCCAATTAACTTGCCATTTACAAGAGAATTTTTATCAAATTTTATTTCTGAGCTTCTGCTCAATTTGCCTTTTAATAGCACAAAAGAAAATATCTCAACCATTTTGGGTACGTCCTTGTCGTTAATACTGTTTTCAAGCATTTGGCACCCATTATTTTCCTCACGTCAGATACGTCCTTGTCGTGAATATTGTTTCCAAGTATTCAGTATCCTTTTTTTTTCTCTCATATAAGCATTTTTTTTACTTGAGAAATCTCTAGAACATTTGAGAAATGAAAATTTCAGCAAGCATATATATAAGCATAAGTCATTCAAACAAGCACTAGTAACAATATTGTATATTTATTTAATTCAAGTAAAAGAATTTTGTGTCATGCATCATATTCCTTCAAAGTAATAGCAAAGGCTCATATAAAAATTAGAATGCATACAAGCTAAACTAGCGACCAAAAGACCTTACTCACATTGCTAGTAAGCACAAGAATATACTAGAGGTATAAAACAAAGCTCCACTTTTCTTTTTTATTTTTAAATTGAGAGCAATGCAATGAATTAAACATGAATGCATTTAAAAACATAAACTCCCCCTCAAAACAACCTCCAAACCCTCCTGACGAAAAAACAAAGCAAATCGAGAAGATATCAAAGGTTTTGAAAAAGACCTAATTGCCAACGATATCACCAAGGTTCTCATTAATTGACATATATCCACTTGTACTATTATCAAAAACTACTATCTCCATAACTAATGAGGAAAAAGCTAATGAAGAAGTAGATATTATATTGCCAATTCATAAATAGATCAATGTTACCTTAAAATCCATCACGTCTCAATCGTTTAATATACATGGGGAGTGTCGGCGAAATGGGACTGGGGGCCCCACATACCCCGGGGATGCGTGGATCTTCGACCACGTCAGTTCCTCCGGGGCCCACATTCTGCATCGGTGACGGCCGGCTACGGCCGTATTCCGCTAAGTACCTGGGTGCGAGCACTGCCTTGGCCCGGGTGCGCACTCCCCGGGCGAGCCGCAACGACGGCTCGCAGCCACCTCCTCGGGCCCCGCGTCCCGGGGACCTTCTCGTGCCCGTGCCTCGCCCCACGGTCCCGGGAGCCACCTCCTCGGCCCCGGGTCGCGTCCCCGGGGCACATTACTGGGACTTCCCGTGCCCGGGCCTCGCCTCCCGGTCTCGGGACCCACAGCTTCAGCCCCGGGTTGCGTCCCCGGGGCATATTACTGGGGCATTCCCTGGCCCGGGGCCCACAGCTTCGTTCTCGAGGAACTCGGCGCCTTGTGCGTGCGGAGGGCTCGACGAGCTCTCTGCCCTAGGCTCGAGCTTGACTCGAGCGAACCAACTGTTCCAACCACCCGCATTAATAGCGAGGCGACGGGGCGCGTCGCCCCTGTCGCCCGCTCTGCCATGCGTGGACTCTCATGACAGCCCCCCGTGGGCCGGCTCCTTGTGCAGTCAGAGAACTTTTGACTAAGAGGGCTTCAGTTTTCCACACTCTGGCAGCGAAGGCGTGCGCTGTCACATCTTCACGACCTAGCCGTCCGCAGCAGCCGAGCGACGTGACGACAAGACATCCCGAGCCAACTCCGGCGTGGCTCAGCAGGCGGCCGCGTGCGTGCGCCACCAACTCCGGCGTGGCTCAGCAGGCGGACGTGTGCGACAAGACATATCGTACCTAGAAAAGCTTCCTCCTCACATGTGAGCTAGGCGCTGTGGACTCCCCTTGGACTATGAAAAGAGGACCCCGGTTCCGGAGGCTGGTGGGATCGGCTTCGGCATTGAGCTCAGCTTCTAGAGAGACTTAGTTCCCAAAGCCAGGGCTAGCTCCTGAGCGCCCCTAAAGAACATCTTGTAAGAGCAAACCACATTCATCTCCCACATAGCAGATACACACAGGAGTAGGGTATTACGCTTCCGCGCGGCCCGAACCTGTCTGCTTCTCCTGCCTCCCTTGTGTGCCATCTCAGCCCGGACCCTCGGGACCCGAGCATATTTCCGACCGGACGCCGCAGCCATCCTGTGAACAACTCCCCTGGTCAAACCTCAAAGGGAGGTCCCTAGACTCCCCGCGGTTGGAGCTCCCTTCTCCGACAGGGAGTATGCCGTCAAAAGACCTATGCACAAGAAAATGTCAAGGCCTTTATGTTGGGATTAGAAATAAGAAATTTAGGAATCCAACACTGAGACACACGACCTATAGAATTAGTAGGCAAAGCACATGCATATGCATAAATAGAATCAGTACCAGACTTACTTGAAAATTTACCTTGGGGTTTTACCGGAAACTGATCCGACCAATGCTGAAAAGTCGGTCTAACCACCGACAGCCGTCGGTCTGATTGCTGATGTGCCTGCGGTCTAACTACCCATAGCCACCGGTTGGACCTCCCTGTGGCTTGTGGTTTGACCGGACCACTTGAAGAAAAGCTTGACCTTTGCCATTTCAACCTTGCAAGTTCACGTTCTCTGTCTTTTTTCTATTTTCTTGTAAGTCTAAAGCAAAACTGAACCAAATACCCATCCTTACCACAATGAGAGCAATTGTACTTCACATGCATTTTTCCTTAGAAGAAGAAGAAGAAGTAATTACACAAGTTGTAGAAAGGTTCGACAAAATTCCAGCGGATTTGAAAATCGTTTTTTTTTGTTCTGGTTTTGTCAAAATCTCACCGTTTTTAGAAAAATCAAGAATACTCGGTGGATGATTAGTAAAATAAGCATGTGCATCAAAACCTATTCCTCTGTTATGTATGCTAACTTTTGATTAATCCAAAATTATATTTAGTTTCTTATTTCCATCGAAAAATCTTTGTAAGGAACTTTTTAAATAAGAAACCTCTTTTGTCAAATTAGCACAATTTTCGTAATCATCCGAAACATATTTTTGTTTGCGACACTTTGAGCAAGAAAGCACTTCATGATTTTTCACAATATCCTCCATGTACTCAACACGACCTAAAACACTTTTTACTTTCATCTCATTTAAAGAACATGTTGAGCAAGTTTTAGATACAGAAACATCTTTTTGTTATTTTAGTTTTCTAGCACTCAAAATATTAAACATGGAACTTGCACCAAAAAAAATTTTATATTTACTCAATAGCTTTTTAGTCAAAAGTAATTTATCTAAGATTCTAGTATGCAGCATAGTTCCAAGAGCAAAACAAGATTCTAATTCTTTATTTTTAGTGAGAGCATTTTCAAGTTTTAAACATGTAGCAGCATTTACATCTCTTAAAGCAGAAATTTCAGATAATAAAACTTCACAAAACTTGCAATCATCATCATCAGGAATCAAAGATCTTAGTCTAAAAATTTCAGACTTTAGAGATTCAACAATAAAATCATTTTTCTTAATTTTTTGTCGTAACTTTAAATTTTAAGACTAAAAGCAACTACCATCTCTTGACAAGTTTCAATAGAAGGAGTAAAGGTAGATACCTTATTATTGTCGTACTCAGAATTGCAGCCGTCTGAACTTGATCCTTCACGAGCCATAAGGCAAACCCCAGAGATGTTCTTGTCTTTATGATCGCCTCCATCTTCACTCTCATAATCGACATCGCTTGCCCCAGCTTGTTCAAAAGCAGCATAGACGTGATTAAAGAATTTCTTGAAATCTTCCTTACTTTGCTTTGAACGCTTACTTCTTCTTTATGTCTTTGGGCTTTTCCCCTTCATCTTCCTTTGTAGATCTTCTAAGTTTCGGACATTTAGATTGAATGTGGTTCAACTCGCCACACCTGAAACACCGAATTGGTCCATCTTCTTTTCTGGTTTTGACATTATTCAAAGTTCGAGAAAACCTGTTAGTTAATAGTGCCAAGTCCTTCTCGGAGAATTGTTCGAGTTGATCATCGGAAATGGCATTTAAAGCATTGAAAGCAAAAGAAGAATCAGATGAAGAAACTAAGGCAGTAGTTTTTGAATCTGACTTACGAGAAATAACATTCAATTCATGGGTTTTTAGCTTTGTATAAAGAGATTCTAAAGTTAGAGTTGTCATATTAACAGATTCTTGAATCTATGTAACTTTCATCTCCCAAACTTTCATACCTAATCTAATTAAAAGATGTCTTGCAATTTCAGATTGAGGATAGTTAACATCAAAAGAATCATCAACAGATCTAAGATTGCTTAAAACTTTATTAAAGCGACCAAAATAATCATCAAGAGCTTCTCTAGGTTTCATTTCAAATTTCATATAGTCTTTTTTGAAAACGTCCCTGCAAATTTCTTTGATGTTAGAAGATCCTTCATGAAAATCACGTAGAGCCTTCTACATCTCATGCGCAGTTGTAAGATAAGAAATTCGATCAAAATCCGAGCGAGAAACTCTACACAAAATCATGTTGCGCGCTTTATAATTATTTTTAACCTCAATTTTATTTTTTGCAGAAATAACATCAGGAATTTTATAAGGATGAGAAACTTTTTGCCAAATATCGTATCCTTGAGACATAATATAAGATTGCATCTTTTTGCACCAAAATTAAAAATCAACTCCATAAAAAACATGCGGCTTGGTTGAAAATCAGTCAGCCATGACTAAATCTTAAGATTGGTGAAGATCAAAAAGAGAAAACAAGACTCTGATACCACTTGTAGGATCGAACACAAGAATCAAGCCTACCAGAGTGGGGTGAATGGTAAGAACATTAAAAACCAAAATTTTTTACGGAATAAAAGAAACCCTCAAACCTAGATAGAGTGCACCGGTTAGACCGTCTCTGTTGCGCCGGTCTGACCGCCATATGTTCGCCGGTAGAACCGCTGCCTCGCCGTCGCGCTCTTGTCAGATGAATCGTCAGAATTCAGAAGGATACACACTGAAGATGTTTTTCAAAGTAAATTAACTTTATTGCATCAAAATATGTTTACAAAGCGCATATAAAACACCTCTCTCTCTCAAAACTAAACCCTATTTTTTTCTCTTTCAAAAATTATTACTCTAGCGTCTCAACCTCTTATATATTTATACCTAAAACCTCCTACACAAGGTAGGAGTAGAACTCCTAATTCTATTAGGACTTAACTCCTAATCCTACTAGGACTCCACTTCTAATCCAAGTAGGACTTAATTCCTATCCAAAATAAACTCCTCTTTCTATATGCACACAATTCTTCTTGTATGCCATATGAAATCTTCACCTCCACGTGTATTGATCTCTAGCCTTTAGTATCCCGCGTGATCTCCCAATCATTCGGATATCAATTTCTCCTAAGTTGACTCCTGATTCATCACCGGCAATACTCCCCTGAGGCCTCAAGACTCACCTACATATGTAAATATAAAGAAACCATATCTGAGTATAAGTTCTTTTCCAACTTAACTCGCATTAGCCACACACTCACACCAACATCGACTTATATTTTTTAACAAATTTTTGTTAAATAAATAATTTTCAAAATTAATTGTTCATCATAAAATATTAATCATATCAATGATTTTATGTAGCTTTCCCAACATCAAATATAAATGACTGGAGGAGTATGTTGTAGTACCAGATATGCAGTGTTATAGAGCTGTAGTTTTTTTTTTGGATAACTTAATGTATACTACATACGGTTCAAACTTCCACATGGGAAAAATGTGTTCAATGCGTTTGAATTTGGACTTCATATTAAATTATACTATTTGACCAAATACAACATGATCTTAACATCTGTGTTCATTGAATCTTTCACGAAACCAGGTCGTATCATGTATGCGTAACACGATATCAGCGTATGCATCCTAACTGACGGACGTCCGCTCCAACCCATCGCAGCGGCCAGCGGCTACTTGCTCTCTTCTTCCACAGGAAATTCATATGAACTCTTCTTTCTACACCTGTCTCTCCGATGAGCTCCTCTTTCAGCCTAGGCACCGTTTGAAGGAGCTTATGACTTGGATTTATTAGCTATATATGAAGTAAGGTGAGTCATTAACATATGATTAATTAAGTATTAACTATTATAAACTTGAAAAATGATTAATTTGATTTTGTTAGAAAAACTTCTATATAGAAAGTATTTGTAAAAGATATCCCGTTTAGTAGTTCGGGAAGTTTGCTCAAAAAAAGAGAAAATAAGCTTAAGCCATAAGCTGATTTAAAATAGTGCCTAAGGCTCCGTTTGATCCTGCTGAAGAGGCTGAGCTGAATATGATATGAGACACGAAAAACACAGCAGATCATTAAACATAATTAATTAAATATTAGAGCAGGTTCAATAATACAATTGGTTAATGACAGTAAAATTTACCACATCACGTAGTAGGCTGTAGTACATGATTATATCTTATATTTTTACTTGCTTGGGTAGTCCAAAAGCTGCATGCATGACAACTTGCTGTCCTATCACAATTTATCTTGGAGGGCTATCAGGCCATTCACAGTTTGCATGCATAGACAGACCAATTGGAGCAGCTTCAGCTCGTCTTAGAGCACTCGTGCAGCTGGTGCTACATCAGTCTCTTGCTTATAGCAAAGTCAATATTATAGCCAGTTGTTGATTATAATTAATGTGTGTTGAATGGTGTTATCGCTCGACGTTAAATCTATAGCTTGATTTATTCTCTCCTCAATTCTTTTTCCTTCATCTAGAATTAGGATGACATGGAATTTTTTGGAGTCTCATGAGTCAATCTATTATATTTGGTCTTAGGCTCTCTCTTTTCTTCTCTTCTCTAACTCATTATTTTTGCCAGCGTGAATATGTCATAGGTGGTCTAAATTTTATAATGTGTCTACTCTTAACTGCTATAAACTTATACAATTAATTTATTTAGTTTTTTTAAATTATTTATAAAAATTTTTATATAAAACACATCGTTCAATACTTTAAAAAATAGGCTCGCGGAAAGCATACCGTCGAAGACCCTTCATCACCTCGAGGCTCAGCCTCGACAATTCATGGAGCCGATGGAGAACCTGATGCATCATAACACCCCTACCTCCAAGCCGGCCGGCGACGGTGGCTTCAGCCATGGCATGGCTCAGGACCTGCTGGAAAGCAACACCTCCGACTTTGATGAATATGGGTGTGCTGCAATGCTAGCACTGTTGACTGAATAACTGAACCTACAGTAGTTGCTCTTCATATTACTCCATTTCAACTCTCCTACTGCAAGTGGTGATATATACGCATGTTGTCTTCGTAATAACATATTGCAATATGTTTAGCTAGATGTAAATATCAGGAATACTAGGGGGAATGGTATAGACATTTGTGGATAGGTTAGTACCCACTACAGTATTCATGTATATACGATATATTTAAAAATATAAGATAAGGCTATATGAAGATACAAACGAAGATATAAGAAGACAAGGATTTAAAGATACAAGAAGACATGAATTTTTATATAAGTTTGGATCTCATAGAGATAATAACTCTACTCCTGTTTAGCCGGAAAACCGATGCTTTCTACTATATCAATTTCATGAGTACAAAGTAAGAGGAGAAAACACTAATCTAGTCTGTCACTATGTTAGCGTGGAGCTCGGGTATGATGGTTGACGGATAGTTGTTTTTGGGCTGCTCTAATGTCGACTCGATAAGATTGAGTGTATGTGGCTTATGTTCACTTGTGTTGACTTTCCTTTTCCCTCTTAAGAGATCTTTATACCTTTGGGTGTTCCCTTATCCGAGTAGAACTAGGGAGCCAAGTTAGAATACGAATTCAAGCAGTTCTGATTGGGTGAAATAGAACTATGTATTTCTTTATTTATTAGGGATTTTTTTCTTATCTGCTTCGGATTCTATTTATATGTATAAAGTTTATTTTTATATAGAATTTGGTATGTGATACTCTGTCGAGGTATGTATACTATGTGGGGTATCCCATATCTAGTATACTATTAATATTGCACCTATGTATCAGATCTGGTCACCAAGTATCAGGCTTGATACATGTGGGTATCAAGTCTGATACCTAGGTATTAGGACTATACCATTTCAACGATATGTTGTCCCCTACTTTTTCCGTCTATAAATATATACTCCCACCGTCCTAAAATAAATCAACTTCCAGAGTTTAAACTTTGTTCCAAAATAAACCAATTCCTATCTTCTTACCTACCTTCGATCCGTAAATCAAGAAATTTTATCTCTTTAATATCCTTTACCAACCCACCCATCAATACTATACTTTAATTAATAAAGGGTAGTGTAGTTTTTTTCTTTAACTTTAAAACTGCTTCGATATATAAGGGTTTAATTTTTTTTCTTTGAACGAAGGTCCAGGAAGTATTATCCTAATAAAATTTAGACGTGGAGTCTCCACGGAAAGCGCAGCTTAACTGCTTAAGCTTGAAGCTGACGGGAGATGAGATTAATAAAGGCCAGTCATGCTTACAGTAGTTACTCATGTTGTACATTGCACATGTTGCCTGCGACCTGATGGTACACACGTTGTACGTTACAGTTACAGTAGTTACTCAACGCTGGTTGTACTTAAAGAATATACCTATATGTTTTTTGAAATACAGTACAAATGTATATATACACATATGGATACTTATCCATGTGAACGTACGATGCTGCTTTCTTTGTGGAGTGAATTGTGTCTATGTGCGGTCGTGAGGTATCTGGTACAATACGATGCGCACCATGTTGGGCTGCTACCGTATCCACGTGTCTCTCGCAGCCGAGAAGCTCAAGAGCTGGAACCCAATATGCCGCTAAATTTTGAACGACGTGATAAATATTACTTGAATTGTAAATGACATGATGATAAATAAAGTTACCTAGACAGCGAATCGTACTCGTATTACGTGTTTGGTCCAAATTATTTTATCCATCCTACTGTACACCAACTCAATTTATTCGTGATTAACGGACCATATTATGTGTGCGCAATCCAACGAGCCACGTCGCCTCCTCCTCCTCCGCGCGACGGGCGGCGATCTCCCCCTCCGCCCTCTCCATTCACCACACATGGCACAATTCAACGGTCTCCTCCTTGGCCCATCGTCGTCCGCAGCCCGACGCCTCGGCGCCCTTCCCCTTCGTCGCCCACAGCACCGCTCGCCGGTCTCCACCCTGCCCTCTTTCGTTGTCCACAGCCCGATGGCCGCCTCACTCTCGTCCGCCGCCACCGCCACGGCCACGGCCGCAGTGACAACTCCCCGTGCCGGCGTGACGACCGGAACAACTGCGCCTCCCTGTCCCTCTCCTTCAACCGCAACGCCGACTGGCGCCGTAGCCCGCAGATGTAGGGCTTCCTCACGAAACCACAACCGCCGATGCCACGATTCAGGCGACGAGCTCGCAGCCGTCCAGCAATGAGAGGCCATCCAGCTCTGGCGGCCACCACACAAGGACGTAAGGAAGGTGAGTACCATTTCGATTTGCTACTCCTTGATTGATTGGTTTCTACGTCTTCATTTGTCTTGTCCCGAGCCTGGCTCAATCTTGATTTGTTTCGATTAGACACAAGATGAAAACATCAGGGCAGCGCTCGGACTCTTTCCCAAGCCCAAATAAGTGCAGGATGATTATTTGCATCACAAACAACATTAGCATCACTGCAAAACCAAGAAGTGCTTCAAAAGTGTTTGTGGAAATGCCTTCAAACAATATAATCCTCCTTAGAATGAGCATTTCTTTTCTACACAGTACATGCATGTGACTATGAGATGTTTCCTCATGTTTTTTCATCTTTTTCCTTCTAAACTTGCAGAGCTTGAAAAGATATTTTATTCATTTATATGATTAATTCATATGTAGGAAGGCTTCATTAGCCATACCAACGGTTATATTGGCCTCAGGTGCAGCAATATCATCCATCCTTCAGAGATAATTAGTTCTCCTCAGTCCCTTGTCCATAACGTATTCCTTAAAAGCTAGAAGAAAAGATCGAAACCTCAACTTAAGTTATCGGTGAAGTGGTTGTCTGGTTCCTTTATATAAAGGTACAGAGGGATCACCCTTACCCAAATGGGTTGGAACTAATCAACTAAACGTTTTTAATATTTTGCCTAAATATACACATGCATTTTAACCTGTAGACCTCTTTGTGCAAATTTTCAAATCCTGGTTTTACAGCTAAAATAGTTACCATCCATGTGTATTTGGTTAATTAGATGTGTCAAGTTGCACTGGCATTAAAATAACCTCATATTTCTCTTGTATCGTTTTGACAATGGCATCTGTATAATCTTCCAGGTGCGGACAAAGGTCAAGATGCATATATTATAGCTTATGACAGTTGGTTTGATGTAGCAGATGGAGTTGGTAAGTGGTTATTTGAATGTAAACCGAATGCATTTTTTTCCTCCTCAAATGTTGTTTTGTTGTGTAACACTGTAACATCACGGATGTCTTAAAAATTCCTGGGCTTTAATTCACGGACTAATATTGTGGCATAATTAATCTCCATGTCTTTGCTACTGGCCTCAAGAGAGTAAGCGCTTCTTGTAATTGTGACAATCAACTTTTGACTCTGATTAAGTTGATAGCCTTTGCTGCATGCTGCAGCGCATCTGAAATTTAGCTATCTTCCAATCACAACTATAATTATCTTTTATGTCCGTGTGCATCTAACATAGATCATGATATTAGTTCTCTCCTTTATGACAATCTGTTATGACTTGATCATATATTGGCATGCAAACCACACTATTACATATATCATTTAGCTTCCTGTCAACGTGTCTACTGGAGGTGACATGCTAGACCATTTTTAAATTTTAATATATGCTTCCTAATCAATATGGAAGTCCTGTCTGCGTTTTTTTTTCTTTTTTAGTTGGCTAATGGAGATAAGAACAATAAGTATATATACAGATGATAGCAAGAAGATGTGTTGTTGTGCTGTTGAATGCAGAGTGCCATGAAACTTTAGATAACCAGCCTTTTATTTCTTTCTTTTTGGTCCATGCAGGAGAAGAGTGAAAAGAGGCTGACAGTCGGCCACAGTCAAGGGACTGGAGGTTCAGTCATAGCCAGAGCATTGCTGACAAGCTTTAAAAAAAATGCAACCTATCATGAATTTTTTGAATTCTCAGCACATGTTTTATCAGAACTCCAGTATATCCTGGTTATAATTTTTTTTAGTGCACATAGTTCTTCTTGCAATCGTAGTATGATTTCAAGACTTTGTGTATGTACATATAAACTATCCACATTGCTCGAGTTATCTCTTCTGTTTTGGGGTTAAACTCTAATGAAACTGTGTACATTTATTAAAAAAAAGACCAATTTGATTTAAATTGTTGTGCCTTTTTATGTTTAATGCACATTTTGATCTTTTCAGTTCTTGGCAATTGATCTAAGGGATTCCATGTGTTTCTTTTTCTTGGTTTCCATAGATCTTGTGCATGCTGCAGTAGTTCGGGACAATCATGTGGTTGCTTTAGACAGTCATTGATAAGTTGTGCTGATGGCAGACAATGGGATGCTGCTAAAAATATGGGTAACAAAACCAATGTATCACATCTTATTATTTTAGTAAATTGCTTGAAATGAAATTCAAGTACAACAGTCAGAAGTATAAGATCTCATCTAATACAAAGATTGCTATATTAATTTAGTTCTATTTTTAATGTTTTTCACATGGATATTGTGGCCTATCCCTTTTCCTTTTTCAATCACAAATTGGCTGATTGGATTGCATCTCAGTCATTCACTACCTTATTATAGCTAAAAAACCTATAACCATTTTCAGCTCATTTGTATGATTCTTTGTTGTTTGCACAGAAGATGACAGTTGAAATAAATGCCCCTACATGGATATGAAATTCTGCTATAATGTTATAATAGTTTAATATGCTATAATGTTGTAACTCTGTTGTAACACTCCCATGTCTCCCAGCTTATTGTGGCATAGTACCATATCAACTGAAAATTGAGACCATGTGTTTAGGTTTCTTGGGAATTTAGACCTCCAGAAACCAAATTAATATGTATTTACTCTCACCGGGCATGTTTCTCATTTCCTTTTTGAGTTTCACTAATGTTAAGGATTTTGAACCAAACAAGGAGCTTCTTTTTTTTGCTGAAGATACATCGGAAATGTTTGCTCACAATTTTCATGTTTACATAATTATATTTCATTAAATTATTCAATTCACAGTCCCATTAGATTACTTATGACTCATTGGCTTGAGGTCATCTTTTGACCATAGTTATTGGAACCGGACCGGACCGGCGGTCGGACCGGTAAAAGACCGAACCAGAGCCTAAACCGGTCCGGTTCGGTTAAAAAACCGTCCGTGCAATCGAACCGCTATAAACCGGTTGAACCGGCCGGTTTTTTGTCGAACCGGTGAACCGGCCGGTTTCTTGCGAACCGGTGAGTTTTTGATTTTTTCCAAATTTGCCCCTCGGTGCACTGAGGACGACCTTATCTACTTAGGGGTATTGATGTAAATTGGTGAAAATGGGTCCTTTAGGGTTGTATGCTGGGGCACGCGCGGCGGCGGCGGAGGCACAGGCGCACGGCGGCAGCGGCGGCGCTGCAGCGGGCGCACGGTGGGGGCGGCGCAGGCACACGGCGGCGGCGGAAGCGCACGGCGGCAGCGGTGGCGGCGGCAAGGGGCACGCGCGGCGGCGGCGGAGGCACAGGCGCACGGCGGCAGCGGCGGCGCTGCAACGGGCGCACGGCGAGGGCGGCGCAGGCGCACGGCGGGGGTGGCGCAGGCGCACGACGGCGGCGGCGGCGCTGCAGCGGGCGCACGGCGAGGGCGGCGCAGGCGCACGGCGGGGGTGGCGCAGGCGCACGACGGCGGCCGCGGAGGCGCAGGCTCACGGCGGCGGCGGCAGACTCTCTCGCCTCGCCTCGTCTCGTCTCCTTCCTCCGATGCGCGGAAGCTTCTAGAAACCCCTCCTCCTCTGCTCTACTCCTTCCCGGTTGAGGATGCCACGCTGATCCCCTACCACCGCCGCTAGTGCGCGTGATGTTGGCGTCCAAGGTCTGGTCGAGGCTCGCGTCGCCGTCTTCGCCATGCGCCCTGTGTTCTCCGGTAGCCGCAGCAGTGGCGAGGTCCCTCCTGCCGATCTCTGGTATGCCGGCCCTGGAAAGGTCGCCGGCTTACCCCAGTGGCGGTGACGCGCGGCCCGGTGCCGCGCTCGCGGAGACTGGGTGTCGCTCGGCCGGTGCGCTGTGGCCGCTGCCATGCTCTTCCTCTTCTTCGGGCAATGCCGCGTGAGTCTTCCTCGGCATTCTGAATCTTCTGATTCTATTGTGCTCACACCTTATCTGAATCATTGAATAGGCTAACGTGCTGACTAAAAATGTTTCCCCAAAAATGACAATTGAAATTCTAGCTTCCATAACCATCATTCACTCACAGATGAGCTTCTCACACCAAAATATTTTTGAGTGTGTCGAAGGATTAAACCTCGACGGTGGGAAATCGGGAGACCCCCCTTTTGAGATTCGGCCAGGGGAGTAGTTCTCAGGCGAAGCCGACTCCGGGTGGAAGAAGATGAATCAGCGCTCGGGACAGAAACAGAGGGGCCCGAGCTGGAGACAGAAAGGTCCGGACCGTCCGAATCGGGTCCGGACCGTCCGATCTGTTGTGACCACCCGGGAGAGACGGGGGGATTTATACAGGTTCGGGCCGCCGGAGCGTAATACCCTACTCCTGTGTTTTGGACTATCAGAGAGAGAGATGAATGTGGAGCGGAGTTTACAAGGAGGACCCTGGGAGCTCGGAAGCTCACCGGGAACCCGGAGGTGGCGCCGGTCGTTCTACCAGCGACCGGACTCGAGGAAGGAGGAGGAGATCTCTGTTGTCTAAGACCGGAGCCTGAGCTGCCTGCGTTCGTCTATGGCATGGATCCTCCTTTATAGAGCCCAGGGGAGTCCACAGTGCCGAGCTTGCATATGCGCAGAGAGAGAGAGGGAGATTCCGGAGAGTTCTCCGGTCCTCCCCTCCGCCTGCGATGCCCATGCCGGAGTTGGAGGAATGTCCCGTCGCCCCCGTCCGTCTGCAAAACCTGCGCCGGAGTCGGTGGAGCGTCAGGTCGCTCACCTCCCCGCCTGCTATGCCCACGCCGGAACAGGTATGCAGCGGGCGGTAGAGTCATGAGGATGTGATGGGATGTGATGGAGCACGCTGCTGAAGAAGAGTCTCTGACTGCTTGGACTTCGGCGCACGCCCTCGCCACAGAAGTCAACAGGCCTCTGACAGTAGTCGGGTGTCCACGGGGCCGTCCTGAGACACTTACGCGTGGCGGAGCGGATGACAGAGGCAACGTGCCCCGTCGCCTCGTCATAAATGCTGTAGTTGGTCAGCCGGTGCCGTCCGCTGAGTGGCCAATCCGGGCGGGAGGTGCCGATCAGCGAAGAGGCCGATCAGCTCGGAGGAGCCGATCATCGGGGGGTGCCGACGAGTCCCGGGCCCCGGGACCGGGCGCCGGGGTCCGGAGAGACGGAGTCCCGTGACCGGGCGCCGGGTCCGGGGAGACGGAGTTCCGGGACCGGGCGCCGTGGTCCGGGGAGAGGGTTCCCGGGACCGGGGTCGCGCCCCGGGAACGGGGCTTCCCAGGACTGGGGTAGCCGACGTGGCCGAAGACCCACGCGTCCCCGGCGACTCAGGGGACCCCCAGTCCCGTTTCGCCGACAGAGTGCCACAATAATTTTTGAGTGTAGTTGCTGAGATTATATGTGCTTATTTTTCTATAAATCGAATATATATATATATATATATATATATATATATATATATATATATATATATATATATATATATATATATATATATATATATTGCTCCGGTTCAATATATTTCATGACCGGTTCAATTCATCCGGTCTAAAACTATCGAACCAGCGGTTCAACCGGTTCTTAACGGTTGGACCAGTGAACCGATAGCCTCGCCGGTTCAATGTCCGGTCCGGTCCTAATAACTATGCTTTTGACCCATGCCAGTAATAAGACAGTATAATCAGTTTCTTGTGAATTTATTCTCTCTTTTTGTGCTTCCATATATGTTGTAGATGTTCGTTTTCTCATCAAAATAGTCATATTGTATATTTTTTCAAAGCCATATTTGGTTTCAGAATATGTGAAACATATAGCTTGGGCCACATCCTGATTCTTTAGAACAACTCGATGAATTTAGAAGATCCTTTTAGGAGGCCCTCAATGACTATAGATCGAACCTATCCTATTTTTACAGTGCGATGGCTGGCTGTTCACGGACTAGCTGTACCTACTGTTTTTTTCTTGAGATCAATATCAGCAATGCAGTTCATCCAACGATAAACCAAATTCCTGCCGTCTGTTGGAGTTATGTTACGCTGGACTCAAGTGTTAATACTGACCTTATATTTCAGATTTGGAGTGACGCCAATGAAACACGAGATACAAAAGTTGATTAGCTGGTATATACCATACTTCCTCCGTCTCATTTCTCCGTCTCAAAATAAAAAAAATAAAATAACCTAGTATCATAACTAATTATTATGGATGATATCAGGATGTTTTATTTTAAGTCCCAGGGAGTAATATATAAAGAGCAAACGTACACGGTTACTAGTACAGATAAAAGGATAAACCAATGATGCGTAGACTAACTACTCAGATAATTGAAATCAAGTGATCAATCAACGATAATCGGATAATTAATTAATTATTGGAACTAATCCCGGGATCCCATACGGCCGTTGGCCCACGCCCTTGCCATGTGTCCACCGCTCCGGCCGTCCATCCAGTGCCACTGACCGGCGGGCCCTAAAAACCCCACTTCCCCGTGCCAAGTGGGTCCCGCATTCCACCTATCCCAGAGTACTCCGGCTGCGATGCTTCCTGTTCCCGACGTGTGGGCCAGGCCATATGTTCGGGCCCACCTGCCAGTGACGGTGAGTCATCGCACCCGTCTATATATGCCAGGGAGGTAGCGGTAGTAGTAAATGGAATCTCCGAGTCAATCGAAGTTGCCACCTCATTGAGTGATACGACCTGCAACGGATAGAGACGAGGCGAGAGGAAGAGGACGACGATTCGCTAGAGAGCGCGAGAAGCGGACGAGGAGTCAGCCAGAGACCAGCGATGGCGGCGCGGGTGCCCGGAGACGCGGCGGCGGAGGTAGTCCCGACGTTCTCCTCCCTGGAGCCGGTATACGGCGACGGATCGCAGCTCGACGAGGCGCGCCTCCGCTTCGCACGCCTCGCCGACAAGTTCCAGGCCGTCTACGCCGCGCGCCCCGCTCTCTTCGCCCGCTCTCCAGGTAGGCTGATAGATGGATAATCCTCTAGGTTTCGGTGGCGGTGGATGGGTGCGCGTGGTTAGAGGTGTGATTGATCTGAGTTGGCGGCGGGGGATTGCGTGTGCAGGGCGGGTGAATCTGATAGGGGAGCACATTGACTACGAGGGGTACTCCGTGCTGCCCATGGCCATCCGCCAGGACATGATCGTCGCCATCAGGAGGGCCGAGGGCAAGGAGGTGCGCGTCGCCAATGTCGACGACAAGTACCCCATCTGTGTCTACCCGGCTGACCCCGAGAAGGTAATTCGCCGGCATTGTGCTCTGCTTTGCCCTGTTCTTCGATTGATCGTGCTTAGCTTATGTGAATTTTGATTTTTTTTTCCTCTTGCACGACGGGGCTTATTTTGGGTTGTGATTGAAAAACGTAGGTCCTTATCAGTTATCGTGCGGAATGTTTAGGTGAGATTCTCCAGTTGTAGATATATTTCTGAAAAGAAAAAAAAAGAGCGAATTTTCAGTAGCGCATCGGATTCCATTTTTTCGGTGGAGGTAGGGACAATCTCGTTCCTATCTTAGGATGGGTGGTTGCGTTATTACTCTATTAATTAATTTATCATAACAAGAATCCCGTGATATGGTGTCTTCACTGATTTGGTGCCCTGCCCTGCCCGTGAGCTTAATTTTGTTGTCCTCGCGGGGCTCATGGCCCACTGAGATAAGGGTGTGCCGGTGTGGAAGTCCTTGTGGACTTCCTGCTTCCTTGCCCAAGGCTGGTGGAGATATGCACGAGGTGGTGGGGTACTGGAAGCAATTAAACCCATGTTTACTGAGATGAAGAATACTGCACAATAGCAAATCTAGATGAATATTTGCAGTGCAGATCAATCAAAAGAGCTCAGAATGCAAATTGATACTGCATTGCATGATGCTGCAATTGCAAATGGAGTTTGTGTCTTATAAGATAGTCTTCCTTTCATCATGTGGATACTGTTCAGTGTCCACACACTCGAGGCACTATTGCTGCTTTGTAATATTTGACTTGGAATCATATGAAATGGAAAATACTATCTCTGGCTTGTAAAAATTATGCTGTCTGGTGTTGCTATTTGTTCTCGGCTTCAGTTATATGATTATTTCTTTGACACATTGATTGGCCATTGATAAATATTTCATGCAGGAAATTGACATAAAAAACCACAAATGGGGCCACTATTTCATGTGTGGGTAAGTTAAGATAGATACTGGCGAATTTTGTTCACTTGATCATGCGCTTAACTGGCCACAAGAAAAGAAAATGAACATATCTTTTATGTTCAATTCTCTATCTGCAGATACAAGGGAGTTTATGAGTACTGTAGGTCAAAAGGGATAGATACGGGTGAACCTGTTGGCCTTGATGTAGTGGTTGATGGCACAGTTCCTACAGGTACTATTTTTATATTTTGTTTTGGGATTCTTTCACTTACTTCCAAATGATAAGCATGTTAAAGTTTGACATGATTGTGGGTTGTTGTTACTCTTATGTAGGATCTGGACTTTCAAGCTCAGCAGCATTTGTCTGTTCAGCAACAATTGCTATCATGGGAGTTCTTGAGAAAAATTTCCCAAAGGTATCCCTTGATACGAATTAAACAGCTCCCTTATTTCCATTCCTGTTCACGTAAGAAAAATATTGCTTAAACTGACAGTAAAGTAACATGAGTTCAAGTTTTTTTTTAAAAAAAATGGTATGGGAGGCATGAAGCCTAACAAACTGCCATGGAAGAATTGCAACAAACTGAAACACTGTATAAGGGTGACATGAATGGATCGAATGATAAATCCTGAGGATAGTGATATACAACTGCAGCATAAAATCTGGCAGAAAAACAAGAGCTTGTTTTCTCTTGTACATAATAGACATGTAAGTATTTGTTATAGAAAATATACACTTAAGTGTTGAATAGTGGTGATTCAGCAGAAGTAATATGTACTGCTACATTCATATAATAATAGCTTGACCAGTGCAAACTCATAGTTTCGAAATCCTGCAATTTCAGCTTTTCTTTTTGCATTCATTATTCAGAGAAGCGCAAGAGATATGTTCCTGTTTCTAATTTTTCCATTCAAATCGTGTAGAAAGAAGTTGCCCAGTTCACCTGTCAATCTGAGCGCCACATTGGAACACAATCTGGGGGCATGGATCAGGTAAATAGTTCCATCTTTTTTTTTGGATTGATTATGGTAAGAAAAAAGTCCACTTTTGGTCCCTCAACTATGGCCTTGGTCTCCCTCAACTAGGAAACCGTTTACCTTTGGTCCCTCAACTTTTAAAACTGTCTACATTTCATCCCTGTGTCCAAATCGGAGTGGTTTTCGATGACGTGGCGCTTACATGGAGCCCACGTGGGTGAAGAGAGATGACATCAATATACCAAACAATAACAAAGTAAAGATAAAATGAAGAAAATACTACAACCTACATGTCAACCTTGCTTCCTATTTATCTTTCTCTCTATAATCCTATATATTATTTATTTTAAATTGCTAGCTAGGATGCCATGTGGCGCTACGTCATTGAAAACCACCCTGGTTTAGGTCAAGGGATGAAATATAGATGGTTCCAAGAGTTGAGGAACCAATAACAGCTGGTTTCGTAGTTGAGGGACCAAAACCGAACCAAGGCCATAGTTGAGGGACCAAAAGTGGACCTTTTCCGGTAGGTAATACTCAATTCTTTTTGTACCTTAACTTATGCCACCTGTTATGTAAATCAAAGTACTTCTTCACCAAAGTATATCTGTATAAAAGAAAATGTCATTTCTTGGGGTTAGCTTATGCACGGGATATTACTATGTTTGTAATATAGATATCTTGGCCACATATTACTATTTTATAATATATCATGCGTACATGCAAAAACCATTGTGGTTCCAAGTATTGATATTGTAGTCAACTCATGACAGGATTAGTATCAATAAAGGTTGCAGAACTTTAGATAGTATTAGTGTGTGTACAAGGCATGCTATTTATATATGAAGCCTTTTTGTTTTGAACTACCCTGTTGTCTGTTAACATTTCATTATATTTTCCCAGGCTATATCTATCATGGCCAAACCTGGATTTGCTGAGTTGATAGATTTCAACCCAATCCATGCAACTGACGTGCAACTACCTCCAGGTGGTACATTTGTGATTGCCCATTGCCTGGCAGAGTCCAAGAAAGCAGAGACAGCCGCAACAAACTATAACAACCGTGTTGTCGAATGTCGCTTGGCAGCAGTAAGTGATTCTTTAATTTCAGAGTGAGCATGTTTAAACACTTATGAGTAGTTT
Source organism: Oryza meyeriana var. granulata (assembly GCA_003991445.1). Lineage (NCBI taxonomy): Eukaryota > Viridiplantae > Streptophyta > Magnoliopsida > Poales > Poaceae > Oryza > Oryza meyeriana. Next base: position 28,256 of record RYFJ01003594.1, read on the forward strand.
CACACATCTTTATTTTGCACATGTGTTGCTTCTTGCTGGCAGCTGTAAATTAACTTTAACTTCGAATTGAAATTTTAAGAATACTGTTCCCAGATGCTTTTATGTCGTGCTGCTGCACAATGCAAGTGACCTTAACATGTTTGTATTCAGCTTCTAGGGAAATTTAAAGTTTTATTTTGGAACTGGATTTGAGTTGGCCACTATATCAACAACAGAAGGTTGATATTTCTTTTTCATTTGTTGAGTTAATATTGCTGTTTTTCATTTTTGTAGATTGTTCTTGCCATCAAACTAGGGATGGAAACAAAAAAAGCTGTCTCCTCTGTTACCACCCTCTCTGATGTTGAGGGGCTATGTGTCTCTTTCGCTGGAAAAGAAGGTTCTTCTGATCCTGGAGTTGCTGTGAAGGTACACAATTTTACTAGGGAATTAGGTTATGCTCTCATGAAGGATATACATATGCGCCATCTATTTATTCCAGAAAAGATATGTTCAGTACAAGGCATGTTTCATTATGTTGCACTGATATGGACACTTGGTAGTATTTTGTAATTTAATGATTGGTTTTATATAGTTTTCATAAAAGTAATTGTGAGAATACTCTCTGATCGTGTTATTCCGCGATTTTGCAGAAACTATTACATGAGGAACCATATACAGCAGAAGAAATAGAGAAAATTACAGGTCAAAGCTTGACATCTGTCTTCCAGAGCTCTCAAACTTCCTTGGATGTTTTAAAAGCTGCAAAGCATTTCAAGTTATTTCAGGTGAATTCCATTTCCCTTTTATGCAGTCCTGCTCTGTAAAATACTAGCTCTTCTTTGGATTATGGAAAGTCCATTTGTTTAAAGATATTATGTTGTTCTATTACACATGACCTGTTTTTGCATTAATGTTGAAGCTTGCTTCAGTTTTGTGTAACTTAGGAATAATGCTTGACTGTGCCGTATGATGTTGTGCCAATTAGTGATAAGTTTCTAATGCATGTTTAATTTCAGCGTGCCTTTCATGTGTACTCGGAAGCAAGTAGGGTTTATGCCTTCAGGGATACTGTATTGTCAAAACTCAGGTGCGTTCATTAATTTCAGTCACCATATATATTCTAGTTTTTCCTTGTTTGCTTCTTCCCATCTTTCTATTGACTTCCCATCTTTCTATTGACTGCATTGATCCTCACAGCTTTGTTCCTTGTACGTTAGCAGCCGTATAAGAGCAATTTTTTTTTCCAAATTCAGAGATCTAACGCTTAATATCATTACCCTGCAGTGCGGAAGATATGCTTAAAAAACTGGGTGATCTTATGAATGGAAGTCATTATAGCTGTAGTGTACTGTATGAATGCAGGTACTATTTTCAGTGTCTTTTTTACTCATAGATGACTATGTGTCATGGAAAAGGTCCTCATTTTCAGAAAATCATACTGACATAGTAACACATTCCACTGCTCAGCTGTCCCGAGTTAGAAGAGCTTGTAAAAGTATGCAGAGATAATGGAGCACTTGGAGCACGTCTTACTGGAGCAGGTTGGGGTGGCTGTGCAGTCGCTTTGGTTAAGGAAGGCATTGTCCCGCAGTTTATTCTCAATTTAAAGGTAAATTAAACCTGTGAACTCTCGTCTTTATCCAACAAGCAACATATTCATGATACATATAAACAGTACACAATTCACCCACAGAATCACCTTAGACAACTATAGTTGATACATATTTCCATTCAAACAGCAGCACCCAAACTCTGTTTATTGGAGATGCTCCTCTAACTAACAAGAGATCCACCCATTTTAATGCAGGAAACATACTACAAATCAAGGATCGACCGGGGAGTGATCAACCAGAAGGATCTTGGGTTATACGTGTTCGCGTCCAAGCCGTCGAGTGGAGCGGCCATATTTAAGCTGTAGTCCACCAATCCACCATTCTTTCGCCACCTGTAAATCGATTCATACCAGAAGCGCCGTGAGGCAAGCACGCAGGTTTCTCCATGATCTTAGTCCACCCACACTTGAATGTATCTTAAAACTTATTTATTAGAAACAATAAACCCTGTTTATTATTATGCTGGAACATATCCAATAGAGACTTACAAAACCATGAACGGATCCATGATGCATCAGTGGTTAAGATGAATAACACAGGGTTAATTATAGTGTCGTTGGAGGTTTTCCATTTTTGTTGAACTAGTTTGTATGAACCGTGTGCAGTAATATGATGATACTTCTAGTAGTTGCTAACTAGACCTTGGTCAGGTTAGTCATTCAAGTGTCGTTTTCATGGGAACTGTTTGATTTTTGTTGTGCTAGCAAGCGCGTCTCATGTTCTTCCAGGCCTTTCGTGCACCATACGGCTATCGTGCAGCGTGTTCGTTGGTGGAGGCACTGTTCACCATTAGGAAACTTAAAACTCTCCTGTTTAGTTTTGGCACATATATGAAAGGAAAGTAGGAGACAGACTGTAGTTTGACATGGATTTCTCATATATTGCACGCAGACCACTGATCGCCAATTCGGTCGCCAGTCAGTTCCTTTTTTTATCGTTTTGTTGGTTTTGCAATGAATGCATCTGTTAGGCCTGGGAAGAAATTGATCACAGCTTGAGAAATCGATCGAGTAGTCGAGATAATGCATAATACAAAAACCTGCTTCTTGTGTTCCTAATTTGCATTTACAACTGCACGAATAAGGCTGCGTGTTTATCCACTTGCAGACACGATCGACATGTTCACCAAGTGAAGCTAGAATTTTCTCTCTTTTGGGCTAAAGATATCATGTTACTCCTAGCATACTTGTGCTCAGTTGCCTTGACTTTGTCATGATTGAGACATGCGTGCAAACATATGGAAATCCATGTGTAGTTAGGTCTCGATTCTGCTATTCCAGTGTAATGTTATCTTCAATGTGTCCTGTAACAAGAAAAGTATGTGTTAACAAGAGAGAGTATGTGTGGCCTTCCTGTCCTCTCTTTTCAGGTTCTGCCCCAAAAAATATATATAGTATAATATGTTTATTTAACATTAGTATCACGTTTTTGTTCAGAGATTCTTGTGTAAGTAGAAGTGCAAATTAAATGGTACGTTAATTAATTTGATATACATTAGAAAAGAAAAACCCTGCATCGGTGCATATGCAGCATTGCCTGGACATCGATGAATTTATTCAGTTAAAGCTTATGACTAGAGCTTGACGAAAAGGTGGCCGGACACGGCTAAACTGGAGCTCATATCAATATATTTAATTCACACTTAAATTATTTCTCCCTCCATTAACATCTGAAAACAACATTGTAGCACTGTAGCTACTTAAAACCCAGTGTTAGTTCGGTCGATGGAATTAATTCTGCAAGTGCCAATCGGATCGGTTGGAACACCGTGTCCCTTGCCCATGTCATGCAGATCGAGGCAGATCATATTTGTCTAATCATATATTATACAGTAAATTACAGTTTGGACCGTCTTTGTTAAAGTTTTATTTTGAATCACTTTTAAATCAATGTTTTTACTTTGGACTAGATAGTCTTACCTTTATTGTATTTTATACTACCTCTAATTCTCTTTTAACTATATCAACGACCTTATTTACATCGGCTTTTGCATGATGATGAGCTTTAAAAGCCGTATGTAAACCATACCTTCAATGTAGGATGAGTTAAATGTGGACGGATAAAAAAGTTAGGGGTCTAAAAGAATATAAAGATAAAAATATCTAGTTCAAAGTAAAAAGATTAGGTAAATAGTAGTCCAAAGCGAAACTTTAGTAATAAAATATGGTCCAAACTGTAATTCACTCTATATTATATGGTAAGCTACCATTTGTAATTTTATTTATTTATCCATATAGCTGCAAATTAGTACCCCAGAAAGCCATAACACCATTACGTATATACCTTTTGAATTTTGGTACATCGATTCAGACTGTTTTTGAATTTTATAATTTATATGGCTAGGAGAACATGTATGATGCAGGCTGTTGTTGTGAATGGAAATTGGGAGCAGCTGCAAGCTGTACATATATTTATCATTTATATATAACAGTGTGCAGGTTGCCCTCTGATTTTGAGGCATGGCAGGTAGAAATCGTAGCCAAATGTGTTAAAGTTATCCATAAATGAGGTAATAGACTCATAGTACAGCTAGCAGTGCAATTTTTTGCACTTTTTTTTTGCATATACAATGATAAATATCGATGAATAAATTAGATTGAGAGAAACGCGGCGGTGGGTGGGAGTAATCTGTGTGCATCTTCGTCGTTAATTAGCTACGTCGTGCACATGCACGATGCTGACTATATACAAAGACGTGCAAATTATACCCCAATGAGATTTGTATTTTGTTCTTGTGTGGTGTCCAAAATATAAATGTCAATTCGGTTTCAAACAAAATATAAGTGTCAATTAGCGAAGCAAATCATGCCATGTAGTTCTCGGAACAGCTAATTAATTAGTAATTATTGCAATAGTGAAACTAGCCTGTCTTTTCAAGGATACATAGTGAATTTAAGCGCTGATATAGTTACAGCCCTGTGCACGTCTTTTCTATCTAGATAGGTGCCTGCCACCAGTTTGTTCTTTGTTGTCAATTTATGCTCTAATTACGACTCCTTTAAAACACACAGAATTTTGAAAACACAAAAATAAAAAAATACAGGATTAAATTGTCACATGTTACTGAATCCTATAGGAATGTAAAACACAGGAATATGAGATACATTGTGTTTGGATGGTTCTAAAAAAATAACAAAGGAATTGTATAGGAATTTAATGACTTCAAGAGAAAGAGAAGAGAGACAGAGAGAAGGTTTATTAGACTTCTCATAGGAAAATTTAAATAAGGTTTGAACTCATTGGAAAATTTCCCATGGAATTGAGTCATAGGATATAAATCCATAGGAATTTAACATCTACAAATCCTTTGTTCCAAACAGCTCATGTTGAAAAAAAGTACTAAGGATTGAAATCCTTCACAATTCCTTTTAATTTCTTTTAATCCAAAGGAGCCCTTTACCATTCCTTCGGTTGATGGTTACCACTGTGTTTATCACTTTTAAAGCTGGAAATCGATCCCTGTAGCTAAGTCTCAACTAACTGCCGGCAGCATCTTCCAACAAAATGTGAGACATCAGCTAATAAACCGATATGTCATTTTGGACTTTGACATATATAGCCAAATCTTGATGTACTAATCTTAGCACATTATCATAAACCAGCCTACTATTTTTTTTAAAAAAAAATACACTGTTGCATTAGAGTCGAGGCTCTTCTAGAGTAATATCTCGTTGATGACTAGAGCCTTCCACCTAAGCTGTGTTCTCATTTTTTGTCAAGTTATAGTTCGCATCTTTATAGACATACTCCAGCTAGTCCTATGTACGTTCCACCACAGTGTCTCTCTCTCTCTGAGACAGTGTATAAATCATTACTCTTTTTCTGGGTCAAAACTTACCAATGAGAAATTTCACTATACCAACCTGATCAGGATCTCTTAACTTCAGAGTCACTGTGACTTTATCATATTGGGCTCACATATCTGTTTTAAAGTCACGTGGCTTTGAAGCGAAATTATATGATCCTTGTCGCCAAGGACCATTATAGCTAGACAGATGATATATATGATCGATTTATCCAGCCATGTATGGATTTATATTTCATTGAAATGGTTAATGTTCTAAAAACTACTTGCATTATATGCATATTATTTGTAGAAACATCGTATATATGTGCCCAAAATTTTAATGATGCATGCATTTTATAATGGAAAAAAAAAACAATCAAAGCCACTAGATACAAGGTACTCCCTTTATTTTCAAATATGTAGACATCGTTTTAGAACGCACCAATCAAACATTGAAACCTTAGCTCACTATATATTATAATAATATTAAGATTTAATAATGCAAAAATGATCAGAACAGATTTGTCAATAAACTAAAATACATTCATATATAGTTATATGCTTTATTCTTTAATAAATATAAGATTCGATAGAAAAAGGCAATAATCAAACATTATATTGGAGAGTAGTGTTTGATAGAGCTTCAAATCTGAATCTAGAGTTGTGGAGCTGAGAAAAGATAGTGTCATCGTTCCTATCTATTGTCTGAAGCAGATTTAACTGTTCTGCTCTAAAAAAAGAGAGAATTTGGTAGTATTTGGTTTGAATTAGCTCTAATTCCACGGAATAAAAATTTAGGAGCTAAAGCCCTACCAAACGGCCGTCTATATATAATGCACAAGTACAATAGTGGCAAAACTAGCTTAATTAGTTGCTAGAGCTGCACATGCTGCTTTAATATTCGCGCTCAGCTCATCGTTCGATCGATCGAGCTCTGCCGCTGGCAGCCATGTCGAAGATCTTCACCAAGTCTCTCCTCTTGCACTTCAACAAGATCGTCAGGAGGCTCAAATCCTTCGTCCATGCGCATCCGCTGCCACCGTCGTCCGGCGAGAGGGCACCACACGTCAGGCGGCCATCGACGACGGACGAGCTGCCGGCGCCGGACACGACGACGGACGTCACCGTGTGCAAGGTGGAGGGCGGTCTGCTCATGTCGCCGTCCACCTTCCCGTACTTCATGCTCGCCGCCCTGGAGGCCGGGGGCCTCGTCCGCGGCCTTCTCCTGCTGCTTCTCTACCCCGTGCTGCTCCTGCTCAGCCATGACCGGGCGATCAAGGTCATGGTCATGGTGAGCTTCGCCGGCGTCAGGAAGGACGGGTTCCGGCTGGGCAGCGCGGTGATGCCCAAGCTGTTCCTGGAGGACGTGAGCGCCGAGGTCTTCGAGGCCGCGGTGGCGCTGGCGGGGCGGCGGAGGGTCGTGTGCGTGAGCGCCATGCCGAGGGAGATGGTGGAGCCGTTCTTGAAGGAGTACCTCGGCGTCGACGCCGTCGTGGCGCCGGAGCTGAGGGCGTTCAGGGGGTACTACCTTGGCCTCACGGAGGCCGACGGCGAGGTGATGCAAAGGCTGGACATGGAGGAGGTGATCGGGGTGAAGGAGCGCAGCGGCGGTGATGGCCATGAGCTCGTCGTCGTTGGCATCGGCGGACTTGGGAGCTCGTTCCATCAGCTCTTCCAAAACTATTGCAAGGTTAGTAGCAATTCACTGTACATTGCATGCATGTGTCAAAGAGTAAACTACTCCACGTCAGCTATGCATGCATGCATGCATGTCTCTCCTGGTCAAGGCTAGTTAGCTAGTGATACAATGCAGTGTTTAACTTAATTTGATTTGCATGCATATATACATATAACTCAAAGCAGGAATACCGATTTTTTCCCCTTGTAGTAGTAGTTTTGGTCTATACAATTTGATTCAGATGTTACTCTCCTGATATTTCCAAACACTTTTATAGAAGTATTTTACCGATGTTTTTATAATATTTGTAGCGAATAGTTTTATTGACGTTTTTTTTCAGTTATATGAAGATAACATGTTTTTGGGTGACACGACGAGGACATGTGACCAAGTTTCTTTTTTCATTTTCTTATATAGGTTAGTAAATCAACAATAGGGTCCTTGCTCATAAGATTTTGCTTTAATAGCTCTTCTTTTTTTTTCAAGAAAAGATAGCTCTAATTAAGTCGTCCCTCATTAAATGATAAGAAGTTTCTGTTCGCCTGACTAGCGAGGTATGGGCAAGGCTTGAAATGCCGGTTTTCGTCTAAATCTCGGTCGCACATCCCACAATGGAAATTGGCTGGTTACTCTATTTTATCAGCAAATTCAAATCCAAAATTTCGAATTAAAAAGACAACCAGCTGGTTACCAACAAAACAGTGTGCGTGACATTAGTACAATTTCTCTGCTATTTTAAAATAGGAGTTTCGTCCATCTGCTTTACCTATCCCCACCACTTGTGCACTCGTCCTCTCTAGTTAGCATGAAGTTAGCACTACTACAGAACATGTCATTTGTGCTGGTATATTAGTGTCGTTTCCTCTAGAACCGGTACTGAAATATGGTTTCCTGCCCCCTGCCACTCCCGCGTCCACCACCAAACAACAAACGGCACTGATGAGTTATCATCAGTGCCGATTGAGGGAACCAACCGGCATTGAAGGGTCTCATCACTGCCGGTGCATTCTACGAACCGGCACTTATTTTCATACTCCGATCTAGCATCGCCGTACAACGGCACTAAATAGGGCGAGCCGCAGGAAAACAACATGAACTGTCTTCCCGTGGAACCGCGATACCGATACCAGTCCCAGGATGCAGCGCTGGTATCCACGGAAATCAGATATGCATTATTGCTGAACCTTAATTAATTAAATAATTAAATAGACAATTACCTTAATTTAAGTTGCAGCTTCGGAGCAAGCCGAAGACAGCAACGAACAACACAGAGACAGCGGCTGCGGTGGAACAACGGACTAAGTCCCAACACATAGGCAGCGGCTGGGAATCAGAACGAAACCCTAATCTTCACTTCACTGCAACTCCAGCAACAGCTCCCAGCGGAGAACTATATAAATAGAGTAAGGGCGAGTACATACGTACTCAGCAAGCCAGGGGAACTTAGGTGATTGTTGCAAGCTTCAAAGAGGGGCTAGTTATTTTACAATCTGCTTTATTTAAATATTTTTAAATCTGCTAGTGTATGCTTCTTAACAATCAAGGCAAGATGAGTCTCGCCCGATCGAAGTGAGTTATATCAATCTTTGAGTCGGCACAACTCTCAAGAATTGGCTTCCGGGATCCAGCTCCACCAGCTGATCCAGCAACATCAGGCCCACAGCCCCGCCGTCCTCGATAGTGTCACTACATTTTCCGAAATCGGATTTTCAATCCGCAAACATCCTTCACAAACAGTAGCCAAACAAAACTACACTAAGGAATCACCTCACATCCATCCATGACCGCGGACATGGCTATTCAAACAGTTTGAACCTCTGCAGAGAGGGCACACTTTACTCACACGACGCGACTCACTCTAGTCACCAGCTCACATGCATTGGGTATGATTTGGTGACATAGAGATTTTCGCGACAAGGCATTTCCCGAGCCATCCCAGGTTACTCTATGCCAACTGGAGGGGTCCTCGAGACCAACAACAGGGTAGGTCCGAGACCATGCTGTGCTAGGAACCCGCGAGGCACCCCCGACGCCCTCCCGCACGATCCATAGTCCAATGGCATGCAAGGCATTCCTGAGAGGCTAGTTACTCAGCCAGGGGCTTTCCAATTTACTCATGTGGTTGTACTGTCATATGCTCGGATGAAATTTCGAAGGAATCGGTCCTTACAGTGACCATATAGGCATCACACACATCGGACTGGCCTTGTGTCGCAAATTTCCATTTTGAAACTTATTTTTCTTTCACAATGCACCGACCCAGGTGTCGAGTTTTCCAAACGTTTCGTAAAACCACGTTTTACCCAAGAAGTTGCTCAAATTTTAAGTTTAAAGGAGCGATCGTCAGTATCCGTACAATAGTGCACGAATACCAAGGCGCGACAGCGGTGGTTATAAGGGAACAGGGTATTTCAATCATCAAGGAAGGATTTAGATGCACCAAGTTTAGGAAGGTCCGCTGGTCTGACTCGCAGATGGGACCGCACAGATCAGTGCACACCTATCGATACAAGATTTCGCAAATAAATAATTTAAATTTCAATTATATGCTCGATTGGTCAAAGGTGACTTGTCTTTCTCTAGATCTTCACGAGTCTTCAAGAAATCATTGTGAAATCCGCTCCGAAACGAATTTCCGACGGCCGGTTACTAAGCGCAAACACATAAAAATCTATACAAAGACCAGTAAAAAGATCATATTTAGTGCTAATAATAGTGCCATTAGATAGATCTCAATTTTAGAAAATTACTAGAGTTAGAACGGAGTTAATAGGAGTCACGGATTAAAAGATATGATTTTCCGAATATTAAATGGATTATGGATCACTGGAAAAGGATTTAATTAATTCTCTAAGGGAATATTCTAGGAATGTTCTCATAGTGTCACTGACATTTGAGGCCCACTAACAGACCTGGCCCATAGTCAGTGAGGAGGGAAGGAATCAAGGGGCAATGGGCCTAAGTGGCCCACATGGCAGAGGCAAAAAGGGGGAATAGCCCACTGCCCATTGGGGTCTAGGTGGCAGTGGCTAGGGAGTTCACGGTCTTGGCCTGTGGTGGACTGAGGGACTTGGGCCCACGAGACAATGATATGGTCCATAGATCAGACGGCTACGGTGGAAGGGGTGCACGGCGGTCTTTGGTGGAATAGGACGGTGGGACCCACGATCCAGTGGCTCTCGACCGTAAACTAGGGGCACGGGCGGCGAGAGCAAAGGCCGGGCCCGCATGTCAGCGAGGATGGCCACAGAGACCGTGCTGTGCTCGCATGTTGTCTTCCCGAATGGCCACAGAACAAGAGGGGGAACGTGGGATCGGATGGCGTCGAAGCGGCGGTTTTAGAATGGCGAACAACTGCGAGGGGCGACGAGCGGCGGCACCAGTGGTGAGAGGGGACCGAGGCAAATCATCGGATCAGCTCGGATCTGAGCGAGTACGATCGACGGCGGCCAGCGACGAGATGCCGCAGACGGGAGGGGAGAGGAAGGGGAGAAGCAGTACTCGACGTCCATGGCGACGCGACGAGCTGCGGTCGCCCCAGGTGATTCCCGAGAGGGGGAGGGGGCCAAGGGGCACGGAGGAAGGGGAAAAAGGGTGGGCAATCGTGAGAATCATTAGGGATCTATGGCGGCGCAAGGCTGTGCACGGCGGCGAAGGGAAAAAAACAGAGGGGATCCGCCGATCGAGCTTGTATATATTCGGCCTAGGTGCTGTCCAGAGCACATTGGGGCATATAAGGTATGCTCACGCAGGGGATTCGACGGGAGAGAGCTCACCAACGAGAACGAGCGCGGTTCCGACGGCGGAGAGGCACAGCCGGAAGGGAGGAGGACAAAGGCGGAGGTGCTCGGGCTCCTGGGCGTGTGCTTGGGGGTGAAGGAAGGCTAGGCAGTGTGAGGCATCCACGGCGCCGGGTTCTACTCGACGAGGTACGCCCCGAGGCAGCCTATCATCGGTGGTGACCGTGCTCGGAAAGCGGCGGTGTTCACGGGAGCCAAGTCGAGGAGTGAATTAGGGGGAGTAGTATGGTTCTGCGATTGGTATTTATAGGCAAGGAGGGGCTCGGCTAGGTCGGTCGTGAATGGCATCCAATAATGGAGCTAAACAATAACGGAGGTGAGAGAGAGTAGTTGTGCTGTGGCGCGGGAATTCTCGGTGCGATGGAAATTGGATCGGCGGTGGGAATGCGTGGAGCGGCGGTAGTCAGTGTATCCGATGGTGGAATTCAGAAGCCTCGCGCGGGAGGAGCGGTGCGGGGCAAAATGATTGAGAGAGAGAGAGATTCGGGAGGGGGTCTTGTGGTCTCAGTCTTTGGTCAAAAGGAGGAGCGTAAAGGGAGAGAGGAGCGGCGACCGCGGCCATGGATGTCCCCTTCTTGGCGGCTTGCGGCGGCTTATGGCGGGGCCGAGGTGACACGGGTGGCCGGGGCGACATTAAGCCAAACGGCTTACGGGCGTGAACAGGCTGGAAACGGGGAACGGTAAGAGAGACGAAGCACAGTACGGGAGATCGAACAGCTACGCGGCGAGCGGGTCACGCGGAGCACATATGGCAATTCGGTGCAGTTCACGCGCGGTGCAAGCAGAGGGAAAAGAACGGCTGCGGCGGCTCTATAGGACACGCGGCACGGATCCAACGGGCAAGGGCGCTCTCACAGACGAGGCGCGCGGTTAAGGAGATCGGGTGGCACGAAGCAGGCCTTGGGGACACGCGTCTTGCATCCGATTGTGCGCGGTGGTCCACACGATTTGGTGAGCGAGCAAAGAGAATCGACGGCAGGCGTAAGATGCCCGGGCCACGTGGCGCCGATCCGCGCAGTGCGGTGGCTCATGCGCGAGTGGGAGGGTTGCTGGGCCGAACGGAGGGGATCAAGGCCCAATGGGAATAGTGTTATTTCTCATTTTGCCAGGGATTTATTTGAGGAGATTCTTGAGGATTTTCCAAGGGGTTTGAATTTAATCTATACTTTTGAACTCAAGGTGAAATAGGGAATAAAGGGGGAAATTTCAAGGGGTAATTTTGATTATTTAGAGAGATTTGTTTTTGGAATTTTCCGAGGATCTTTGCCGAGAAAAATCCAAGGAGAGGGTTTCATGGAGAGAGAGAGAAAGAGCTCAAATTCAAATTAGTTTATTTAATTTGAATTTGTGGATGTACCATGGAACTTGGGGTTTTCAAGAAGGGCCAGGGTGGAGAACCAACACACATGTACATGCACTCCCGTGTATGGATATATGCATATATATATATATATATATATATATATATATCAGTATGATGGGGAATTTGAGTGTGGGGATTGAGGCATGTATATATGCTTATATGTGTGGGTGTATACCCAGGGATTTATGTATATATATACAGTATATATTTATATTGATGGGAGGGTTTCCGAATAGAGATTTGATCGTCAAGTTGCATTATTTGACTCGGGATGTTACTTACAGAATCAAAGGGGAGGAGAAGCCAAGGGGATTTTAGGAAGGGGATCAAGGGGGGATATTTTTGGGTTCCAATTCAAGACAACAGGACAGATGTTGAGACAAGAAACTTTAAGGGAGGAGACTCAGGGACTTCACCGTTTAGGGTTTTAGGAGCAGAGTTCGATGACGGCGATTCAAGATCAGAGATTGTTTTGGAACAGAGGTTTTTGAAAGGAGGGGTTACAAGATCAAGGACGGGGACACAAATCGAGATCCATGGCACAACATACAACACAATACTCGAAGATCGAAATTTTCACGGGTAGTTTTTAGTAAAATATGTTTAACGTTTCGCTGAAAGCGGGGCATTACACTGATGATGCCTAACTGGAGGCCCTCGAACTGCTCCAGGGGCCATCAGTGCCGGGTGCATAACCGGTACCCTCATCAATGCCAAAAGAGTTGTGCCAGTTGGATACCCGGTACAGATGGGTCTTTTCAACCGACACTAATAACCATTTCTGTAGTAGCGTAGGTCTTCTAAAACCACCATTAACCAGTGCATGACTGACAGACTTTAAAAAACTGGTTAAAAGAATATAGCAAAACAAACTATATGTGTTAAGAGATCTATTTTTGTTGATCTGTAGCAATACACCGATATTTAACTAGTCATACATCAAAATAAACACAATATAGATAAAAGATCACAAATTGCAAATTAGCATATACATGAATATATATAGTACGTACATATGTTATCGGGATATTTATTGCCCATATGACGGCATGAAGATGATGCATAATGCTACAATTGTTTTAGAAAATTATAGTAATATTAAATTTTAAACATTTTGACCTGTATTCTGGTACACAGTGTCACCGGCTCCAGGTCGGCCAGTAACCGACGACAATAATTTGAACCTTGCTTGCATGTACGAATAAAAAACTACTTATATTTTAGTGCATCTATATATAGTTTATTCACCTCTTGATAAATATATCATCTATGCTACTTCAAAATAGTTTCTTTAAAGACTACTTTTGATATGGTTTAAACTGGTATATAATTAATAACCGTACGTACTTAAAACATTCCTAGTTAGAAATGAATATCATCATATATACAGGCTCTATATAAGGTCATTAATATATATGTATGGCACTGATCAAATTCTTCGATCAAGTCTCTGTTGACATCAACATCATCATTTACGAAAAGTTCTGTGCATACTATAGCTCTGCATCAGTTCGTTAATTCATTACGAATTGACGTGCACGTTGATGTTATCACTTAATTGGATATTAGAGAACTGTTTCATTCAGGTGAGTCAAATTGGATTCATCTCCGGTAGCAAGTAAGTACTGATGTATTAGATTTTTATACGGCATTTAATATTATATTTTAATTATTAGTTTTTTTTCTAATATATCATCAACAAACAAAATTAACATCATACGAATATTTTTAAATACGAATATAGTGATACTACATACATGATACTAAACATATATATTTTTGGTTTAATTATTAGTCAAAATTTTTAAATATTAAATTTACAAAAAATAAATATGACTTATATTTTCAGACGGAGAGGATATGTTGCATGCATGATCCTACTGCTTATATGACCTGTAGCGTAAATAATACTACATTCGTTTCAAAATATAATAATTTTTAGTTGTGAATCTTATTAAAAGAGTATGTCAGGTATATAGCTAGAATTTATTATATTTTAGAACAGAAGGAATAGTAAATACTATACCGATACCGACATTAAGACACCGGTCAATTATTCTACCGATCGATTAAGACACCGGAGAATTATATACCGATCCATTTAAGACACCGGTCAAATTAATCTACGTATGAATCGATTATGACACCGGTCAAATTAATCTGCCCATACCGATTAGCGATTATGACACTGGTTAACTAATCTACCGATTAACTACCAATTATTCGACCATTCTTTACTACACGTCTTTGTCCTTCTTTTTTAACTTCTGTTCCTTATTTGTTCCTCCTCTTGCCTTTTCAGTCAACATTTTCAAAAAAAAAAAGCCCATATTAACCCCTCCCTCACACGATCACTTCCAGGTAATCAACTGTCATGACCATGAAAAAAGGACATACTTTCGAAACAACATAATTTTATATTTGCAGCACCATTTTTAAATAGAAAAATAATTAAAATAATTGTATTATTCTTATGATTGACATGCAACGTCCAAACACTCAGATTTATTAATAAAATGATGGAACAATTGTTGCCTATATTTTAACGATTATAGTACATACTTTGTTAATGAGAAAGTAAGTAAAAGGCATCGAGCACATACATCTGGGACGTATGGCATCCTTTGACAGGATGGGAGTATAGTGTTGAAAAAAGCACGAGGAAATTCTTAATGAATACAATAATTAGCCGATGCATCGTTACGATTTAGTTATCCTTTGTCTTATTATCTAAAAAGGTTATCCTTTGTCTACCATGCGACTATTATAATTATTTTTTAAGGACAACAAATTCCTTTTTTCAACGATATATTCTATTCGAGAGGTAAAATGGGCTTTTGAAATATTATTGGGCAAATAAGGAAGAAATGTTTTAAAAGAAGGCAACGAAGGGAGAGGTGATTTCGTAATGGCAAATAAGGGATGTGACTAACTTCTAGGGTAAATAAAGAATTTACTCTATATTTTAGTGGTGAGAGAAAAAAAATATTCTGCCTCACTCTAGTTTAATATTGTAGCAATCTTTGCTTTGATTCAATGTCAGTCTATACTGCCGAGGGCTGATTGAGCCGCAGGGGCATAGGTCGCTTTGAAGTTTAAAGCCCTGTCCATCCATTGAATTCTTGCTAACTACTAGCTTCCCAACAAAATAAAATTTTGAACGACAAACTTGGCAGGCAGCTACATGCATCAGGCATGGCTAAAGCTACACAAGCAAGGTATTCAATGCATATATACTAGAGTATGTGACAGCATATGGATCATAGTTCCAAATTTGCTTCCACATCCTTTGCAAATAGAGTTATCTTCTCCCTCCATCCATAAATATAACGATTTTTAACGTTTGAAATTTGTTCATAAATATAAATATAAGAACGTCTAAAGCAACATTTCTCCCACCAATCATTTCTCATTTAATTTTCATCTAATCTTAACCCCAACCACTTTTCTACCTCACAAATATCACTTGAGAGACATATGATTTTTTCTCTTTATTCTTAGTCGCTCTAAAAAAATTTAGAAATTCTTATATTTGTGGATGAAAAAAGTATATTGTAGACAGATGAAAATGCTAAACCATTAAAAATGAACTACTCCCTCCAATCTAAAAAACAAGTCGTTTTGGATTTTTTAAATACAACATTATACAACTTTAACTAACTAGTTCGTTAGCATAAATTAAAAAAGTCACTCAAGTGCAATATTATAAAAGCCCTTGTTACGATAAGCTTGGACATATCATTTTATACAAAAAATTTGTATGTTAAATGATTTTAATGGTCAAAGTTAACTTATGTTAACTGCAATCCTAAAACGACTCTTTTTAGGATCGGAGGGAGTAAATATTTTGTGGGTTTAAACATCGACTATTGTTTGCAGATGAAAACCAGAGAGAAAAAAAACGAAGCTCGATTTTAAGGAGGAAATTAAGCTAGATTAGGAAGTTAATTGAAAGGAAATTAAGTTTAACTAATGGTGCAAATTAGTAGCACTAGCCAATTGAGAATGTGGTGCAACGCAGCAGGTGTACGTGGCAACGGAGTCGGCGCGGCGGCCGTGGCGTCGCCTCCATCCCCGGCGCTACGCGAAGCCCCTCATCTTCCACGACGGCCGCATCGCCTTCCGCCCGACGCCGTCGGCGACGCTCGCCATGTTCATGTGGCTGCCGCTGGGCGCCCCCCTCGCGGTCCTCCGCATCGCCATCTTCCTCCTCCTCCCCTTCTCCCTCTCCGTCCAGATCCTCGGCGCGCTCGGCATTCACTGCCGCTACATCGCCACGTCGTCGCTGTCGACGGCGGCGGCCGTCAACCTCTTCGTCTGCAACCACCGCTCCCTGCTCGACCCGCTCTACGTCTCCGCCGTCTCCGGCCGCGCCGACATCGCCGCCGCCACCTACAGCATCAGCCGCCTCTCCGAGATCCTGGCGCCCATCCGCACCTTCCGCCTCACCCGCGACCGCGCCGCCGACCGCGCCGCCATGCAGGCCCATCTCTCCCGCCGCCCCGGCGGGCTGGTGGTGTGCCCCGAGGGGACGACCTGCCGCGAGCCGTTCCTGCTGCGATTCAGCCCGCTGTTCACGGAGCTGGGGGCCGACGTGCAGCCGGTGGCGCTGCACTCGGAGGTGGGCATGTTCCACGGCACGACGGCGGGGGGGTGGAAGCTGCTCGACCCGTTCTACCTGGTCATGAACCCCGCGCCGGCCTACGTCCTGCACTTCCTGGACCCCATCGCCGAGGCCGGGCGCGGCGGCGGCGGCCCGGAGGTGGCCAACGAGGTGCAGCGCCGGATCGCGGAGGCGCTCGGGTACACGTGCACGGCGCTGACCAGGAGGGACAAGTACCTCGTGCTCGCCGGCAACGATGGCGTCGTTGCCGTCGCCGGCGCCTAACAACCACAACAACAAAAGCAGCTAATTAATCAACTAGTACTATTGTAGTGTGGTGTACACGAGTGCGTAATTAAGTAGTTAAGTACGCTGTTAATATTGTGCCTGGCTTGTAATTATGATCCTGTGTAAATTCATAAGTCTCACTTTAGTCATTCAAGTACAAAATATATTCATATATACACGATATCCGGTAAAAAAATCAAGGGTTTTTCTATTGTAATTCAGTTGAGCAAGTTGGTGTGTGTTTTGCAATTTTGCTACTTTCGATTGCTGCTGCTCCACCAGAGGTTACATCAGCACAACAGTGCATGTTCTCTTGACCACTATTTGAAATAATTTTAGTTCTTCAGGCATGAACATATTTGATGCTTTTGGTTGTATATGCTATCGATAAGACATCAGCAGAGCAATGCGATATATCCTGATGACAAGAGTAGGGAAATTGTAGCTTGCGCTACCTGCCCAACAATTCATTCATATGGGCTAAACATATGTGCATTTTGCATTCCAGCAATTAATATTTGCCACATACATGCTCTCTGCTTTTTTTCTCTCTGATTTTCAGTTCTCCGTATAAAAATTACAGCAAGTCGAATCATGATGTTGAATGGCATCGCCTTAAGCAGTCAGGTCGGTTACTTACGCAGCCAGGGCCCATTATTGTGGTATTTCCCTGCATAACTATGCCGAAAACCATATGTTTTACTTCTTTCTGCCCACTAGAGGAATGGCCAAAGAACCTCCTTCAGTTACCATTGCTTCTTGCCCTTCTTCTTTTTCTTACTACTGCTATTACTACCCTTAGCATTGCTTCCACTTCCAGGAGAGGGGGGCTCGTTTTGCGCACCAAACGCTTCAAACATGCCAGACTGCACTGCATTCTGCAACCACTCAAAGAACTCCTCTTCATCAATTCCCCCATCCATGTTTGCACCATTAGGAACCCCTCCACCCCTCTGCGCCGAGGTGCCCCCCTTGCCACTATTCTGCTTCGCTAAGCTCGCATTGACATGAAAGCTCGGCTTGTGAGTGTTCGCTGGGCATCTCATTCCCTGAAGAACAAAACAGTTGTATATCAATTCATAAATTTCTTTTACTTTTCTATCTGTTTACTAGGCAGAGATAAAATTCGTCATTTCATCACATTGTGGATAACCCCATTGGGCACCTCAACCACCCTATGTGTTAGGGTGAATAGTATAATGTTTTCCTATCCATAACATAGAAGGCCTATCCCAAATAGTACACGGGGAACTAAAGAAATTCCGCCAGTGCTTTTTTGTCAAATCTTCAAACTGACATTAATAATTCTTAGTCTTCAAAAACATTAATAAATGTTCCCTTTAATGTCCCCGCTCACAGTTCTCATGACCTAAAACAAACTTTCAGTGGATGAAATAGTTTAGCATTTTGGCAAATACTGTATAGTACTCATGTTGCACAGCATCTGAATATGTTTTCAAGTGCATAATTACATGACAGTGTATTGTATATGTACAGACCAGAGATCATAGCTATGAGCATTCAATATGCAAACATTGCTGTCTATTGTCTTGCATGAACATTGTGAGAAGAACAAACTAGCTAAGGCCTTACGTACAAAACAAGCAACTTTATAAGAGCAATATTAAACAAGCAACTGAATGAATCACAATTTTCATTGAAGAATATCCAAATTACCTGACAGCTGAACCACTCAGTGACATCAAAAATGTTGCTTTCAGCACAAACATACGCATGAGGCAAATCAGGCTGCATAACAGTAAACATCATACACGTCAGTCATAGCACATGATGGCTAGGTACCACACAAATCATTCTTCTTTGTTTGAAAGAAGTTGACTTTTAAGTACTATGGCAAGGGCTCGAATAAATTGACATTACCTTGTGCAACAAACCAAAAAGAACAGGTTGAAAAGATTGCTCAACCCATCCATCCCCATCTTTAGCTTGGTGAAAATCTTTGCAGTCCTATGGTGCAGAAAACACAGCATTTTCATAACAGATACGATTTTCATAACAGAAAACACAGATGACAGAATGGTGTCAAAAGTAAAAAAAAACACATGCCAAAAGAAAATACCTGACACCATCTAGCTTGCAATTTAGCTCTTCCTGTATAAATCCACAGGTGAAAGTCACCACATTTCTTGCAGGCTATTCTTCTTGATAAACCATAAGGTCCTTCATCACCAGCTTCAGAAGGGCTAAACCCTTGTTGGAAAAAGCCACTTCCTCCTTTCTAGTAATTAGAGAAAAAAAAAAGAAAAGGATATCAAGCCAACCAGAAGAATAAACCATATTGAATAGTTACAAGGAAGAGGACAAATTAAAGCAATTGATAGAAGAATAGGCCCAATCCAAAGAGAAGTTTCTTTGCCGCATACTATTGATCCAAGTACACCTGAAGTTCTCTTAATGTGTGTATACTTCTATCTATTGTTGAGACTTCCTTCAGACCATCTTTAGTGCATCGACCACAGACCGATAAAAACATTTGATGGTGGTAAGCCAAAATTTTGCTTCTGGCAGATATAGTGCTTGACAAGATTGCATGTATAATACCATTTTAACCACCAAAAATACGATTTCCCAAAAGCTACATATGAATCTACAGTCGATCTATAAGAATCCTGCTCCAATAACACAAACAAGAGGATGGGCCTGCCTGAGGTCATCAGTAAAACTGAATTAATTTTTGTCTGATTCATGTTGTAGATGAACACATCTAATTCAGTTTCAGTGATGACCTCAGGCAGGCCCATCCTCTTTTTTGCTACTTTAAAAAAACATATATAATTATTTTAGTGGTACAATGCAGACTTATTCCATGTACACTTCAAAATGAAGTCGACACAGCATAACTAGTTTGTAACTAGGCCAAATATTCATGATTCAGTCCAGCTAAACTAGAAAGTTTTTGCCTGATCAGAGCCAACCAGTGTTGATGAGCTACCAGCAGTTGCAGATAGCTCTCAGGATGTTGCTTGGAACTATTTTAAAGAAAGAATATTTAGGGGGAAAAATATAGCAAAGCACCAATAACACTCAGAAAAAGTAATATCCAAGAAGACCTTTTGAGAAGCACTCTGAAACCGTCTGAAATAGTTCAAAAGCTCCTCCCTCCTTAACTCATCGTCATATGTCTTCCGTTTCAAAGAATCAAGAAGAACCTGTGTATTTTGAATTGGGGCCTCATTAATACATGTAGTCTTTATCGGATCTGTAGTCAACTCAACAAGAAATACATCCAAACCTCATATGCATTTTGAAGTTTTTTAAATGTATCAGCAGCTTTATCATTGCCCATGTTCTTATCAGGGTGGACTAACATAGCCTGAAAAATTATTAAATCCAATTAACAAATATACATACTGTGACTTTGCAGAACATGAATAATAGGGTCAAAGATAATGGTTAGTTTTTATAACATTACCTTTTTCTTGTATTCTCTTGAGTAATGATACATCTAGACTTTGCAGAACATGAATAATAGGGTCAAAGATAATGGTTAGTTTTTACAACATTACCTTTTTCTTGTATTCTCTCTTGAGTAATGATACATCTATATTTTCATAACGACGGAAACCTAATGCCGAATAGTGATCAGTGCAGCTCAGTAAACGAGCCACCTCATCTTCAGAGGTCAACTCTTTCTCAGCTCCACTAGTTGAAGGATCGCCAGGGCCACGATCTGATGGTTGAGCATATCCGGACTGTGAGGTATTATCTGCTAATGATTGTCGAAATTCTGCAAAGAAGCCTGATCTGCCTGAATTTTGCCCAGAGTTCCTTGAAGAGCCAGTAGATTTGTTGTCGTCTACATTGTTCTTTAGGAATTGCACAAGAACATCACTTGAAATGAAAGATAAGTTCAGGCTCAAAAGTAACCCAAGCCACCCAACATAGCTTTTTGCACAATACATTGAATATAGGCATGTGACAAGAAGTGCAAATCGTTCATGCTTCAAGAAAAAGGAAGCACCTGCATTTCAAGAAATATTACAGCATTATCTAGACATTCCCAAGTGTTGAATAGACTTAGACTCAAGGAAATAGTAAAACAAACTGTAGAATATTACATTATTACCTCCAAGAATTATGATGGCGCTTGTTGTCCAAAAGCTTCCATACAGCCACAAAATCACCACAGCAGCCAATGCAATAACCAGGACAGCAAAACCAAGACTAACAAAGGCAACTACAGCAGCAGAAATTACCTGGATCACATAGAGAATAGAATTGATGAATGTTTTCGAAATATGTTAGGAGCATCTATTTCCGATTCATAATTCAAACTTTCACTATTAATGCCATGTGCCCATAACTCATTGCATTATTTAGTCATACTTATTTTGTCTTGTGATAAAAAATTGAACTGTAGGGAAGAACGGTGCACCACTAATTTCTCTTGGTTCCATTATGCACATAGCCTAGTAAACATTTACAGCAGAGGCAACTCAAAAGGCAAAAGGATAGCTGAATCATACCAATAATATTAGCATTTTCTTTAGTCCAATCATTGCAAAAATTGATAGTGTGCTGCACCAAAGTACCGCAAGGAGTGAGTTTGTCCCCAGACGTAGCAAAGAATCGAAGCCCCTTATGTTGCAGTTGAACCAAACTGCCAACAAGAGCAATATCAACTTTCCTGCATTAAACATCCATGCCCGACAAATAGGATAAGCATACTCAATTTTGCCACGGACATAGTCATGCCCCTTGTGTACAACAGCCATGAAAGTTGTGATTGCAGGCCTATTTCTCTCAACTAGTAGTTTGCTTTCTTCCATTATATACATCACAGAAACCCTAAAAATGGATGCAGCCATGCAAGCTATGCACCTGGTCTTCTCCAAAACTTTTTCTGCAAAAACCGGCATTGGAGTTTGTTCTGTTGATGAGTTTTTACCAGATCCACGCCGTGAAGATCTCTTGCTATCTCTTCTTACTTTGGGAGTGCTGGATGACAACTCATTTTCTCCTGAATTGCTTATATCATAATTGATGTCCACTGACTGCTGTTTTGAGGCTCTGTCATCTGATTTGCCTGAGGATGAAATGCCATTGCTTCTGTTATTCTTCTTGCTACCTTTTGTTTTCTGGCCATAGTTTCCTCCAGAACCATTTGAACCACCTTGAGCATGTGAACTTCGATTTTCACCATCCATCACATCACTTCCTGGTGTATTTAGTGCATCACTATTAGCTGCATTCTGTCGGTTAGGTGAAGCATGATTTGGAACACTTTTACTTTGGCTTCCTTTTCGAGCCATGATTTCAAGGTTGATTCACAGCTCAGGTAATGCTAAATAAATCGTCCATCTTCCCTTGGTAAAACAGTACCTATGGGTACAAAAAGACATGCCATAAAGATGGATATAACGTAAGCCTACTAAAACATAAGTACTCTTCTGCAGTGTTCCATGTAATAAGTTTATTTATTTCTAAGAACATAAATAGTTACTGGGATTCAAATGCAGTACATGCACTCAGCAAGAGACACGTGACTGTCAGCAGGTTAATGTAGTCAGGTGTAATTTACATTGAAAGGATAGAATATTTAGAGGATATACCAATTAATTTTTGTAGTTTCATCCATTAGACATGCTAAAAGCGTTTTAATGGAACCCACATCAATGAGTGATAGTAAATTGGTGGCACATCATCCCTTGAGCAACAAACTGTATTGAACAAATTTTAGGGCCAACCAATCACGAAAGAAACATGAAGCTGAAGTTATAACTGAGGATTAAGAATAGTTGGTTTAGGATGACAACAGAAGCATATTTTGATTAACTAACTTACGCCAGAATAAGACAAGGAAATTACATTTCAGTGTTTGTTGCAATGCCACAACTCATTAGTAACCGAATATTCGTTCGAAATTAACGCAAACTTTTCCTTATAAAAGAGTACCAAAGCAAAAACCTAAAAACAACAACAACCAGAGAAAAGGGTACATTGCACAAGTAATTTGTATAATACATTCAGAAACACTATTTGATAAGCCACCCAATAAAAAACATGGGGATATAACGACGCTTAAATCTGGCTTTCTTCCAAAGACATCTGACTTTTCATGGCATGCGTGGACATAGACAAACCGACCAGGTAATTATCCTTGTACAGTACAGCACATATCCAACTCATGATGTCTATCCTTCCAGAACTCACTTTTGCTTGCTAAATTGCTTGTCCGAAACAGCGAGCGGACCTAATGCAGAGCATGAGGGTTCAATTGAGGCCCCGAAAAAATTCTGGAAAATAAAGTGCTATGCTACCAGAGCTCCACTACGCAGCTAACTAATCCGAGGCAAACCAGACCGGTTGGAGCATTCGTCCAAGATAAAAAATTACACGAGATTGCTCGCAACAACGAACAAAACAATGGAGGGAAGTTAGGGTTTGCTCCCGTACCAATAGAACAACAGATCAATCGAGTCCGGGTGGATCCCTCCACTCGGGCGGCAGTCCAGTGGAGCGGAGGGGAGCCCGACCACTACTGCGGGAGGAGCTCCCTCGAGAGGAGGTAGCAGCTCCGGTGGTGGAAGGCGGCGGCGGCGCGCTCGACGCGGAGGAGAGCTGGCCGCCGTCGTGAGTCGGGAGGGACTCGAGACGAAAATTGCAGAAAAACGTGGATGGGATGGGATGGATGAGGAAAAAAAATAAACTTGTGGGCGATGACCTTTTTACGATTTTGCCATCGTAGTATGGGGAGTGTTTTGGATGGCTAATTAGCGTATGATTAATTAAATATTAACCGTTAAAAATTTAAAAAATTAAATTTTTGATTTTTTAAGATATTTTTATATATAGAGTTTTTATAAAAAAACATATTATTTTATTTTTAAAAAACATACTAATAAAAATTAAGAGAATAGTTACAAACTAGAAGCTAAAAAAAAACAACGCCTTGTCTTTCTCATGGTCTTCGTGATTGTCTTTCTCTTTGCAGCTGGACAAGGGATTGTCTTTCTTTCTCATGTATAAATAAAATTAAAAAAAATTCACAATCCCTAATCCCCTGTCCCCTGTGTAGTGTGTATGTACTCTCTTTGCAAAGCTTCGGTTCGGCCCGCCTCGCCGCCGGTGACTCCGGCGAGATCCCTGGTCGCCCGACATCGTCTCCCTCTCCCGCGCGTACGGGCCGCGGCTCTGTCCGTCTCTTAACATGAGGCCCCTCGCGATACGGCGGCGGGAGGTGCGGCCCCTCCCACCCCTCGCCGTCCTCGTCCGGTCCATGGCGTTCGTGGACGTGAAGATGCGGTGGAAGAAGGACGCGTCGTTCGACGCCGTCCCCGTGCTGTCCCAGGCGCGGGACCTCCGCCCGCTCGTGTCCCTCGCCCACCTCCTCTCCCCGTTGCCGACCCCCGTCTCCGCGGTCTCCAAGCTCAGCCGCTCGCTCGAGACCCCCGACCGCCGCGTCGCCTCCTTCCTGCGGCGGTTCCCCGCCGCCTTCGTGGAGTCCGTCGGGCCGGAGCACAACCATCCCTGGTTCCATCTCTCGGGCCCCGCCGCCCGCCTCCTGCGGGAGGAGCTGGAGATCTTCGCTGCCCGCCGCGCGGACATCACCTCCCGCCTCCGCCGCCTCCTCCTCATGACCCCCCGCCGCCGCCTACCGCTCCGCGTCGCACAGGGCATGCTCTGGCACCTCGGCCTCCCGGAGGATTACTTCAGATGCCGGGATTATGACATT
This sequence comes from Oryza meyeriana var. granulata, assembly GCA_003991445.1. NCBI lineage: Eukaryota > Viridiplantae > Streptophyta > Magnoliopsida > Poales > Poaceae > Oryza > Oryza meyeriana. The sequence goes on from RYFJ01003594.1 coordinate 53,066, forward strand.
GCGCAAGACGGATTCCGGATTCTCACATTTGGAGACAGTGTTTCCCATGAGGAAGAAGATGATGGGAGGGAGCTAGTGCTCATTGATAATGGGGAAGATCAAGAATTGCCAAAGTCAGTGCTCGAAATGGATGCCATGAGGAGGTTTGGGTCCACTGAGGTGGTGCCTATCGCGCTATTCCAGTCGAAGGGCCTCCGGCTGAAGCGGAAGATTGAGGTATGGCTGGAGGAGTTTCAGATGCTGCCTTATGTCTCTCCCTATGAGGATTTCAGCCACATTGATCGCAGCAGCAATGTTTCAGAGAAGCGGGTGGTTGGGATGCTCCATGAGCTGCTAAGCTTGTTTGTGACATGCTCTGCTGAGAGGAGGCGCTTACTTTGCCTCAGGCAGCACCTGGGGCTGCCACAGAAGTTCCATCGTGTGTTTGAGCGGCACCCGCATGTGTTCTACTTGTTGTTGAAGGAGAAGACATGCTTTGTTGTCCTCAAAGAGGCATACATGGCTGAGGGAGACACCGCAATTGAAGAACATCCCATGCTGGAGGTGCGGAGGAAGTATGTAGGATTGATGGAGGAGTCACGGGAGATCATAAAGTGTCGGCGGAGTGGGAAGCCTTTTCAATCGAAGCATGAGGATCATGGGCAGATTGAGGATTCTAAGGAGGGTACCGATTCTGCTGCAGTCTTGTCATAGAAAATTTGCTGATCACTTAAAAAATGAGGGCATGTGCAGTACGGTTTTTGTGACAATCAGAGGGGGATTGTACTCTTGGAAGCACTATATTTGTTGCTTGTTATTTGCATAGAAAGACAGGAGGGTGTACAAACAGGTTGGTGACCGACCAATTTAAACTACATTCTCATGTTATCCCTCTAAGTCATTATGGTCTGTAGTATGCACTGCAAAGCCTCATTCTTATCCAAAAACCTTTGTAAAGTCCATTTTTATCATTGATTCACCACTTCCTCACGAGTTTTCATCAAATCGTGGATGTGGCAAATATCAATCACTTTCTTAAAAGAGCATAGATTGCTGATTTTGATTTTGTTTGTACTTTTTACATATAAAAATCACTAAGTATGCTGCAAGTTATCTCTGATTTGGAGAAGTTGCTAGAACACCTTGCTCTTTGATTTTCACAAGTTGATGGCCACTGCATTCCTGTCCATGTTCGTGGCTGATAATACACTTTTACCGTTGTCATAACTTAGTATCTTCATTTCTGGCATGTAGATAATCGGTGCACTCCATTTCCTTTCACTGAGGTCTTCACTTCTTGGCTGGCAAATGCTTTATGGCCTTTGTTTAGTTAATGCGGTAGAGTCGCAAAACAGATAACAGAATTTCCATTGCTGGAAATTTGGAGTATAACATTATGCGTGCAATCATCAGTTGCCAGAATGAGAACCTCTTAGTCAAGCTTTCCTTTAGCATGCACCAGTGAACGATTTAACTGAAATTTCACTGTCGAAGTACTTGTCTTGTATTAACATCTACACAGTTGGATGAACATTAGTTGTCTATGTTGCGCCTTAACTAATTTACACAATAGTTTGTTTTGATGCTTTCTGTCTTGGCAGTTGGCAGTCGGCACAGATTGATCAATTGCGAAAAATTAGATATTGTGATTGGCAGATGCCATCGTCAGGGCATTGTTCTTTGTGCTATTCTGTTTGTTGTGATTGCTGAATTAGATAGATCAAGATCACAATCAGTTTTATCAGCCAGGGATTGTCGAAGTTTCTATAACTTAATTTTCTTGTATCAATTTGCTCCAACTATCGATTAGCATATCACTCTCCACTCGCTTGCATAAGGTACAGTGCGAAATTTTCTGATACCACACCTTGCCCTTTCTTTTTTTAGTCCAATTTAAAGATAGCAATACTTTCACGCTTTTGCAGATATCGCTATGCCTAAACTGGTGTCTTCCCTGGAGAATAATTGCGGCAAGCTACGGAATATAGAGTTTTATCTTCATCGAGTAATTCATCCACATTTTCAAAGTAGCGTAGGTGCTTCTCTTCTTTGAACTGGAGTACCGAATTTGCTTGTGAATGTGTCAGAAACTTGTATACGTTACCTCATGAGACAGATGTATGTGAACTGGAGTACCGAATTTGCTTGTGAATTTTTTTTAATTTTACATGAGAAAGACAAGCCCTGGTTTACATGGGCCGAATCAAAACAGTGATTGTCTTTCTCATGTAAACCCATGTGATTGTGAATTTTTTTTCTTGAGGACGAAATTTGATGGTAATATTTTCGACTCTGAATTTTGGTGGGTCACTGCTCAAATTATTTTAGTGATGTAAAATACTTCCAGGCTGTTCTTTTTCCTCAGTCGATATCACCGGCCCATAACGCCAAGCTAACCCAACATGAGGCCACCATTGCAATCGCTATATTTTTCTCCTATCGTTTTTTTAGTGTTTTCTCCGGAAATTTTTTTTTTATTACACAGAAAGCGTACACGCGCACGTACCACTACACAAGCACGTCGCACTCACACACCAACTAGTGCTTCCTCTAACACATGTTTAAATATATGGAGATCGGTGGCAAATCCCTAGTCTAATTAAATTCCTGTGAAAAGCTCACTCGCATCTGAGCAGTTTTCATGGAAAACAATATTTAATAGTTACTCTGTTCTAAAATACAACTATTTTTAAATTTAAATTTTATTCTAAATATAATTACTTAGGACATGTAAAAAATGATTTTTATCATATTACTTTCTATGCTATTCTAGCTATTCTAGGTGAGCCTGTCACCTCGAGACGTATCTCATCTATACTATACTTATTCCCTATCATCCATCCTGTATTAATGAGAGAGGTATTTTAGATTTTTCATCCAAATCCTTAATTCCTTCAAAACACTACTAGTTATATTTTAAGATGACAAAAGTATTTAAACCCAAAGAATAAAGTCATACACCCACGGTTCTACCACTACACCACATATGCTTCCCTTTCAGGCCTACTAACATTTTTGTCGTTGACATATATGCATCACGATTGATTTAGAATTTCCATCTCGACTCGGCAACTAATTCGAATTCAAATTTTAAAATAAAAAAGGTAACTAGGTCGCAAACTTCAAAGCATGAAGCATTATAAACACAGCAGTTTTGCGATTGCAATTTACAGTTAATGTACGTCGAGGACCGAAACGCACCCATCCCATTGTTGCAATTTCCATAGTGGTGACTTTTTACAATCTTTTGTAACATACTTGCAGCAATACAAATATACAATGGTGACACAGATGAACACGGTAGGGGTATCCAGGCCCTAGAAGTAGTTCCAAGTACCAATATATCAAGATACATAAACTCGTTCAGATAAACAACAGAACATGTTCTTACTGTTCGGAGTTCGGACGCCTAGCTAGGTAGGAGCTAACTGCTAGTATGGCCACATCAGTGACGCGATTTTACAAATTACAACCATAGGAAGGGACATTGGTTCCTTGCATGAGCAGGGATTAGCTTCTTCACTATCTCCACTGGAACACCCTTCAACTCTGGCGAATGCAGCAGATGAAGCAGTAAGAAACTTGGCAATTGGTTATAGTGATCTGTAATGCAGCTAACTGTTATATGAACTTACCATGGGGCTTAAAGTTAAAGAGGGGAGGCAGGAACCGGCCATTAGGGAGGCGAGTGTTCAGGTCCCGAAGCTCATCGAAGAAAGGATGAATCAGAGCATCCAGCTGCGCAAGCATTGTGTCGTAGGATTAGACATACAAATTATGCTCCATCTAGATGGAAGATAACTCTGGGATAGGTACTCACAGCTGAGGATCGAAGGTGCGGTGAGTACTGAAGAAGCCTGGAGACCAGATCTACTGCTTCAGGTGGTATTCTTTTAGGGAAAACCTAAACGTTAGGTAACCAATAAGCAATCCACGACCAACTTTGAGTCGTATAGGAATTAAACAGCACTAAAATTGCAGTGTAGAGAGCTTTACTTTATGCCAAGGGTGTGCTTTGATTTGGGGAAACTTAAATTCCGTGTAGTTTGGATTCATGCACTTGATGTCTTCTCTTGTAGGTGTACCCAGAACCTGTAATAAACATCACAAACTTGTGGATGAATGACCTAGAACAGAGTGAATAGATTGCAAGATCAACCGGTAGAATCACCTTGATAATTTCAACAAGTTGGTCAACTCCACTTTCACCAGGAAAGAGAGGCTGTCAATTAGACCAGATATAAATGTGAGCTCCTTGATTTCCCTCAAACAAGTTTATTTGTTCGCAGTGGCTTTTTTCCATAGAAACATAACATATCAGGACTCCTTTCTGATTTTTCAAGTTCACCTGTCCTGTTAGAAGTTCAGCCAGGACGCATCCAGCAGACCAAATATCAATTGCTGTTATGTACTCGGTAGCACCAAAAATAAGCTCCGGGGCTCTGTAGTACCTTGAACAGATGTATGAAATATTGGGCTCGCCTTTCACCTACATAGCATGAAGCACACCAATCGTAAGGTGCTAAACAGCACAGGCTAAGATCAAATAGAAGAATATCAAGAAGGGCCAGATATACACCAGAACTTTTGCACTTCCAAAATCACAGAGCTTCAGTTGGTGTGTATGTGGATTAACCTGGTACAAATGGCAAAGTTGTCAACTCAATGGAGGAATGAAAAAAATCATAGGGCACACTCCTCATCATGCATATGTAAATCCAGTGTTCTCTGTTTCAATGTTAAGGAGTTGGTTTCAATGACAAGGCAGAATATACAGGATGCTTAGGCATATTGGTTAGGAAAAGATGCATGCTAGGATGCTTATGCAATTTTTGTCCAATATAGATGTTAATAAATTAGTTGTGTCTTGAGATTGCTCCTGAATTTCAAAATTAATCATCCAATCTATAATAATAAATGATATCACTTTATATCTTGTACAGTCCCAACTATATTACAAGAAAAATATAATTGCCATTAGTCTTACCAGAAGATTCTGCGGTTTGATGTCCCTGTGGCAAACACCAACCCTCCGATGAATGTACGCTAGAGCCCTACAAATCTGTCAAGGGAAACATATAAGGCAAGTCTCCAATCAAATAATCTGGGGGCCAACTATGGGTTTTTGTAAGCTTGCCCAGTGTTTACTTGGACTAAATAAAATTTGAGGGAAAACTGCTCAGGATATGGAAATAATTAAAAAAAGCACCGCATACATTGCAAAATTCAGATATAGAATTCAGGATATATTCTAATTCTGCCTACAAAAGCAATAGGCAGTATACCAATATTTTTTGGGAAGTTCACTGGATCCAAAAAAGTACTCCAGTATCTGGCTTTGACACTAAGCTTAATTGGAAGCAATTGAGTAGAAAAGATATCTGCTTGCATACAGTGTGTACTTATAGTGGCCAACCCACACTCTTCAAGTTACACTGTTAAGGAAGCACTGTACATTGTTACATCAAACTTAAGGAAACCTAGCAGTGAAATTGATGATTACCTGATACATATAAAGTTTCACGTATATGATTGGCATGCGTTGGTTCATCTTGTTGTAGTGTCTAATGACACGGTGAACTGTCTCGGGGACATACTCAAGCACAAGGTTTAGAAAAAGTTCATCCTTTTCAGCTGTTGAGAAGAAACAGTGTTTCAGAGACACGACATTTGGATGGTCGAGGAGACGCATCATTTGTAACTCGCGATTCTTGTATCTCTTATCCTGAAGGACCTTCTTGATAGCTACAGTCTCACCTGTCTCCAGACATTTTGCCTGCCAAGCCAGAAGTTATTCCATGCACTTGCTGAAGTTACTTGTGCTATATTATGGAAAGGAGCAGTTTAAATGCCCTCAGCAAATATTTATAACTTATATTCAACTTCCAGGTACTAGCAAACATACCTGAAACACAATACCAAATGACCCTTGCCCAATGACACGCTCGGCCATGTAACTTATAGTCTGCCATTCAAAAAATAAAAAGTGGGTTTTCATCATAACCTGGAGAAATCGAAGGCAACTGAACACTACAGAAGAAAACTAAGCTGCATCTACCTGCTTCCTTTGGCCACCACTGCCACCAATAGTTGTGACAATGATATGTCCAGTTTCTGTACCATTACCATTAATAATTGTAGCTTCTACTTCCTGCAACGAATGAGAACAAGTAAAACTTCCCATCAAAATGTGACTTAACATTGCAAACAAATATTAAATCGAGGCACAGTAAAGTGTTGACGAGAAAAGAAGCAAGGAATGAAATGATTGGCTATCTGATATTGTTATGGATACAGACGTAGCAGACAGAGTCATACCTTCTCATCTCTTATCTTCAAATCATTCATTTCATCAGGCAAACTGTCCACTGCAAGACTAGTACCGCCAGCATCTCTCAGCCCAGATGCCAGGGCCATACCGACTGAGGTCATTGATCGTGAGTCAGAACTACAGCACTGAAATCCTCATTGCATTGAACACATTTATTATCTACAGGAATAGAGAAGCAAAAGCAAGGAACTTAAACTGGTGTTTCAAATCTCTCAGCAAAAAGGCTATACAGTACATCTTTTTTCCGGTTGGGCCAATAGAAAGCTGCCAACTAAATTATATTAAGACTAGCAAAATAACTGTACAAACAATATTAGGCTAACTGCTAACATGAAGGCGTCAACCATAAAAAGTTCATAGTACTGAACAACTCTATTGGCAATCTCCGGCTATAGTTGCATATGAACGGCTATCTTAGCCTCCATGAAAACTCTTGCGGCCTTCCACTCCCGGATATTTTCTCCGATGCACCATCATAGAGCTTCGGCAGTAGCACACTCTGACCGGAAAATCCTCACATTTCTCTCCTTCCATAGTAAAGTCGAGTAAAATAACCAGTGACTTAATTGAAAGCTTTGGAGATGCTTCGTAACCGGAAGCTTTGACATCAACAAGGGACTAAGCTCGCAACTTGCTGGCTCTAGAGTCCAGAAGAGAGGAAATCTGAGGCGCAGCGAGGATCACGTCTCCGAGCTCAAGAACCCACTCCCCCTCCGCGATCCCAAGAACACAATACTACTACATGATAAAAACCGCAGCTTTTCCCACCAAAACCCCCTGATCGCACACAAATTCGAGGGCTTTGGAGCGCAAAACCCTAGCCCTCACCAATCCCTCTCTGTGGATCTAACAAGGCTGATCGAGCAAGAACCTATCAAGGATCGATCAGGCAGCAGTAAGCTAGCCATGGTACGTAGCGAGACTGGTTGGGAGAGTACCAGGGTGCGGCGGGGCGGCGCTCCGACTGGATCATAGGGCTGCGGCTGCGGGTGGATCGAGAGAGTGGAGGGCGAATCTGCCGGGACACTCTCCGCTTCACCTGCGGGTGGTGCACTGCTGCGGTGGGCCGGTGTCCGGTGGGAGGAAAGCAAGGGAGAACCACTCCGGGAATGCCCCTGAAAATGTACCATTTTTTTAGACCTCAAAATGAACTTTACTCCAAAAAAAAATCTGTATATTCTTATCTTAATAAAGTACTAGAAGAAGTAAATTTCATAAAACTCTAGATTCTGAGGCATCCATAAAGCAAAATCTCAGATATTACAATTTGTTTTATAGAACCATATGTTTTGAGACAAAATGCTTCGTTAAACCCTATGTTTGAGTTTATATCATTGTTTTGACTAATATATATATGCATAACAATTGTAAAAAAATAGTATGAGATATTTTTGAGCTTATATCGTTGTTTCTTGAAATATTTTGCCTCAAAACCTAGGATTCTTTGAAACAAATCGCAATAGCTGGGGTTGCGTTACATGCACCCCAAAACCTGGGGTTTTGTAAAATTTACTCTATAAAAAAGAGAGGCTCCACAGCTCCACATTTATTCTCGTGGTCCAAAAATTACCAAATCAATAGGAGAAAAAAATTTCTAAGGCATTGATCACATGTGGATTCAGATTATAACTGTCTAGATCAAACTAAATAGTTCACATAAAAATACAATTCAGGAATATCGGTAATTCGGATTAAAACATAGATAATATTGGAAAGGGAGTCTAGGTAGAAATAAAATTTAGAAATATATAAAATTCAGATTAAAATAGAGAATATTTACTAAGGAGTCAATTTAGAAATATAATTTAGAAATAACCTGAAATTTAGATTAAAAAATAATATTGAAAATTGTCCATGTAGAAATAAAATTTAGAAACAACTCAAAATTAGAATTAAAAAATAATATTGAAAAAGGAATCCAAATAAAGAACAATAGGTCACTAACTAAAATTTAGAATGAAAAATTAAAATATCAACATTTTGATTTCATTATGATTTTGATCTAAAGTAAAATAGAAAACACCAAATCAGGAATAAAATGAAAATAATAACAACTATACAAAGAAGTGCCCTTGCTAAATATGTGCAGGGAAGAGTCTTTGTCAAGATAAAAAAAATTATAAATATAAAAATACATGTAAAATAACATTTGGGAATAATTTAGTTTGTAATAAAAAATAAAAATATTTGGTTTCAATGCAAATTTCATGATAAAGTCCATAAATTACTATTGTTTTAAAAAAATAAAGAAAAATGCACTAGTAGAGTCCGCATCAAATATACCATATGAGAATAACTAGATTTTGCATCCATCGTTGTGTAAATTTCAAAGTAAAATCTCTTGATGATTTCACTTGGATTATAATCTAAAATTATTTTTAAATTGTCAGCGTGAAAGATGAATAGTTGGAATTTGGAATAAAAATTGAATTGCCTATTTCACTCGAAAAAACCGTATATTAAAATCAAAATATAGAACTTAGAAAAAAATGTATATTAAAATTAAAGTATTACATAGAATAAGTCTCAACGGTATTATTGAGAGTGAAGAGTCAATAAACTGTGGCAGACGGTAGAAAATATAATAATAGCGTACTGCTCATTATAACTAATGACTACGATCATGAAGACGACTATCACCAATGTTGGAAACATTAGAAGCCATACGTCTTGTTGAGGCTGAAAATTTTTTTAAAAAAGAAGCAAATATAATACATATTAATACTTTAAACAAAAGACTCATATGTCTTATTGAAGGTTAAATAAAATTTTAAAGAGAAGTAGTACACAATCCGAGGTCAATTATGTAAGTTTATGTGTCATTAATTTGGTTTCAGTGATTAATAATAAATCTAATTATATGAGACTAATTTGTTTATGAGCTTTTCTATGCCTAGTCTCTTTTGGATATGAAAATGGGAATGATGAGAGGTATGTAACAAACTTATCATGTTCTAAATTTATCTTTCCTATGGTTTCAATATATAGAATGAACTCCTTCATTGCCTTTCATTAAATATGTGAATATGCCTCTCTTTATTCATATGTATGTACATCATTAGGGGGAGCTTGTTCTATATTATTCACTCAACTCTTTACATGTTTTATATTGGGTTATCATCCATCACCAAAAATGAATAAATGGAAAGATCTGTAATTATTGTTTTGATGATTTATGATAAATCGGCTTCATGGGACTAACATTTTTACATAAGTTGGCAAATAGGTTATTCTTGAACTTCATATGAGTTGGGATAGAATTGTATTAATCGATGGTAGACCTTAATTACAACAATGATGAAAAGCATGGAGATAAAGCTATATGTATCACTCTTTCTCTCCATCTACATGTTATATATATTCATATATGTGATTTCTATGTCATTGACATATGCACGAGAGATTTTTATTTGAGCCTTACCTTGTTTAGTCTCTTTACATTGAACATTGAGAACATAGATATTATGAGGGTATGGATTTATCATTATGTCTTTACTTTTGATACATGCCTTCTATTCTTGTATAGAATAAACTCCTATTGGTTTATCACTAATTATGCATACGCTTGCTTCACACATAGTTTTTGTATGCATATATTCAGGGGGAGCAAATCCTATACTTTAGTTATGCATGTATTTGATCCAAGTTAATCACTTAGATTTAATTGGGATCTTTACATTTGAGCACGCATGTGAGTATATAACATTTGAGGTGTTAGTTAATACTCACCAATTTATTCATATCATTTATATATGATCGGTTGATCAATAAGTGAAGATTGACAATGGGACTAAGGCAGTGTTCGGAACTACTTATGGGGTGGCTTATTCAATCGTTTTCCGTAAGCGCGCTTCCCAAACTGCTAAACGGTGTGTTTTTTTACAAAAAAATTTATATACGAAAGTATCTCTAAAAAATCAAATAGATCCATTTTTCAAGTTTGTAATAGCTAATACTTAATTAATCATGCGCTAATGACTTACCTTGTTTTCATGCCGCAAATAAGCACTAGCCACAACCTAGTTCGAATGCTACCTAACAATTTCATTGAGTTGAACGAAACAAATAGGTCTCAAGAATTAGAAATTGTATTAATGTCTAAGTGAGATTAAGACACCTAAAGACTTAAGATGAAGAGCGACAAGATGGGGATCATGTGTCGATGCACATCAAGAGTGATTGGTAAAATGCAAATAATGGACAATATAAGTTAAAGCACATCAAGTGGCTTAAAGAAATGAAAGTGACCGGACATCGTGTGTCGATGAACCTTAAGTCAAGTGTTGACTAAAGAGAGTGTTGTCCGTTGTTAAGTTAAGGCCACAAGGATAAGCACAAGATAAAGGTATAATTAAGCTAAGCATCTTTTTCTTAATCTTTTATCGGTCTCGGTGTTTGTAGTAAAGACCGAATTGAGTGTAGGAATGACGTACTATTAAGAGGGATGAAACGTTATTTGTTAACTTATGTCTCGTGCTCAAGATGATATATTCTTGTATGAGTTTGAGAAACCTAAGCCAAAACACCAACTCCGGTTTGTTTCACATGTCACAACACATACACTGAGTTTCTTTGCAAATCTTTCTATATCTCTTGCAGGTTTTCGACCATGCTTTTCATTGGGTTTGATAACTTTCAAAACAAGTTTTTCATAGAGTCTAAGATCAATGAAATCAGACTCCGGGGTAAAAAAGTTGTGGCCTTTTTACCTGAGCAGTATCGGAATATCCGACCCCAAGTCGGAATATCTAATCCGCCGGAATACCCGATTTTTTCGAGAAACTAAGTTCTCTATTTTGAACTCAAATTGTTGATTGAAATACCCGATGGTTGGTCGGAATGTTCAATCTATCGGAATGTCCCTTTTTCTGAGGAACTTGGTTCTCTTTTTTGCTTGAGACTTAAAGTCGAAGTTTCCGATGAGTTTCCAATGTTGAGATCGGAATATCTGGCCTAATGTTTTTCAGAGACCTGGATTGTGTTTTTCGACCATTGGGGACCTGACATTCCGATCGGAATAACCGACACAGAGGTTGGCTAAAAATACAAAGCTCAAACAAGTCAACATAAGAGCTATAGTAGTCTCATATTTACTTGCAGATTTAAACATGCAAGTAAAATATCTTGCTGATGATATTTTTACTAGGCCGACAGTAGCACATACACATTGGACAACTTTACTAAGGACGTGTTCGGATGTGCTTCTGCATCTGGCTTATAAAGCCACACGTAAAACAAGAAACGTCATTACTATGTGATTAATTAGGTATTAACTATTAGAACTTGAAAAATGAATCTATTTAATTCTTTAGAGATACTTTTGTATAGAAAATTTTAAAAAAAACGCATCATTTAACAGTTCGGAAAACGTGCTTACAAAAAATAAGGAAATAAGTACAAGCCACATGCACATCTAAACAGGGCCTAAGAGAGAGATATATAGTTACCTAAGGAACTACATCATAGTTGTTGAGGCAACAGGCCTAGGAGGCCAGCCTCTAGCGGCCAGCCCACACCTGTCTTGCTAATGATATGATCATATATCTTCTTCGATGACTACTCTTTTTCCCCAACAACACTAAATTGCTTCTTTTCCTTATTCTCAATTAGGAAGCAGGGTAAAGTTTTCACATCAAAAGCAAGTTAGACTCAGAGTTGACTTTTGAAAAGTTTACTTGTTAGTTGGCACCTGGCAGTATAATGTTTGATTGATCTAAATTTTATTTTTACAGTTATCTATACTATAATATAAGTCGAATGTATCGAGAAAACATGATATCATATTTTTCTATCAATAGTTTTCACAAATAAATTATCTAAGGAAAAACTTGATTGAATACAGACTCACATCCATCAATTCCAACAACCGGTCCCTAGCATTGCACAGTACAATAGACAGTGGCCAACTAATTGCTACTTCTTTCGTCTTAAAATAAAAAAAACTCATACTGAATATGATATACTATCAATTTAGACAGTATTTTTTATTTTGAGATAAAAAGAGTATTACTATATAAATATATAAATGGTACATGCTACATAGTACTCCTACATTAAAAGGTATATACGTTATCACAGCTGGAAAAGTGGCAAGGCAAAGGATTTGATTATATGGGGCAATAAATCCCATAACTATTTGATCAAGACGTGTGGAGGTAGTTAGCCTCAGTGATGTTTTTAAGATGGTACTGGCTTAACTGAGTTTTGGACATATCTAAGATATTTCAAATACACGGTGTTCATGATTATGTCTATATTTGGATACATGTAATGTGGAAAAAAAATGGTAGTTGGTAGACAACATCCTAATAATGTTGGTGTTGTTCTGTAGCTTGGTTTATCTATACTACTGTAAACAATAGTGAATTCTTCCTCTTCCATTTTCTCCTCCCACCGGCCATGTGCAGCGTGAGAAAAAAACTGAAAGATCAGTCTATCCTCAGTCGTAAGGATTATATGGTCTATTTTTAGTTGTATGAAAACGTCCTAATGTAAGGACATGTTAGTAGTACTGCAGTCTTTCCAAATCCATCAAAAAAACCTAAGTACTTATGGAAGCATTTCGTCATCAGATGCGAACAAACTAGCTGTAATGACCAATAGACATTGAGGTAACAACTCACCTTTGCTGGTCCATTTTATATCTATCTGAACTGTTGCTTCAATTAGCTAGTTCCAAGTTTGTATCTTTTAGCTTTCTTTGGAAAGATGTCTGCTGGTCGTGTCACATGTTTTGTTCAGTCCATCCATCAATTCAATTGTAAGTACTACTGCTTTGAAAGTCCACTTGTAAAGCGCATTAGTGCTACTGTATTACCCCTTTATTTTTTAATAGATAATATCGTTGACTTTTTAAATATGAGTTTACCATTTTATTAAAATTATGTAAATATCAATTATTTTGTTGAGACTAGTTTTGTTATTAGTGAACTTTAAGTATAACTTATATTTTTATTTATATTTGTACTAAATTTGAATGGACGAATAATCAAATTTATATCAAAAGTTAATTGCGTCATCTAGTTAAAATCGGAGAGAGTGCTACCGTATTCTTTGACTTTAAACCAAGAATCAAACTTTTGCATAAGAAAAAGAAATTGTTGCTCTGAAACATTGAATTTCCAATGAAAGACTAGTTCTAGTTCAAACTTCAAGGGAGAGACCATACATTCATCGCATAAAGAGTCAAGTCTGGAATGCAAAAGACTCGTGTTTCGTGACCACTGCAAATTATCCGGTTCGGGTAGATGAAATTAAGGGAGCTATCAGCCAGGTCAGAGCGCCATGTTAACTATCTGAGGCTAATTGACTTTGGAAGATGACAGCAGTGTAAACAACTAAACATGCAAATGAGAGAAAACTGGCGTGAGATCCGATAATTGCGGCCATTGACCACCATATGCAGCGTGTGTGGAAGCTGCAGATTTTTAAAAAAAGTGTGAATAGTCAGCTGGTGAGAACATTGAAAAAAATTAAATTTTTTTTAGTTTCTAGCTACTCTAGTTTATTTTGTATCTATGAATTTTTAAAATCTAGATAAAATCAAATTACTTAAGAGAACTAAGATTCATAGGAGAAATTGCAAGCTACACAATGTCCTAAACTAGGCCGCATACTCTATCGCAGACAAACAGCATTGTCGTTCTCTGAACAATAGTTGTCCATGTCTTTTTATTTCCTTTTCTTTTGTGTCCGTCAGTCAGGCAGGCAGGCAGGCCATCAGTCGCCAACCAGGCAGCATCTAGCAGCAACGGTTAACAGTACAGTTACTACGACGAGCACGACAGCTCGCCTACCTCTCACTCAAATCGAATGCTCCTGAAACTACATCAGCAACGAACAGAAATTCCAGCAAGCTTTCGCGTTTGATTGACTGCATCCTTTCTAAACTGAGGATGCACGCATGCTCCGAATGCAAGTTTCTGCAGATGCAGCATTGCAGCGCTCGCCCTTGTTCGTGAACTAATCATCAGCAGTCACATGCAAGGCACGGACCCAAATCCAACTCTAGATTTCCTTATCCTTTATCTGTTCTTGGATTCGATCTTGTTAAGCAAATGGTAATATATCGTCCTTACTGAGAATTTAATTAGCAAACGACGTGGTGAGATTGGACAGGCATTGCAGAGCAAATTCGAGAGTTCAGAGTTCAGACGAAAAAAAGTCCATGGCCATGTCTGCCTCACCGGGTGCACTCATCATGGCTGCCTACATGACAGTAGCATCATGCTTGGATCAACCACCTTTTGCAGCTCTCCAGCTCATCTACCCGTCTTGTCATCGTGGGGCCGCGCCTTACACAAGAAAACGGTGCGCTCCGGCTGTCGCAAGCCTGCAGAAGACAACCACAGCCACTCAGGGCTCTTAGAATTAGACAATTACTCCAGGTTAGTGCGAGTGGCCTATTATATGATTAGTACTCAGGATATTAGGAATTAGGCAAGAATTATCACCTAACCTCTCTTCTTCCTCCTCTAACCAACTGGGCGCTGAGGGGTAAAACCTCGCCCTTAACCACGAAACGCGGGCTACGAACTATGTAGCGGGTCCAGCTACCCTAGGGCCCGACAACCTTGACAACCTGGTATCACGATCCAGGCCTTACCTCGCCTCACCGATCATCCTCGCCCCGTTCTACCTCTGCCCTACCGCCCACCCACACCGCTACTGCTTGGCTCCATGGGAAAAGACACAAAGAAAAAAACAAATAAGGATAAAACTTCTTCGCCGCCCTCTTCAAAACTACCCTGGACTCCTTAGGCGTGCCGCTCCCTCCTTTTTATTCAGACTCTGCAAATGCATCCGTCGATGCCAATTCTCAAGCGAATCCAACGCCTGAGCGCTGCCCAGTGACCGACGTCGGCCTCTTCCTCCGGCACCAAGTCCGCCTACGGGGCACGTACGAAGACCGGCCGCCACGATTCCAGAAATTGGACTTCCCTGGTGATGATGCAAATCTCGATCCCCTCAATCTTCATTAACCGCTGCGAATCGTACTTCCACTAGCAGCGCATCATGGAGAGGAGAAAGTTTGGATGGCCCTCCTGATGTGGTACATCCAAATCTAGCAGACGATGGGGATTCCGTCGTGGCGCCTGCTTCAAGGACCTGCTGCACCTTCGCTATGGGCCCCCTCTGCGCTCCAACCCGCTCGGCGAATGGGCGGCGTGGCAAGCGCACGGGCAATCGTCGGAGTACCAGGATTCACTTTCAAGCGCTCCTTTCCTCGCGCGGTGTTCTTGTTGTCTTGCCGCTCTCGACGAGGATCAGTCGGGTCCAGCTCTTCACCGCGGGCCTCCAACCGCACTCAGTTCGACGTCGAGGTCACAATCCACAGGTCCGTCGCCGGAGCCATGAGCCTGGCGCGCAGCTCGAGCTGCAGAGTAGCATACACGGCGCCTCTACTCTTCTGCGCGTGCTGTCCCACCACTTTCCCTACCGCGCGGCCCGCATTAGTTCCGCGCCTCCGCTCTTCTGCCGGCGCCCGCCTCGCGCTTGCCAATTCGACCGTCCGGCCACAATCACTGTGGAGGGCCGGCCGGTCAAGCGCCTCACCCAAGCCGAGCAGGAGGAACGCCGCCGCTTGGGCTCTGTTACACATTTGTGACGAGAAGTTCGGCCGGGGGCATAACCGGGTCTGCAAGCGCCTCTTCCTGCTGATGGAGGCGTTATGGAGGACGACGAGGACGTCCGGAGCCGTCCGAAGAGGGCGCCACCGAGGAGAGCCCCCACTTCTTCGCTCCACGCCATCGCCGGCGTCCACTTCAGTGACACGATGCAAATCCAGGTCGCGCTGGGCGACACGTCCCTCATCGCGCTCCTCGACTCCGGCTCCCACGCACAATTTCATCTCCGAGGCCGCCGCGCAGTGCACGGGACTCCCACTGCAGCACCGTTCCCGCCTGACGGCCACGGTGGCCAACGGCGAGCACGTCTCCTGCCTGGGCCGTACATCCGCCAGGCCGCGTTCACCGATCAACATGCGACATCTTCTCCGCCGATCTCTCGTCATGCCTCTCGCTGGCATACGACGTTGTCCTGGGCACACAGTGGCTCGCGACGCTGGGGCCGATCCTCTGGGATTTCAGCGCTCGGACGATGACATTCAAGTGGCGCGAGCGCGCCGTCTGCTGCACGGGATGGCCGGCCCTGCCGCACCCGGCCTCCACGAAACCACGGCCAGCGCCACCCTGCTGGATGAGCTCCTCAACTCTTCTCCGACGTCTTCGCAAGCCACGGCTGCCTCCTCCTCGCGGCACGCGACCACAGCATCGTCCTCCTCCCGGCCGATCGCAGCCCGTGGCCGTCCGACCCTATCCGGTACCCGCGACGCACAGGACGAGCTGGAGCGGCAATGCGCCGCCATGCTGGACCAGGGGCTCATACGCCGGAGCTCCTCGGCCTTCTCCTCCCCGGTCCTCCTCGTCAAGAAGGCCGACGGTTCGTGGCGCTTCTGCGTCGATTACCGAGCCTTGAACGCGATCACCGTCAAGGACGCTTTCCCCATTCCGGTGGTTGACGAGTTGCTGGACGAACTTCACGGTGCCAAGTTCTTCACCAAGCTTGACCTCTACTCGGGCTACCACTAGGTCCGCATGTGCCCCGCCGACATCGCCAAGACGGCGTTCCGCACACACGATGGTCTATACGAGTTCCTGGTGATGCCGTTCGGGCTGTGCAACGCCCCGGCCACATTCCAAGCGCTGATGAACGACGTTTTGCGTCCCTTCCTTCGCCGGTTTGTGCTCGTGTTTTTTGATGACATCCTCATCTACAGCTCATCCTAGGCGGATCACCTCCGACACCTCCGTGCCGTCCTCACCGTACTACAGCAGCACCGGCTCTTCGTCAAGCGTTCTAAGTGCGCTTTTGGGGTCGGCTTCATCTCCTACCTGGGGCACGTCATCACCGAGGCCGGCGTCACCATGGATCCCGCCAAGGTGCAGGCAGTCCGTGACTAGCCCTAGCCCCGGCTTCGCGCGCGGCAATGCGGGGGCTTTCTGGCCTGCGGGTACTACCGCAAGTTCGTCCACATTACGGCTCCATCGCGGCTCCCTCACGGCGGCTATTGAAGAAGGAGGGGTTCAGCTGGACTGACGACGCCACCGCGGCATTCCAGGCCCTCAAAGCCGCGGTCACCTCGGCCCCGGTTCTGGCCCTGCCGGACTTCGACAAGCCGTTCATCGTCGAGTGCGATGCGTCGACCCACGGCTTCGGGACGGTGCTCATCCAGGAGAAGCACCCGATCGCCTACTTCAGCCGGCCCGTCACGCCGCGCCACTGTTCGCTCGCCGCCTACGAACGGGAACTGATCGGGCTCGTCCATGCCATCCGCCACTGGCGTCCGTATCTCTAGGGCCGCCGCTTCCTGGTGCGCACGGACCACTACAGCCTCAAATTCCTCCTCGACCAGCGCTCGCGACCCGATTCCACAGCATCATTGGTCGGCAAACTCTCGGGTTCACTTCACCGTCGAGTACAAAGCCCGGCGCCACGAACACGGTGGCCGACGCCCTCTGCGCGCCGGCCGACACTGAAGAGGGCGCTGTTCTCGCCATCTCCGCGCCACGATTCGCCTACATCGAGCGCCTCCGCCAGGCTCAGGCCACCGATCCAGGCCAATCATCGGCCATCAGGCGACGAGAATCACCGTGGGCACCCGCGCGCGTGGTCCCTCATCGACGGCATGGTGGCCTATGATTCCCGCCTCTATGTTTCCACCGGCAGTCGCCACTGCTGCCGGAAGCTCATGTCCGCAGTGCACGAAAGACGGCCACGAGGTGTGTGCAGCGCACACCGTGCACCGCCTCCGCCGTGACTTCCACTTCCCCAACATGCGCCGCATGGTCCAGGACTAGTCGCGAGCATGCTCCACCTGCCAGCGATACACAATCGGAACATTCTCCATCCGGGCTGGCCTGCTCATTAACCGCTGACCGGTCCAGCAGGCGGTCTGTACCGACATCGGATCTTGAACTTCGTGGAGGCGCTGCCGCGTCGGGGGAAATCCGTCATACTGACGGTTGTTTGATCGAATTCAGCAAATATTCCACTTCATCCCCCGTGGCTCACCTGTATTCTGCAGAGTCCTGTGGCACAGGCCTTCTTCACCTCGACATCGTTCGATCACGGCATGCCTCAATCGATGGTGTCCGACCGCGATCCGGTGTTCACTTTCCACGTTCTGGAGGGAGCTGATGCGCTCTATGGGCGCCAAGCTGCACATGACGCACGGCTTTTTCATCCGCAATCGGATGGCCAACGAAGGCGGCCAACCGCCGTCATTGTAATGTACCTACCAGTGTTGCTAAACACCGGCGACTGCCCCCGTCAATGGCTTTCGTGGGGCTGCCGTGGGCCGAGTACACCTACAACACGGCCTACCAAACTTCGCTCCGCGACACGCCTTTCTGGGTGGTCTACGGCCGGGACCCGCCTACCATTCGGTCCTATGAGCCGGGCGAGACTCGTGTCGCTGCCATCGCTAAGAACATGGCAGACCGCGACGAGTTCCTGGAAGATGTCCGCTACCGGCTTGAACAAGCCCAGGCGGTCCAGAAACTGCACTACGACAAGCTGCACCGGCAGGTCTCCTACGTGGTGGGCGACTGGGTTCTCCTCCGCCTACGCTATTGCACGGCCGCCTCACTGCCTCAGGCGACCACAGGGAAGCTGATCTTCGGGCCGTACCGTGTCACCGAGCTCATCAACGAGGTTGTTGTGCGCCTCGCCCTACCTCCGCGCACTAGGCTGCACGACGTCTTCCACGTCGGCCTCCTCAAGAAGTTCATCGGCGATCCGCCTGCTACACCGCCGGCCCTCCCGGTCATCCACAACGGCGCCGCTGTCCCGGAGCCTGAACGTGCTGTGCGCACCCGCCTGGCTCGCGGCGTTCGCCAGGTGCTCATCCACTAGAAGGGAGAACCCGCTGCCTCCACGACCTGGGAAGATGTGGACTCATTCCTCGACAAGTACCCGGCGTTTCAGCTCGAGGACGAGCTGCTAGTCGAGGGGGGGAGAGATGTCATGTGGGCCACGCCTACACAAGGAAACGGTGTGCCCGGGACGTCCGCAGAGCCGCAGAAGGCAACCACAGCCACTCAGGGCCTTAGAATTAGGAGCAATTAGTCCAGGGGTTTTAGTGCCGAGTGCCTATATATGATTGTACTCAGGTATAGGAATTAAGCAAGAATTATCACCTAACCTCTCTTCTTCTTCCTCTAAACCAACTGGGCGCTGAGGGGTAAAACCTCGCCCCTAACCACGGAACGCGCGGCTACGAACTACGTACCAGGTCCAGCTACCCTAGGGCTCGACGACCTTGACAGTCATATATATCTCAATTATGGAACTACATAGATATACTACTGCTCTTTATTAGGATCTTCCTGAACTGATGATCAGATCGTGTGTACGCATGTACGCATGAAATGATGAAGATGATCAGATATACACAGGAAATTGTTGGCTTGCATGTGCACTTCAATTATATGGTTCACTAAATTTCGATTATTTGTATTTTTTTCTATGGCATTATATTTAAATTATTCATAGATGGATTGGTCTTTTGTGGTACTTGAAATGTAGAACGTCTAATTCTGTCATATATGTAAAGATTAGTCTAAGGAAAACTCATGATTATCATGGCCCTATCTTCATATTATGATCTTATCATTTAGTATCTTGAAACTGATTTGCATATAGCTGACAATTTATCTGTGCCTTTTACTAATATTTCTATTTCTATTGCAGGGCGATGAGAACTATGATGCCACCATGAACCAGGCTAGCATCGAAAACAACTATAATAAGTATAATGTTTAAAAGAGGATTTCCAATGTTATCTAAATGGCAGACAGGACAGGAGACAAGCAATGGTCTGAATACTCAATTTGTTGACTTTGGTTCCTCTATTTCATACTGCAGGCTACTTAATTGACGCAGCCTACTGCTCTTCCAGCTCTACCAGCAGCCACACCTGCAAGCTGCATCTGAAGCATCACCTATAGGGCAAAGGAGGCATCACATGTCCGGTTTGGATTTAATTTGATATTGCACTTTGTATGGCTACATGCAGTTTCAGTTTCCTCTTCTGTTTTCACCAGCTTGCAACGTGACAGAAGGTATGAGGAGACCTCACCAAAGTTCACTGGTTATTTTGACGTTTTCAATTCAAATCGTCCACACATCTAATTTCAGTTTTTTAGTACGATTTACCTCTCATTTCAAAAATTTATGCGAAAATTACAACAACGTCAAATTTGTCTACTCCAGCTTCTTCAGCCATTTCAGGTTGAGGAAAAATCTACTATGTTGACAGCTAATGGTTGACCAATTAGTCCCAACAAGTTTTTTTATATTCTTATGAGCAGCTCCACTTGGTGATATTACTAATTTAAGTGCCAACAAGTTAAGAAGAAAGCCACATAGGAAAAGGTACACTACATTGGCAGCAGATGAAAAGGCTGCCGTTTAGACCTGATATTACTTTTACATTTTGATTGAGCTCACAATTATGATATTAGGAACACAAGATATCGAAAGATGCTGATAATAAAGGTAGCAGTACTACTATTGTTCTTGCATTACATATGCTCCCCAAAGCATTGTAAGTCTATTCACATTCTCTTTTGCCTGTAACTTGTTTACTCTATTCTAACACATGTATGAATAACTGAACTTCTTACTTTTCTAGGGCCCAACACTTTTACAGATCCTCACATTTGCAGGCTGGTGCCATTTCACTAAAAGAAGCTGCAATTCCTGGTTCACATCTAATCAGTTCACAAGAACTAGAGTAAATACTTCCCATCTATTTTCAGTATCTCTTCATGCACTCCGTATCCTTCTCATATCATTTTTTTCCCCCATTGATATTGACCTCATTCTGAAATGAGGCGTGATCGTCAAGTTGGTGATGTTTTTGAAGTGCTTGATGGTCTCATGTTCAGATTGGATATTTTTTTTTATTGATGATGACAGAAACAATACGTGCATTCACTACCAGAAAACTCCGTTTTCGTGAGGGTGATGAATTTTCGTGACGGTTTTTGATGCACCCTCACAAAAATCACAATTTTCGTAACGGTGCATCGAAAACCGTCACAAAAACATATTTTTGTGACGGTGCTTGAAACACCGTCACGAAAAGTAGTTGTTTTCGTGACGGTGCATCAAAAACCGTCACGAAAATGATTTTTCCCTCACGAAATAGTGTACAATGCCATCGTCACCCACTCGGACAAGAAAGAACTAGACCAACCGGTGGCGTAAGTATTTCAGATGTGATTATACCCGTACCAAAGCACCGAATCTCGTTAAAACTCCGAAGTTAAGCGTGCGGAGGATGGGTGACCTTCTGGGAAGTCTCTTTTTCGTGAGGGTGAACCTTCACGAAAATATTTTCGTGACAATATTCCTATTTTCGTGAGGGTATTTTAATCCTCACGAAAATTCAATTTTCTGGTAGTGATTGTCCGGGTATGGCAAAATTTCAAAGTTTTTCACTGCATTCATTAGGACGACATTCTGATTGAACCAATAATAGTTAGTAAAAAGCCTTCTGCATGATTGTTGCCTTTCACACTAATCCAAAATAATGGAAGCACAAATTATGAATGACTGCTTTCTGATCTAAATTACTAAAACGAACCATTAAAACGAATGGTTCTTTCCATTTTTTCCTGTTAAAATTACTAGAGATTAAGTAGTAGTTTATTCTATTGGTGGTTTATAGAGACCAGCGGATTTATCCGATGCATCACTGAGGTGAGTTAGAATCAGGGACATGGGCAACTGCTCTCCCTTCCGGTATGGGATGGGTAATATTCTTCGCTTGTTCTCAAGACAGGAATTTGATGGGCTGGCATGAGTTAGAAGCTTCTAATCACTTATTCATTTGATTAGCACTAATGGGCTACAACTCTGTAGTGCCTACTGAAAATGCTTTTCTCATAGTAAGCTTTGTTGTTTTTTTTTTTTGAGCTTTTTGCATCTTGATATTGTTCCACTGTTTGAATCTTTCGATAGTGGTCACAACCGGCACATGTATTTAATTCTTATATTTTGACAGTGGTCAGGAGTTGAACATGTATTTGACTCTCATCTTTTGATATTGCAATTATTGGTGGTTCAACAAGTACTGAACTAACTGGTTTGATGATAAGATATAGCATCTTTTGTATTTTCATTGGAACATTTGATTTAACAGGGAGCGCACAACATTGCCTTCTCATTTAATGCTAAAGAAAATTGGTGATTGGCTGCCATCTTGCAACGTAAGTTCCACATATATGGTTCTTCTATGATGCTAAGAAAGCCACAATGTGATTTTTGTTTAAAAGTTCAATTGCTCTTCTACAAGTTTCATGTTGATTCCTCTAAAGTTTTGGTTCCCTTGTGTGTTCTGTGTGAGATTTGTGCCAGGTTTTGGTTTTGGGGTAAAATTCTCACTCGATCTGGGTTGCGCATGTATTTGGTTTGAGCATTAATTATTGACTGTGGCAAACTAAGTGGATATTATACTTTTAATAATTATGGTTCTTTGATTTTTTTAAATGAAAATTTTGTTTGGAGGCCGGCTCCACTCACCATGCCGTTGCTTTGTAGGCTAGTCTACTCTAATATTATCATGGCTTGTGTTAAGACCCGGATGAATTCTTCTTTCATTAAGACTTGCTCTTGATTTATACTAAGATGGTTGAGCTAATAGTGGTGGTGGTGGTGGTTTTGATAGAAGATATGTACTTTTAATTATTATGGTTCTTTGATTTTTTAAATAAAAGATTTGTTTGGAGGCCGGCTCACTCACCGTGCCATTGCTTTGTAGGCTGGTCTACTCTAATATTATCATGGCTTGTGCTAAGACCCGGATGAATTCTTCTTTCGTTAAGGCTTGCTCTTGATTTATACTAAGATGGTTGAGCTAATAGTGGTGGTGGTTTTGATAGAGTAGGCTCTTTCTAAGATAGAAGATATGCATGCTCCATCAGCCTACGACAACAATATTCTAAGGTAATTTAGTTCTTAGCTGTGATGTCAATGTTATAGGCTCAATGGAGTTTATTTATATTTTTCTTTGTGGTGTGGTTTTTGGTATTGATACTTGTGAGCTTGTTTGGACGTGGATTTGAGATCAGAAAATTTTAAGCTTTGTGAGAAACTTCTTGAAACCTAATAAGGCTCAATTAAGTGCTATGGTGAAGTACACACATTGTGCATTCGTGTTGTTCGTTTGCTGTGAAGGACAAGTTTGTTGTTGCACCAGATATAAAATTATTCAATCAATGTCTCCTTTTTCTTGAAGGACCGGTGAAAATCGAGTCCACCTTGAATTGATCTATTATGATATAAGTTTCTTCTAAAATGTGAAATCTGTGATTCGTAGTATCATTTGTCAAATATATGTGACGCCGTAGCGTTAGCACGGGCATATTACTAGTACAACAAAAGATTATAGTAAATCTAGCAATTTGCAAAATAAGTTAATGTACAAAACATGAGTGATAGTTAACTAATCAAATATCTTTAAAATTGGTTAATATATGAGAAGACGTACCGTTAATAAATCACTAAGCCTTTCTAGGGACTCCAGAAGGCTTAGGCAAATTTATTCTTCGATCACCCATGGCCTGAAATCTCTTCTTAACTTTTTTAAAATCAAGTCCTCTAAAAATCTCCTTCTCAATGTAGTACAATATCAAGTTATTGAGCCATTCATTGGACATCATATTACGCAAATCGGTTTTGATTATATTAATAGCCAAGAAGGCTCTTTCAACGGATGCTGTTGCCACAGGTAGAAGCAATGCTAACTCAATAAGGCGATATACCAATGGTAAATCAATGTGCTTTTGCGTTTCAACCATCTTCAAGGCCAAACTACCAAGATCATGAAAAGCAGTGAAATCATCAATACATCGCACATGTAGAATGAATGTTTCAAGTTGATCCCTTATATTAGAACGATCGGGAAGTGAGAAATCTTGGTCATAGATCTCCGTCAATCGTGCAATCTTATCAACATCAAAGTTAGATAAGGACTCTCTTGGATCTAAGACGAGAAGCAAACAAGCAACTCGGATGATACCTCATTGAATTGATGATCTATCTCCATGATAATAGAATCATGAGCAGCGAGGAAAGTGTCAACACAGTAGTGATGCTCAAGTGTGATTAAGTTGCCATCAAGCCTTGATCGATCCTATCTTGGTACCGGTTTGTCCAAGTTTGGTATTGAAATATTTTTTGTGCCACAAAATGATTTGACTTCTTCAATAACGGCTCCCAACCTTAGTTTCTCAAAGTGATCAAGCGCGCTTTGACATCAACAAGGAATGACATGGCTTGAACAATATTTTGATCCTTTCTTTGTAACAAAAGAGATAACTCATTTGTAATGCGGAATACTTTCAACATCAACTTCATATTCAACACAAAGGAAAAACTCTCCATTTTGCGCACCAAACCACCGGCTCGACTGGGATTACGCTCATCCTCAGGAATCATGGCTAACACCTTGACCACAGAATCCCACATTGAGTGAATGTGTACTAATATTGTAAAATGAGAACCCCATCTTGTATCTCCAGGTCTAACCAAGTTTATTCTTTGATTCTTCCCCCTTTCTGAAAAAAATTCACCTCTCTCTAACTTTTCCAAAATAATATCCTGATGCTTTGCAATTAACACATCCTTTTTCTTGCAAGATACACTAGTACTTGTCACAATCAATTCACATAGTTGAAGAAATCATCAAAAGTTGAGTTGTAACAGAAACAATGACCAACTGTAATTGGTGTGCAAAGCAATAGACATAGAAAACATAAGGGTTCTCGTCATGAATTTGTTTTCGCAAGCCATTGAATTCACCTCTCATATTAGATGCTCCATCATATCCTTGCCCTCTTAATCTTTCAATTGGCAAATCATACTTCGCAAGCATTTCAAGCAAAGCTTTCTTTAATGCATTTGATGTTGTATCCTCCACATGTTTAAGACCTAGAAACCTTTCCACAACCATTTCTTTGTGGTTCACAAACCTACACGACACATCACACAATCAGTCGAGTAAGATAACAGCTTAGAGTAAAAAATATAAATAAATCATGGCTCACCTCACAATAACAACCATTTGCTCTGCGATTGAGATATCACGAGATTCATCAATTAGAATAGAGAAAAGACCACCTCAATCTCTTCCTTTATCTCTTTGCTAATCTCTTGTACACAACTTTTACAAAGCTTCTTTTGAATCTTGTGAGAAGTCATGCGAGCATTATCTGGGTATAACTCACCAAATGCAACTCTTACCTCCTGATTTCTTTGTTTGTACCAATTAGCTATTTCTAAGAAATTCCCCTCATTCAAGGAAGAAGATGATTCATCATGACCACGAAAAGCATGACTTTGTGAAATGAGATATCTTGCAACATCTAAAGAAGTGGTCAAACGAATTTCATACAATTTTTCAGACTCTTTCCTGTGAGACTCAACTTTATGTGAAATATTTGCCCTTTGATTATTAAAATCATCGGCACATCTCCTTGCTTTATTATGGCAACCTGAAACCCACCAACATGAATAGGGAATGCTCTATATGCATGCTTCCAATCATCATACCCTGTCTTTGTGAAAACAACATGGCCAAATTTTTCATGATCGGCTTCCTGTCTAAGGAGAAAGCAATAGAAGCAATAAACCGCATCTTTTGTTCACACTATATTCCAGCCAATCATAGTCAACATACCATACCACTCAAAAACCTCTCTTATCATACCCATACTGTATATGAGGAAATGTAATATTAGGTTGGGTAGGTCCCTTCAACAAATAAGCCCTTCTAACTTCCGATCTAATGTCAGGATGAAATCTCTCTATTGGGATTCGAAGAGCCGAATCGACAACAACACGAACTTGTGAGTCAAATTCCCTAATAAGATCAATACCTTCAAGCTCTGGTTGTTCTTCTGTATCTTCAACCGCTACCGCAACAGGCGCTTCAAGCACATCCTCAGCTCTGGAATCCACAGGAGCGTTATCTCCAGGAGTACTTGGACTTGGATGAGGGGAACACGTGCTAGCATTCTTTTTTGTCAAAAAGCAGCCCAAATCTACAAAATCAAAACTTCTTGCCGGTAACTTGTTGCTCATTTGTCAATCAAATTTAAAATTCAACAGCTACAAATGTACGATACCTTGATTTTTAAATTTCTTGCTGATGATACTTTGCCCATCAGACATAGCATTGAGATTCAATGGCCTTCCTCACCCTCGGCCGGCGGCGGTGATGTTTGTAGGATCTGCCGTTAAATGTGAACCGGAACCAAGCCCGTGACCACACCCATGTCCAACTACAACACCGGTTCCTTCAGATTCAGTTTGTCTCTCCATCTCCATAGCTTACACCTTGCGGAATTACGGAAACCGAACATGGGTGGAGTCACAGTCTCGCGGAGAGCCAGAGTCCGGAGAGCCGGACTGCCACCTGCCATCACCAGGGCCAAGCTCCAGGCCCCAGGGGATAGGCCGCACCGCCATAGGGAGTAGCCGCACAGGCCGCAGCCTTAGTCGACGGTCGCATTGCCGGTCGGCGTGGCGGTGCAGTGGGCAGTGGCGGTGTCGGAGTGTCGCATCTAGTACGTCGCTGCATTGTGTCGAAATTGAAGTCTCAAAGATCAGGACTCAGGAGACGAACCGTTTGTCGCGGCGCGCGTGCAGATGCGAAGACGAGGCGTCGAGCGTCATTGATGACCTACGACTGCAACGTGCGTGTGCCAATGGGCCATCTATTAATCCTGCGTCCACCACTAGGCCTAGCCCAGTACGCAAGCATGAGGGAGCAGAGGGGTGGGAGGGGGGAGGGTGGGCGACGTGGGCCGTAGCTAGGCTGATCGCCCCACCCTACCCAATGGGTGGATCCACCACTGGGGATGAGGAGCGACATGAGGAGGAGTAGGAGCTCATTGCCGAGAGGAAATCCATCTTGCTCGTCGGTGCACACGTGTAGCCCCAGACTAGTCCGCTTTAAAGGTTTACGCAACACGCACAGTCCAGTGTTGCAGTGGGCTGCGGCGGCGGCAATGGTATGTCTAGGGCAGCGATGAGACCGGGCACCATCACCATATGCCGTAGCTTCCGGTGGATCTCCTGCTCATATGAATACCTCTTGTGTCTGTTTAATCCCTATAACTGCACGTACAACCATAATATGATTGATTGGACATGTTACCTTTTTGAAGGGGTATAGTGCACGACACACTGTACTAGCTTCGTACAAATTTGGGTTTGGGTTGACAAGCGAGCCCATGGACAGCCCAGTTACCTCGGTTAGCTAAGTCGAGGCAGCCCATCCCAACTAGGTTTTAACTAAAGCGCTTTGCAGTACAGTGAATTTTAGTTTGAACCATCCTACTAGAGTAGATTATGGCTCTGTTTATGGGAGCTTAACAGTCTAAGAAGCAGCTGATGAGAAGTTAGCTAGTGAAAATATGGAGAAGCTTCACCTACTCGGTTGAGCTACCGAGTCGAATATGAAACGTGACGGATCATTAACGCTTAATTGATTAGGTATTAATTATTATAAAGTTAAAAAATAGATTTATTTAATTTTTGAAAAGAAACTTCTATATAAAAAATATTTATGTTCAATAGCTTGAAAAACATGCTTATAAAAAACAAAAGAGTAACTAGTAAATAGAGTAGCAGAATTAAAGGGGCCTGAGACCAATTCCACAATCCAGCAGAACAAGCATCCAACTTCTAGTGGGTAGAAGTTAAGCAGTGACAAAGGTTCAGGGTGGCGCATGCATCCATTGCTGTTTGCCACGACAAGTGAAGGCGTGGAATGCGGCCTGCGACTTTGCCATCGAGCTCGTCCCGCGTCCCAGCAGGACTTTGCCATCCTACTTGCTTGCATTTGGTGTTCGCCGCCCCCAAAAGCTTAGCTTGTTGCTTCCTTCTCTTCCGCAAGGGAGCACGCTGAACATGCCACGCGCGTGAGGCAGGAACCACGGTATGTGAGAGCGGGAGAGAGACGGGAGTGTGTAGAAGAAGAAGAAAATAAATTATTTTCTTTATGTATTTATTGACAGGATTTACACATGGCCAAACCACTGATACGTGTGCACCACGTAGGAATGATACCACTTAAAACATGTTTTTCTTTTTTGCAATGCCTTGAAACATGATAGGTATAATTCGTCCGGTTAGACTAGTTCAAGGGCATGAAATAATATGATTGATTGGATCTATTACCTTCTTGAAGTAAAAAAAATCCTACAAAATTGGGTTTGGGTTAACAAGCGAGCCCATGGCCAGCCCAGTTTCCTCGAGCAGTTAGCTAAGTCTAGGTAGCCCATTCCAACTAGGTTTTAACTAAGGCGCTTCATATTATGATTTCTCAAAAAACTTTCTTCTATTAAAAATTTAAATTATTTATAAAATTTATTTTTTAAATAATAATTTATTGTGTTAATAAAAAAATTCATATAAATAATTTAAAGAAAATACTATGTCAAATACAGTCAAACATGAAGAAGGCCGAATAGCTGTGGCAGTTTGAGCTCCCGTG
This sequence comes from Oryza meyeriana var. granulata, assembly GCA_003991445.1. Classification (NCBI taxonomy): domain Eukaryota; kingdom Viridiplantae; phylum Streptophyta; class Magnoliopsida; order Poales; family Poaceae; genus Oryza; species Oryza meyeriana. The sequence goes on from RYFJ01003594.1 coordinate 81,946, forward strand.
CTTGTCCTTCGTTTTTTGTGTCGAACTCTACGGCGTGCATGCCTTGATTCGTTTTGTCGCGTGCATGGATCAGTTCTAGATCGTCCAGCCGGTCTGACAACAGCCAGTAGACAGATCGATGCGTAGTGTTACATTCACATTTTTGTGAGTATTAATTAATCATTTTCGTCACTGCATAACATGCCATGCAAGTTACATCTAAGTTTGGCGTTTTATTCTTGACTGACCAACCTTATACCATTAATTTGGTCGTTCTAAGTTTGGGATTTTTTTTTGACTAATAACAGTGAGTCCATTTCTATATTGACCAATGGCTCGTAAAATATTTTTTGGGGTCAGTGACTCTCTGCACTCAGCTCGCGCAAGGTCTTCGCCGCAATAACGCGCCCCGCCTAATGAAGTTTTCTTTTTGACAACAACTTGTTAGTGAGTCTTATGCTATGTAATTTAAGATGACAAGGCAATAATTCAATATGTATAACTAATTATTATATATGCTCCTATCATGTGGTATACCAACAAAAAAAAAGTACTAAAAATTAAAAGCTAACCACCCCGCGCGGCTGGTACTAACTTAAGACGACTCATATTTCAATCCACGTGCAGAGAAAATATTTCACGGATATCTGCGAAATTCTATATCATGTTAGATATTCCAATAATGTTCAATGCCATCTAATTTCCACGACAAAAAATAGATTACCATGTAGTACGAGGTGATGCTAATGTAAGACTAGAGTAAATGAGATAAACGGATACAACTTGAGGTTCGAGGGGGCTCATTGCTTTCTTCTTACCTCTCCCCTCTCTCCTTGCTCTCCATGCAGTACCAGGATGGATACAACTTGAGATTGGAGGGGGCTTATTGTTTTCTTCTTTCCTTTCCACTCTCTCCTTAGGGATAGTTTGAAAGTGAAAGAAGAGGAAAGAGGAAGAAGATCATGCAAAACGAGATGAGCCATTAGCGTATGATTAATTGCATATTAATTATTTTAAACTTGAAAAAGGATTAATATAATTTTTAAAACAACTTTTATCTAATTTTTTTAAAAAACACACCGTTTAGTAGTTCGGAAAGCGTGTTCATGAAAAAAAGAAATTCTTTCTTCCCTTTTGGATGCCAAGGCACCCTTACTCTTCATGCAGTTAGAGCGGATGGAGGACCTAAAGCCCCACCCTACCCAAGCAATTAGTACGGGTTAACAAATTGGTATGGATGCCGAAACTAGTAATGATAGTTGGGTTCCAAATTTGATTTTTTGAAGCCTCCAAACAAGCTCAAAAATAGATATCATAGTTTATATAGTACCTACACTCGAGCACACACGTTGTAAGTCACAGCTGATAGTTTTAAAAAACAAGTCACAGCTCATGCGAGACCTGTCTCCTCAACCAGCCTCATTAAAATCTTAGCTATAGATAACACATGCTTTTCTTTTATCTCTCACGGTCTAAACTTGTAATATGTATTAAACATTCTAGATGACTTTAAATAAAAATGGTCTCTCCTGCTTTGATATAAATTTTATATCTATGCGAGTTGTATAAAAGGTCAAAATTTGCTTTTATCATAGTAGATCCTAGGACTTGGAACTCATATTTGGGCATATAAACCGTCTCAAATGAAAAAGTCATCAACTACAAAAATATTTGTATATCTCATCAAGCTCTATAAATTTGATATAAAGTTTTTGTTCATCTAATTTCAAATAAAATTTTATCTTTTTCTTAAAAAATGTAACATACAATTTATTCTTGGTTCAGGTACCCAACAAATTCCGTTTTATCCGGTCCATTAAGTATCATTGCCGGATGTTTTTATGAATCAATGCTGGTTAAAAGTAATGTCTTTGCTAATACTGGTGGTGATACACCAGTTAGGAAAGCCTATGGATTTGTTTTTGAGTACCTTCAAGTGGATGTGAGCCGTCCATAGGATTGGATCTAACGGATGAGATCTAGTTCTGCTGCACCTAGTAGTAGATGTAGTATAATTCGTGGGAGGGTAAATATGGAAATAAATTTCATGATATTATTGAAACTGTGTAGTTCACATAAGGGTAAGTTCGTAATTGTCTAATGGGCCAACAAGCCAGTCCCACACGAATGGCTGAAGGGATCGCTCGTGTCTTTGTGTGAGTTGGGGATGCGACTGGTCGTAGAGGGACGAGCTACTCAGGCACCAGTGATAGGGAGGTGCATGTGAAGCAGGGGCGGTGGAAGACATGGGACGAGCTAGCTTTAGATTGCATCGGCGGCAAGGCGTCGGCTGAATAGTTTCCCAGTTGTTAGAATGACGATGGGTGATACGGGTCTAAATTGCAAAAATACTGATCGCTAGTTCGCTACTACCCTACAACATAGCCATATGCAAATTTATCATGTTTCTAGTGTAAAGCATACGTATGAAAAAGAAACTTTTTGATGTTTGTATGAGGTGCTAATCCTGGATCTTAACAATTCAAGTAATCATCTTTGCTTCTCAAGTAGTAAGTGAAAGTTCAGAAATTAGGTCCAAAAAGGTTCAGGAATACCTTCGAATAGGCTGTTCTGAAGCAAATTAAGAAGATGAACACAGTTTCTTTTTTCTTTTGGGGTGCACCGTGCATGTAACAAACACATCTTAGGTGTTGTTTGAAACGGCTTCAAGCTTCTAACTTCTCTATTGGTTTTCGTTAGCACGCTTCCCAAAACGTAAAACAATGTGTTTTTTATAAAACTTTCTATATAAAAATATCTCTAAAAATCAAATAGATAGTTAATACTTAATTAATCATGTGCTAATAACGTTTCTTATTTTGAGTGTGGCTTACAGGTCACGTACATAAACTAACTCAAACACTCCCTTATTCTAGTTTGGATTACTAACAACACACATCCCAATAGTAAATAATTCTCATCTGTTGGTGTTATAGCCTTATACTGTCCATGCAAGCACATTTTAATTCACTACTGCAGAAGGTAAGATGTAGCATCTCTAGGAAATGTCACGCATCCAAGCAGTTTGTGCCAAATTATCATAGTACAGCAACAGAATGACATGGTTTCTGATCACTATAGTCGAGGTTACAGACAAATCGTAACCCTTAGAGAACAGCAAAATGGAAACCATGAGCTGGTAGAATAATAGATCTAGTATTGCATCCATTATCTGGCGTTTTTCCTAAGGTTGCCATCTTCAGTTCCTGGAATATTTTCTTGTTCTGGTTTTCTTCATGTTGATTAGCTATGACTCATGGCACAGCACCAGTAATGATGCTAGGCAATTCTGAATGAAGTGCCGGCGTTGTTGTTCGTGAGGTCCCCATAAACGAATCTCCTATGCACGCACCAGCTTGAGAGCACTGAGGAGAGGTGATGGCTGTCAGTTTGGCGAGCAGTGAGGAGCGTCAGGCGTGCAGAGAGAGTTGCATTGGGGGCGGCCAGCATAGCGACGGGTACTCTTATCAAGGCTAGAGAGGGAAAAGACAAGGAATTGATGAAGAAATATTTAAAACGAATTAAATATTAGAAACTATACCGTAGAATGGTAATATATGTCTACTATATATAGTTTCTATATGACAGACATTATAGTTAGATACTTATTTATTTTTATTGGGAAAAATGCCCTTATATGTTGAAATAAATATATGTCTTTCTCCGACGAAAAAAGAGATACACAAATTCATGCATAGCATGTAGTCCACCGCCGGATGAGCTGGACTAAACTTAATATTTTATATAACTCTAGCAAAATAAGAAGATTTGAATGTATATGTGAACTCCTAGATCTACATGGAGAGAGAAAGAGGTGGAGATTTTTTTCAAGGGAATAGGTGTTTTTTTTGCAATCAATTTTTTTCTCAATATTGAATAATTAGTACCGCTTGTTTTGTATGGTTTTTGGGGCCCTCTAACTGTGCTATGCTAATAGGGATTATTTTTTTACTGGATATTTATGTTTGCATGTTTGATATTATTTAATTTTGTTTGAATTTTCAGATGGATAGGACATAGATGTACAATATGCCAAGATTTCAGCAGTCGTACATGAAGGAGGTTTTAAAATTTATTGAAGCGGCGAGGGCATATGCTTTGACAGTGGGTAGAAAGGAAATACATTGTCCGTGTGTCGATTGCAAGAATTAGAAAGTGTGCATTGTTCTAGATGTAATCAGGTAACGCTTAGTGAAGCGTGGATTTGTTGCAGATTATAAGGTCTGGTCCTATCACGGCGAATATGCCAACCTCTAAGGGGAGGGTAATCATGAAGAAAGAGGGGGTAGTGAAAATTTCACAGTAGATATGTCGGACGACGAAATGATAAACGACTTGAATGACAACGCTGATTTCGATCTGAAGGATATACTACGCCACACTGAACCAGAAATGTTGACAGGTTCTATAAGAGGGTTAGATTTCTTATTCTCTCTCCTTGCTCTTCATGCAGTTCCAGGATGGATACAGCTTGAGATTGGAGAGGGCTTATTGTTTTCTTGTTCCCTTTCCACTTTCTCTTTAGGGATAGTTTGAAAGTGAAAGAAGAGGAAAGAGAAAGAAGATCATGCAAAACGAGATAAGCCATTAGCACATGATTAATTGCATATTAATTATTTTAAACTTAAAAAAGATTAGTATGATTTTTAAAGCAACTTTTATCTAATTTTTTTAAAAAACACACTTTTTAACAGTTTGAAAAGCGTGTTCACAAAAAACAAAAAATTCTTTCTTCCCTTTTGGATACCAAGGCACCCTTACTCTTCGTGTAGTTCGAGCGGATGGAGGACCTAAAGCCCCCACCGTACCCAAGCAATTAGTACAGGTTAACAAATCGGTATGGATGCCAAAACTAGTAATGATAGTTGGGTTCCAAATTTGATTTTTTGAAGCCTCCAAACAAGCTCAAAAATAGATATCATAGTTTATATAGTACCTACACACAAGCACACACGTTGTAAGTCACAGCTGATAGTTCTAAAAAACAAGTCACAGCTCATGCGAGACCTGTCTCCTCAACCAGCCTCATTAAAATCTTAGCTATAGATAACACATGCTTTTCTTTTATCTCTCACGGTCTAAACTTGTAATATGTATTAAACATTCTAGATGATTTTAAATAAAAGTGGTCGTCTATTATAAAGATATAGATCTACTGCTTTGATATAAATTTTAGATCTATGCGAGTTGTATAAAAGGTCAAAATTTGCTTTTATCATAGTAGATCCTAGGACTTGTAACATATATTTGGACATATAAACCGTCTCAAATGAAAAAGTTATCAATTACAAAAATATTTATATATCTCATCAAGCTCTACAAATTTGATATAAAGTCTTTGTTCATCTAATTTCAAATGAAAATTTTATCTTTTCCTTAAAAAATATAACATACAATTTATTCTTGGTTCAGATACCCAACAGATACTACATTCCGTTTTATCCGGTCCATTGAGTATCATTGCCGGATGTTTTTATGAATCAATGCTGGTTAAAAGTAATATCATTGCCATTACTGGTGGTGATACACTAGTCAACGGAATGGCTGAAGGGATCGCTGGTGTCTTTGTGTGAGTTGGGGATGCGACTGGTCGTAGAGGGACGAGCTACTCAGGCACCAGTGAAGACATGGGATAGATTGCATCGGCGGCAAGGCATCGGCTGAAGAGTTTCCCAGTTGTTAGAACGACGACGGCTGATACGGGTCTAAATTGCAAAAATACTGATCACTAGTTGGCTACTACCCTACAACATAGCCATATGCAGATTTATCATGTTTCTAGTGTAAACCATACATATGAAAAAGAAACTTCTTGATGTTTGTATGAGGTGCTAATCCTGGATCTTAACAGTTCAAGTAATCATCTTTGCTTCTCAAGTAGTGTAAACCATTCACTGAGTTCAGAAATTAGGTCCAAAATGGTTTAGAAATACCTTCGAATAGGCTGTTCTGAAGCAAATTAAGAAGATAAACCTAGTTTCTTTTTTCTTTTGCGGTGCACCCTGCATATAACAAACACATCTTAGGTGCCGTTTGAAATGGCTTCAAGCTTCTAGCTTCTTTCTTTGTTTTTTTTCACACGCTTCCCAAAACGTTGTTTTTTTAAAAACTTTCTATATAAAAATATCTCTAAAATATCAAATAGATAGTTAATACTTAATTAATCATGCGCTAATAACGTTTCTCGTTTTAAGTGTGGCTTATATGCCACACACATAAGCTGACTCAAACACCCCCTTATCCCAGTTTGGATTACTAACAACACACATCCCAACACATAAATAATTCTCATCTGTTGGTGTTATAGCCTTATACTGTCCATGCAAGCACATTTTAATTCAGTACTGCAGAAGGTAAGGTAGCCTGTCGGTTAGGTCGTGGGTGGCGTCGCCCCTCCGGCCGTCACCTGCACTGGCCGATGATGGGGAAGGAGATTGTCCTTCAGTCTCCTTCCAGCAGGCTTAGGATTGGCTAGAGTTTTCGGGGTTAGCTTAGCGTGAGATAGATCATTACCTATTCATGTTGCCATAGCCCCTTTTAATATTGTGCTGGAGGAGATCGGGGGCAATTCCGTTAGAGGAAAAACGGTGTTACCGATCGATGCGCACGTGCGTGGAACTCGCTCCATGATCATTAGCAACGTGTGGGAGTGGGTGGGCCGAGCCCACACGCCTCACGATGGCTCGGTGGCCATTTAGATCAACCAACATTCTCTCACTTGATCTTAAGACTAACGAGTCCAGTCTAAGTAATACAGCGAACCAAAATAATGTGTCGCAGTGGTTAATGAAATGCCACTACGATAACAGTATCTATAGTCACTAAATTACCTCGACAGGAAACAACTTACTCTTATAGGGTGTTGATTGATTCTTATGCCCCTATTTTAGAATCACACTTATAGGTTACCTACTAATCCTATGCCGGCAATATGCTCATTAAACAAACTGGGTGGTAGACCTTTAATGAGCGGATCCGCGAGTATTAACTTAGTGCTTATGTGCTCAACTTTAATTGTTTGATACTGGATTCTATCTTTCACAACGAAATACTTTATGTCAATGTGTTTGGCAGCACCACTTGACTTGTTGTTACTTGAATAGAACACTGAGACTTTATTATCGCAGTATATAGTGAGTGGTTTAGAAATACTGTCTACCACTTTTAGTTCCGGAATAAAACCTTTAAGCCATACGGCCTGCCCGGTTGCCTCATAACATGTTATAAACTCAGACTGCATCGTCGACGCTGTAGTGAGAGATTGTTTGGAGCTTTTCCATGAAATGGCTCCTCCTGCAAGGGTGAAGACATAGCCTGATGTAGATTTCTTAGTGTCAACACACCCTGCAAAATCAGCATATGAATAACCAACCACTTCAAGGTTATCAGACTTTCTATAAGTTAGCATGCAATGTTTAGTGCCTTGCAAATAACGTAAAACTTTCTTAACAGCCTTCCAGTGGTCTAGACCAGAGTTAGACTGGTACCTGCCAAGCATTCCGATCACAAAAGCCAAGTCCGGTCGCATACAGACTTGTGCATACATTAAGTTTCCGACAGCTGAAGCACACGGAATCAACCTTATCTGATCTTTCTCTAATTGATTCTGTGGGCTTTGGAATAAACCAAATTTATCGCCCTTGACAATTGGAGCAGGCGTGACAGAGCACTTACTCATGTTGTATCTTTCAAGTACTTTATCAATGTATGACCTTCGAGATAACTCTAATACTCCTCTAGACCTATCTCGGTGTATCTCAATGCCCAAAACATAAGAGGCTTCACCAAGATCTTTCATGTCGAACTTAGAGGACAAGAATGTCTTAGTCTCATGCAGCAAATGCTTATCGTTGCTTGCTAATAAATATCGTCCACATAGAGTACTAATATTATAAACTTACTACCCTTATACTTCATATAGACACAATTATCCACTTCATTCTCCTTAAATCTGAAGTTCTTAATTATATTATCGAATTTAAGGTACCATTGTCTAGACACTTGCTTAAGACCATAAATGGATTTCTTTAGCCTGCATCCCATATGCTCCTTGCTTTTCATGACAAAACCTTCCAGTTGTGCCATGAAAACATGCTCATGCAAGTCACCATTAAGAAATACAGTCTTGACATCCATCTGATGTAACTCTAAATCATAGTGAGCTACCAGTGCCATGACAACTCTAAATGAGTCCTTCCTATAGACCGGAGAAAAGGTTTCATTATAGTCTATTCCCTCTCTCTGCGAAAAACCCTTGGCTACGAGCCTCGCCTTGAATCATTCGATATTTCCCTTGGAGTCATGCTTAGTTTTGTAGACCCACTTACAGTCTACTATTTTAACTCATTCAGGAATTTCTACTAAATCCCAGACATCGTTAGCGCCCATAGATCTTAGTTCATCTTCCATGGCGTCAAGCCACTTGGATGAATTCTCACTAATGATGGCTTCCTTGAATGAAGTGGGATCACCTGCTTTCCCAATGTCTTCTCCAATAAAAATCTCATAATCACTAGGAATGGCAGATCTCCTCTCCCGCTGTGATCTTGTTAGTTGTTCATCCGGAATTCCAGCGGGCTAAGGAATTTGCACATCAGTTTGTACATCATTTGTGCTATAGGTTCATTAGTACCCTCAACTGTAGATGGATCCACAGAAGAAGATACCTGTGACACTTGCTGAGACACAGGTAGATTTTCCTGTTGGATAACCGGTATGGTGACACGGATTTCCTTAAGGTCCAACTATCTGTCCTGTGAGTTCCCACAGATTTAATCATTCTCTAAGAAGACGGCGTGTCTGGTTTTCATGAATTTATTGACACGGTCTGGGCAATAAAACCGAAACCCCTTAGATCTTTCTGGGTACCCAATGAAGTGACAGCTCACAGTCTTAGGGTCTAATTTCTTTAGACATGGATTAAAAGGTCTGGCTTCAGCAGCGCATCCCCATACTCTTAAATAATTTATACTTGGCTTTCTACCCGTCCATAATTCATAAGGTGTCTTAGGTACGGACTTAGTAGGCACCCGATTTAGTATATGAGCGGCTGTCTTTAATGCCTCCATCCACAATTTCATAGACAGACTAGAGTGACTAAGCATGCTACGCACCATGTCCATTAGTGTGCGATTGCGACGCTCAGCAACTCCATTCTGTTATGGTTCACCGGGCATAGAATATTGGGCAACTATGCCATTTTCCTGTAGGAATTTGGCAAATGGCCTCGGAATTTGTCCGTATGGAACACTTTTCCCATAATATTCTCCTCCTCGGTCTGAGTGCACTACTTTAATCTTAACATTATGCTGATTTTCTATCTCAGCCTTAAAAATCTTGAACTTATCTAGTGCTTTAGACCGGTCATTAATGGAGAAAATATAGCCATAACGGGAAAAGTCATCAGTAAACATAATGAAGGAATCAAAACCATCTACTGATGTCACTGGGAATGGTCCACAAATATCCGTGTGGATTAACTCAAGTATTCCCGTACTCCTAGTGGCCCCTTTTTTAATTGTTTTAGTGAATTTGCCTTTGATACGGTCTAAGTAGGGATTTTCCTTAGTAAAATCTAATGGTTGAAGTATCTCGTCTTTAATGAGACGCTCCATCCTCTCCTTCGAAATATGGCCTAAACGACAATGCTATAGTTTCGATGAGGTCTCATTTATCTTAACATAATTAGCAACATCACACAAAGTCATTGCAGATTCATCAAGAGAGAGCAAATAAAGTTTGCCTCGCTTAAAAGCAAGGCCCACAACTTCATTATTAAACTTAATGAAACATTCAATGTCTCCAAAATCAACTCTAAATCCATATTCCGTTAAACAAGCAATGGAAATAAGGTTTCTTTTAACAGATGGAACATAAAGAACATTATGCAATAACAGTTTGAAGCCTCCTCCTAGAACTAATGGAAGATCTCCAATAGCCTCAACATGAAGTTCGTTGCCATCTGCCACTCTAAGACTTCGCTCCTCCTTTGTGATAGTCCTCACGGAACATAATTCCTGAAATGAATTGGTGACGTGCATAGTTGCACCTGAGTCAATCCACCCAGAACCAGAGGCATAATTCACATAGATTGCATCATCAACATAAGAAATAATGTTAATAATAACGTTACCATGCTTAGCGAGCCACTTCTTAAAGCCATTGCATTGTTTCTGTATGTGCCCAATCTTTTTGCAAAACTTGCACATTATGTCATAGGCTACAGACACACCAAATCCAGATGGAGCACCTTGGGGTGGCCTAAACTTTCCCTTAGGCTTAGGTTTAGGCTTGCCAGTCTTAGATCTTTTGCTGGATTTGCCTACATAAGCTTCATCCACCTTCCTCTTTCCCTTATCAGACTCAGCGATGAAGGCCTGTTCCTTTTGCTTTTCTGCCTTTTGTCACTCCTCCTCCTCAACGGAGTGAGAAATAAGTTCGACAATGGACCATTTGTCCTTCTGAGTATTATAGTTAATCTTAAATGGACTGTAGTCCGGTGGCAAGGAACTCATGATGAAGTGGACTAGAAAGCCATCAGAGATAGCCATGTCCATACTCTTCAATTGTGTTGCCATGTTGGTCATAGACATTATGTGCTCTCGTACACTCCCCTTCCCGTCGTAACGAGAGGTAAGCATCCTCATTATAAGAACACTGGCATAAGTCTTAGATGAGCCTTTAAAGTTTTGCTCAACATTAATCATATACTTCCTGGCGTTGTCAGCATCAGAAATGCCGCCTCTAATGTCAGGGGATATAGAGTTCTTAATGACTAGTAGACTCATGCGATTAGCCTTTTCCCATTTCTCCGCCTTCTCCTCATATGCCTTCTTAGTTGCATTAGTGGCACTAGCAGGAGGGGGAATGGGTGCATCCTCGCGTAAGGCAACATCGTAATCAAGTAGCCCAAGAGTAATTGTCACCCTCTCCTTCTATTCCTGGAAGTTGGTGCCATTTAGTTGCTCAATACTATTTATTTGAGCAACAACATCATTAACAGCTGAAGTTAACGACAAAACATTAGTAAATAGCGAAAAATATACATAATTAACCCTACGTTGGTCTGGTTAATCATGCACAAGAAAATTATTTTACTCCATAATTCCGTTGGGCAAAATGAAGCAAAACTAAATTTATCGTCAATAATAATATCCCAAGCCATAACTCCGTTGGGTCGAAATGACGAAGGAAATAAGTAAAATATTCCAACTAAATTTCCCGTTGGTTCCATTTAGTTGGAAATTAATTCTAATGCAGAAAATGAATTTTACTTAAATTTATAGCATTAAGAAATGGCTCAAAAGGAATTAAATCTCAATATATATAAGCATAAATTAATAATTATGGCTTAAATAAATTAAATCTCAACACATAAAATATAAGGGGAAAAATTTACTTAAATTTAATGGCAACATAATAATTTACTGAAATTTAATAGCATCATAAAGCAATTTAAATCTGCTTATAGGAATTAATGAAGGAAAAACTAAAGAAGAAAAAATAATTGAAACTAAACTCGGCCTCACGGCCCATCAGCTCCCCCCGGCCTGCCACTGTGCTCGGCGCGCGCGACAGCAGCAACCTTGCCCGCGGCTGCGGCGGCCCAGAAGCCCCCGCAAGCCCATTAGTCGTCGCTGTTGGATCGTAATCAATGGCCTGGATCGGGCGCGGTGAATCGGTGTGGCGCCGACACGACAACGACCGTCGGAGCCGGATCCAATGGCTGAGAATCGTCATAGGTGCGATAAAATCACCGGCGGCAAGCCGAAACCCTAATCCCTTTCGATCCTCTCCCCATTCCCGATCTCCACATGCGAAAAACATGGCGACGCCGACGCCGAGCGAAGCGGCGACAGCGGCGGCCATGGCGTGTGGCGGACCGAGGACAGCGGTAGCCCTCCCGCACGGTTCTCCACCTCGGCGCGGCGGAAGCCACAGTCGAGGCGAGCCTCGGTCTCGCGTGGCCAATAGGCAGGCGCAGGACCGGTTCAGGCAGTGGGCGACGATGCACGGCGGTGCTGATGCCGCGCATTGGGAGCGTCGGCGCGGTGGAGATGCGTGGCGGCGCTGATGCCACGCATCAGCAGCGTCGGCACGGCGGAGCTGAGGCCGTGCGCGAGGACATGAAGGCGCACATGCGGGCAAGCATGATGCCCCGCGCGGCTATTAGGCATTGAAATCGGGTAAGAAACTTAGCCCCGTTCCTCTGTGATTTGCTTTCTTGATTTGGGGAAAAACTTAGGGTTTCGACCGAAAGGAAAAATTGGGGATTTCTGATTCGGAATTTCTTAGGGTTTTGGGAGTTTCGGCCAAAGGGGATTTTGGGGATTTCTTAATTTCTTAACCCAAGTTTGACTCCCCTCCTTCTAAATGCTACCCAAACCGAATCCGACTAGCTAATGCCGTATGCCATGGTCTTAGGACTTCAACAACCGGAATGATGGATGCATGTATGTGGCTGAGGATGGCTCTGATACCACAATATTAGGTCTTACAGATGTTCTTAGCCTAGCACATACATGATCACCTTTAGAGCTTATGCGGAATAGAGGTGAAGTATTGACCGGTTGTATTGAAGCCCATCAGTGCCGTAGTCAGAATCTTCGGCGGTGTAGTAGCCTGTCGGTTAGGTCGTGGGTGGCGTCGCCCCTCCGGCCGCCACCTGCACTAGCCGATGATGGGGAAGGAGATTGTCCTTCGGTCTCCTTCCAGCGGACTTAGGATTGGCTAGGGTTTTCGGGGTTAGCTTAGCGTGAGATAGATCGTCACATATTCACGTTACCGTAGCCCCTTTTAATATTGCGCTGGAGGAGATCGGAGGCAATTCCGTTAGATGAAAAATGGCGCTACAGATCGATGCGCGCGTGCGTGGAAGTTGCTCCACTATTGTTAGCAGCGTGTGGGAGTGAGTGGGCCGAGCCCACACGCCTTACAATGGCTCGGTGACCATTTAGATCAACCAACAAGATCTAGTATTGCATCCATTCTCTGGAGTTTTTCCTAAGGCTGCCATCTTCAGTTCCTGGAATATTTTCTTGTTCTGGTTTTCTTCATGTTGATTAGCTATGACTCATGGCACAGCACCAGTAATGATGCTAGGCAATTCTGAATGAAGTGCCGGTGTTGTTGTTCGTGAGGTCCCCCTAAACGAATCTCCTATGCACGCACCAGCTTGAGAGCACTGAGGAGAGGTGATGGCTGTCAGTTTGGCAAGCAGTGAGGAGCGTCAGGCGTGCAGAGAGAGATGCATTGGGGCGGCCAGCATAGCGACGGGTACTCCTACCAAGGCTAGAGAGGGAAAAGACAAGGAATTGATGAAGAAATATTTAAAACGAATTAAATATTACAAACTACACCGTAGAATGGTAATATATGTCTACTATATATAGTTTCTATATGACAGACATTATAGTTATATTCTTATTTATTTTTATTGGGGAAAATGCCCTTATATGTTGAAATAAATATATGTCTTCCTCCGACGAAAAAAGAGAAACACAAGTTCATACATAGCATGTAGTCCACCGCCGAGTGAGCTGGACTAAACTTAATATTTTATATGACTCTAGCAAAGTGAGATCTAAATTAATCTAGCTACTTCTATTTGCAAATGCATCATCAAATTATGTGATTGCAAACTAACCTATTTTGAATACATAAGCTTCTCCCACCGGTTAGTACTACTAACACTACTTTAGAATCAGTTTTCATGAACAAACCCCCTGGAGATCGCAGGCGGGCCTCTAAGCGGCCTGACTGCGATATCCTCCCACATATATATCAGCCTAGCCCGACCCCTTCTTCTCTAACCCGACGTTTCTCTCTTCAAAACTTACCAAAATATAGGGAGGAGGTTTTGAACTCGGATTTCGTGGGGATTTGCCTACCTATGGTTAGAATCATGTTTTCCTACTATGCTTATGAAGTTTTCCTTTGAATTTATGGTTTGGATGGTATGAATTTTGCTTAGGAATGGTTTTTTTTGACCTAGATATAATAATTTTTATTTATTTTTAGCATGAAATTGAACTAAAATATCTATGTAATATTACTGCAATGGTATGCCTTAATCCATATATATGCAATTTAAGTTTTTTTCAAGGTAAAATAAGAAGATTTGAATGTGTATGTAAACTCTTAGATCTACATGGAGAGAGAAAGAGGTGGAGATTTTTTTTCCAAGGGAATAGGTATTTTTTTGCAATCAATTTTTTTTCTCAATATTGAATAATTAGTACCGCTTGTTTTGTATGGTTTTTGGGGCCCTCTAACTGTGCTATGCTAACAGGGATTATTTTTTTACTGGATATTTATATTTGCATGTTTGATATTATTTAATTTTGTTTGAATTTTCAGATGGATAAGGCATGGATGTACAATATGCCAAGATTTCAGCAGTCGTACATGAAGAAGGTTTTAAAATTTATTGCAGCGGTGAGGGCACATGCTTCGACAGTGGTTAGAAAGGAAATACATTGTCTATGTGTCAATTGCAAGAATTAGAAAGTGTGGATTGTTCCAGATGTAATCAGGTCACGCTTAGTGAAGCGTGAATTTGTTACGTATTAAATAAAATTGCAGGTTTAATTGGTTGTTGCATGCAATTCAATATGGTATTAGAGTTAGAGGTCTCGACTTCGAATCCTGCGCACTAAGCCCACTTCTATTCCACGCTTGACTTGAGGGAGTCTCGCGTGAGGAGGAGTGTTGAAATATAAAATAAATTGCCCACCTTTCTCCATCTGCTTAACTTTTTGGATTGAACTGGCCGGTGCATAAAACTCAATAAAAACCTCTTCTCTATTTCTCTTTATAATTCTAGTGCCATTTCATTAGGCTAGGTTTGCTTAATTATGTTGCAGCTTATTTAGTGAGAACTGACAAGGAAACCTCATAGGGACTGATCTTAGATGTCCGTATTTTTGTCCTATATTGGTAAAAATATATATTGACTGACTCTTTGCTGGTGAAGCATCTACCTAGAGGGGGAAGACAATACGGGAGTATAGTAGATAGCTGAAGCAGGAGGGGCATGACAGATGGCTGATCGGCTCGATGGATGGATCGGTGGCGGTGGCTATATAAATACGCCCGCGCGGTAGCTTAGACTAGGAAAAAGAAGAAGAAGCTATTAGTATATGTCGATGGCAATGTGCAGGCTACTTGTCGGCCTTCTGCTTCTGGCTTCCGCCGGCGACAGCGTCACCGGCCGGCCTGCCGGCTGCCCCGGTAGGTGCGGCGACGTGGACATCCCCTACCCGTTCGGCATCGGCCCCAAGTGCTCCCGCGGAGAGGGCTTCGAGATCGCCTGCGATACCAGGAACGGCAGCGGCGACTTGGTGCCGACCCTCGCCGCCGCCAGCAAGAGCACGCCAGTGAGTGTGACGAGCCTGTCGGTGGAGCCCCTCCCAACGGCCAAGGTGATGCTGCCGGTGGCGTACAACTGCTACAACTCCAGCGGGAACAGCATCGACTGGTTCAACGGGGGTGTAGATCTCAACAAGACCGGCGTGTACCGCATCTCCGACAAGCTCAACATGCTGGTCGTCCTCGGGTGCAACACCATGGCCTACACCAAGAACGGGACAGCGAGGGCGGCCCTTACTACTACCTCTACTACACGGGCTGCATCGCCTTCTGCAACAACTCGCTGAGCGCGAAGGACGGCAGGTGCGCCGGTGCCGGCTGCTGCCACGTTGACATCCCCGGCGGCCTCACCGACAACGTCGTCACCTTCTATTCCGGGTGGCCGCGCGGGTTCCAGGTGGACTTCAGCCCCTGCGACTACTCCTTCCTCGTCGACAAGGACGAGTACGAGTTCCGGAGCACCGACCTGAGAATGGAGCGGAACCGAACCATGCCGGTGTGGCTGGACTGGGCCATCCGCGACGGCAACGCCTCCTCCTGTCCGACGCCGGATTCGCACAAGAAGCCGCCTGGGTACGCCTGCGTGAGCGCCAACAGCGAGTGTGTCAACTCCACCAACGGCCCCGGATACTACTGCAAGTGCAGCACTGGATACGAGGGCAACCCCTACGACAACGATCCCGACAAAGGATGCAAGGGTATGATTATTTATTAAACTAGAAAATACTCCACGCAATGCTGAAGGATTCATTAGATTTATATTATTATAATAAATAAAGTTTATAATTAGTAGGTGAAAATAGACGTATAAAATAGATAACATTGTTTCACGGTTTATTTTTTAAAAGCACCATTTTATAGAAATTTTTATATGAATAAATATGTACTATTATGAAATCTAAATATTACATGCTTATTTAGCCTTGATGTTGTAATTAGATTATGTGCTTATCTTTTATTTAGTTCATATTCCTCGTAAGAATATATTACTGGACACAACTATATAGTTATCATAGATTAAAGGTGGAGGAAAGGAGAAGAGACGACTAATGAATGGAGATAAATAACTCATTGATCCAACGGTTGATAATTTTGTTAAATGACTTAGGATTACTGATGACGTGTATCTAATTAAACGTAGAGATAAGGGGAAGAGATGGTTAATAAATATGTATAATTAACTCCTTGATCCAACGGTTGGTATTTTTATTTAACATGATCAAATGACTTAGGATTGCTGATGAAGTGGTTTGTTATATGTGCTTTTCTGGTGACAATTGTATAGGATATATAGATTATTATTTAATTAGTCCTAGCCTCTCTGTATTTAGAACCTGATTTGTGCTGCTTAATAAATTATATAACAAAGTTATATCTGAACACACCAACAACTTACATGTGTGTATATATATGCAGACATCAACGAGTGCAGTCCGTCCAATAAGGACAAGTATCCCTGCTATGGCGTCTGCAACAACATCCCAGGGGATTACGAGTGCAAGTGCCGTTCAGGTTACCAACAGAGTGGTGAAGGTCCCAAAAAACAAGAGTGCAGCCCCAAGTTCCCTATTGCTGCAAGGATTGCCCTTGGTACATACATATGTGCACATTTTTCAATTAAATAAACTGTTTTACTTTTTAAGTATTTGGAGCATTTAAATTTTATTAAAAAATATAAGTATTTCTACACTACTACTTGTTCCATCAACCACATCATTTAAATTTTTTTATCTTACCCCCAACTACCTTCTCATCCTCACTCATCCCTCATTTAATGATAGACACTAAAGTTTGTCTTCTCCTCAACTGTAATCTCAACTAAACACCTATAAATGCTTCATATTATTTGACAGAGCGACTACCTATGTTTTAAAATAAAGCAGCTGTCGATGCTTTGTATCGGCAATAAATATATGGAGCTACTCGTGAGACCTAAACTTGATAGATTGCAATGGAATACGAAACGATTTATCTTGGTTCATCCCCTCGAGGTGAGGTAATACCCTACTTTCAGCTATTGTGTATTGCTTTTGAGATTTCTCTGACGAGATTGTATCCATTGCCCTCAAGGGATGCCTTGTCTCCCTTTATATACCGGAGGACAGGGTTACAGAGTAGGAATCCCAGTCGGACTCCGACCAAGGGATTTCCTTGTAGGAATATAACGTACCCGACTAGGACTATATCCTTTCCGTGTCGTAAAGGTAATGTATGCTGATTTCTATTGTATCCCTAATTACAAGGTTAGACCCATCCTCTGTCTGAGCGGCCCTAATACTTCTCATGAGATATCCGGGACTCATGACCTCCATAGTAGTCCCTGAGACCTTCACAGTTGAGTCACAGCTGATGCCGAGTGCTTATCCTCCTTGGAGAAAGCTTCCCAAGTGCCTTGTTCCCAAGTACTCATTGTCCGAGTGCTTCTTGTCCAAATCCTGCTTCATATCAGCTGGCAACGAGGCTATGAAGGGCTTTATGATAAAATATAAATAGTGTACGCCTGAATAGGCGCACCTATTAGGTTAGCCCGATTTGTGTGCTTAATTATAAGCAATTAAACATAAAGTCAAAGATCTTTAACCTTTTAGTTTTTTCCGAGTAGTATACTACACGAAAATTAGACTCTTCAGCATCATGTCAGCTAAAAGAATTTTTACTCAAGGCAATTTTTGGCTAAGCATGTAAGCCGAGTACCATTTGTTGCATTTTAACTCAATATGTGGTCAGGTATACTTAAAAGATACCTGCATCCCCAATTTTAATGGAGACCAGCTGTCGATCCTTATAAGTATATATCCTCAATACCTAGCAAATAATTCAGATATCTGAATACATGTGTCCAGCAATGAGGCTTTCATGAAGCATATCTGATTATTTAATCGATTTCTGTAAATAGCATCTGCACTGTGATTTCAACACAGCCTGCAGTCGGCTCAATAGAGCATGCCATTTAGAAACTCATGTCTTGTGGCCCACTACTGAATTAGTTGGCCCAGGCCCACTTATCAGCATAGGCTTTATAAAGCGGGAAGAGAAAAAAGATCTCCTTCTTCTTCAATCCGCTAATCGTTTCGTCTTCTAGCTTCAGCGCTCAAATTTCACGCTTTGCCTCGCTAGGGTTCGCTATAGCCTACGTCCCCCACTCGAGACTCGCCTGATTCTGCTCCGCTGCATCCATTCCAAGTTTCCACAAGTTTTTGCCCCAAATCTTTTCACCTCCAACAATGCCGAAAGCCCTATGTGAGATCCCTGAGATGATCGTCGGAATCTGGCGATGTCGGACTGCAGCCCGGTGAAGCTGAAGCTGCAGAAGAACGGTTGATGGCTGCAGTGACATATGTCATCCATTGGACACCGTATAGAAGGGGAATCCATGTCAGCACCCAAATTCTGGTGAGACCGCATCTTATCTTCACCTCATTCTCTTGATCGCCTTGTCTCCCTTCTTCAAATTTTCTTCACCAACTTCTGCCTTTCTATCAAATAGAGTTGGTGAATTTAAATCCCAACTCTATCCTACACATCTCCATCTTCGCCACCTTTTGTGAAGCATTTCTGGGGGTTAAAGTGCCCATTTCAATCTTTTTCGTTATTATTCCACATCAAGCCCCAGCCATCCAAGAATAAGATTCAAACCATTGGGGGAGCCGATCTTCAACTTAGGAACGAGATGAAGAAGACGTATCTCAATATTCCTCTGAGCATCACTTAAAGGTTGACAGAGAAGTGGTTCTGCTTAAACCTGAACCTCCTGCTACCTTTTTTGGCTCTCCACCACTATCTTGGCCATCCTGTCGTCCTGCCAACCTATGAGGAAATGGGGCAAGTATAAGTTTGATGGAGAAGATAGACCTCCTGAAGAGCAAGGGCTGACTCGGGTTTGGAGGATTTACTGTTGAGTGCAAATCCGCCCAGCTTGCGTAGATTATCGTTGCGAGCATCCGCTCAGCCTGCAGGCATCTTAACGTCTTCCTCCTGTTGTTTAGTATCGGCAAGGACTTCTCTCTTGTAATCGCTGTAGTCGGCCTGCCTCCTGCGTGGAGTTGAGCCTTTAGATGCCATAAAGACTTCACTGGGAGAAAAGCTCGTCGAGTGTTGTCCGACTGAGATTGAGTTGGGACAGGGTTGAGGGGAGTAATAACGACCCCAACCTCCCCTAGGATGTAATCTCGAGCGGCTCTTGAGCCGTTCCGAGTTGAACTCTAGGGACGGTTTGCCGGTCAGAGCTGTTGAGTTTTCCGCGGCACTTGGCCGAGTCCAAATGGGAGATTACGATCTCTTCTCCTCTCTTAGCCTGATCTTGGCCGGCTCATAAACCGAGTCGAGTCAATACCGCGAAAGAAAGAGTTATCCTAGATCTCGGGCATGTTGGAGATCGCCGCATGCATGTCACCGAAGATCGCTGCAGTGTTACATAGTCAATCCAGCACTGAAGTCAGCTTGATTTCTGGCCGATTGGATCGAGTCCGAGTTGGACACGGTGAGGTCGCCGACTTGTCGACGATGAAGTCGAGGTGTCGAAGCTAATCATTTCCAGGGGAAGCAACTTGACCGCCATCGATCGGGTGTTGAATTCAACGGCTTGCCGAAGATGATCTCACCGATGCCCCTACCTAGCGTGCCAACTATCGATGTTTTGTATTGACAATAAATATATGGGGCTACTCATAGAACTAAACTTATTGGATTGCAAAGGAATACGAAACGATTTATCCTGGTTCAGGCCCTCGAGGTAAGGTAATACCGTACTTCCAGCTATTGTGTATTGCCTTTGATGTTTCTCTGATGAGATGTATGACTGCCTTTAGGAGGCGCCCTGCTCGCCTTATATAACCGGAGGACAGGGTTACAGGTAGAAATCCTAGTCGGACTTCGACGAAGGGATTTTTCTTCTAGGAATATCACCTGTCTGACTAGGACTATATCCTTTTTTTATCGTACAAGGTAATATATGCCGAGTCCTATTGTATCCCTAATAACAAAGTTAGGCTCATCCTCTGTCCGAGTGGCCCTAATGCTTCTCATGAGATACTCGGGGCCATGGCCTCCACAGCAACTTTGGGCTATGGAGGTGGGGATAAAACACTCTAAATAAAGATGAAAAGATAAGCTTCCGGCTATGGAGGTAGCAAATATAGATATGTATGGAGTTGTTTTGCTCTAGGTATTTCTAAATGAGTGTAACGTATCTTTATTGAGTGTTTTATTTAAACTATTTTGTTTTTACTGGAACGGAGGTAGTACTTAGCTTTCTCAAGAACAGTAAAAACACACTATATAAAAAAAAAGCTTTAGTTGGAGTCCATGAGTATAGCCTAACAAAAACTCTACAATATATAAAACATCAGAGATGCAGCATGGACTTCTGAAATACTTAATCAAGCCATAGACTTTTCAGAGACTTGATCAACACCTTTTTGGACTTTTAGGAGAGTTAATCGAGGCCTTCCATTATTTTTTGAAATCTAAAAAATTCGAGATCAAAATCTTTTCTTTATCTGAGAATTCTGTACATGTTTTCAAATTATACCTTTATTTCTCCTAAAATTAAGGTAAGTGCTTCTAGGAGAGCCTCCAATTGAACTTAACGTCAAGATCTTTTCTTTTCTTTATTGTTAATGTGAGAATGTTTCAGTATTTTCTTTTCTAGATTAATTGGAGATTTTTGCTATTGTATCACTTCGAATTGTGGGGGTCCTATCTCTCATCAATCTCGAGTAAGTTTTAGGGCTTTTCTGAATAAAGTTTTTGGAGTTAGATCTATTAGATGAAACTAGGATTTTGTCTTTTAGGATGTCTATGGAGTTAGGGTTGTCTAGAGTCTTTTTCTTTTTCTACCGCTTTATTGTTGGTTACTGCATTCGTGGGGTCTTCCATAAACATTAGGAAAGACTGTACACACACATGGTTGCCAAAGATCCAATCGACAACTATTGCTTTAGGGTGCGAGTCACCTATTAATTTGTTTAGGTGATGCTGGCTTGCAGATATGTCAAAATGATAAAAAATGGTGGCCGATGTTCGTTCATCAATTTTTACACGTGTCGAAGTTAGTCAACAATTTGGCTACGCTCGTCTGCTAGCATATCTTGTGGCATTCTAAGATGTGGAGCATCTTCATTAGGTATTGGTAGACGTAATGCCCTTTTTTCCATGTAACAACAGGGTTGCAATCGTTTTCTTATATTTAATATAATATGCCATGTTTCTTCAAAAAATATTAAGGTGGGGATTCTAGCTAGAACACGTTGCACTTTTTTTTGCACAATGGAAATAAACTTCCAGCCTTTGCACCAACCATAAATGCACACAACCCTATTTAGGGGCAAAAGAATCTGAACTATGTTGGCTGGAGTGTATATCCACCACCAGCCACCACGAGTGATGCTTCCCCCCACTATTGTAAGTAAATATTGTTTAGTTAGAATGATCCAGTGAGTGCACAGTATTAACACTTATAACATTAGTTGATGGTACTATATATTTTTCAAATTATGTAATTAAGTGATACTTCTTTTTTCTTTGTGTTAAAAGAAAACAGTAACAGCAATTTATAACCATGCGATTTTTATCTTGCTCATATGATTTTTTTTCATCTTTGTAGGCATCAGTTTGGGTTTTTCTTTCCTGGTTGTTGCTATTCTTTCCACACTAATGATGCTCCAAAAGCGAAAAATGAATGAATATTTTAAAAAGAATGGTGGTTCAATACTACAGAAAGTGGACATATCAGATTTTCTCCACAAAGATGATCTAAGAAAATCACAAAGAACAATTCAGAGGTTCTTGGTCAAGCTTTGGTAAGGTGTACAAAGGACTCTTGAAGATAATACCATTGGGCAGTGAAGACTTCAATTGAGGTCAACGAAGCGAAAGGACGAATTTCACAAATGAAGTGATCATTCAGTCGCAATGATGCACAAAACATTATCAAGCTTTTGGTTGCTGCTTGGAAGTGATGTGCCAATGTTGGTGTAATGAGTTTGCCGCTAAAGGAAATCTAAAGACATCTCCATGTGATGCCAATATCCCTCTACCACTAGACCTACGACTAGACATCGCAATTGAATCTGCAGAAGGCCTAAGGTACATGCACTCCTCAACAGATCGTGCCATACGACATGGTGATGTCAAGCCGGCCAATATACTTCTTACAGACAAAATTCATTCTAAGATCTCAGACTTTGGAACATCCAAGCTTCTTACTGTAGATAAAGACTTCACCATGTTTGTGGTAGGGAGCATGGGCTATATAGACCCAGTATTCCATAAAACTGGTCATTTAACACAAAAAAGTGATGTGTATAGTTTTGGAGTTGTACTGCTGGAGCTCATAAGTAGAAAGCCAACAATATATGGTGAAAATAGTAGCCTTATCATTGAGTTCCAGAAGGCCTATGATCAAGAGAATAGTGGGAGGGCGATGTTCGACAAGTCGATTGCAATTGAAGAAAATATCTTCATGTTGGAAGAAATTGGCAAGTTGGCAATGGAGTGTTTGAAAGAAAAGGTTGAAGAGCGACCAGATATGAAGGAGGTAGCAGAACGGCTTGTGATGTTTCGAAGATCTAGAAAGCATGGACAAGGAAACTATATACTAAGTGCTCAGCATTTTGAAGAGATTAGTATTGAGGGAGCTCCTAAGGGCTCTGGTGCTGAAATCAGTGCAAGTAGCAGTGCAACAGTTTTTGCACCAGCTACCCCAGCCAACTAAGACCTCTCCAATCCCTATATCAACAGTAGGAAAAGAAGAGGCATAGTAAGAATAATATACCTTGTGGTATGTGTAATCTTTGCTATAAATCCGGTGTCCTTTTCCTTGGAGTAAATTTGTATCTTCGAGCATGTATCTTCTACTCATGTTTTTTGTACTTTGAAGCAGCTTGTGTGGGGTACAAAATTGTGTAATATATTTTTGTGTTATGGAACTTAGGTCATGTTCTCTATTGTAGTATAATTATATTGTACGTTTTAGAGATGTGTGGTCCCACTGATGCACTAGCCACTTTTCAAGGATTGATGAACACAATTTTGGCCCATCTTCTCCGCAGGCTGTGTTGGAGTTTATTGATGATATTTTGATATATAGTCAGACGTTGGAGGACCATGAATTCCACATTGGAGGTATTCCAGATTCTAGCTCATTATTAGCTCAAAGTTAAGCTCTCGAAATGCTCATTTTCTAACCGCATCTTACATATCTTTTAATTATAGTGAGACTTTGGAGGATCATAAATCCACATTCGAAGAGGTATTCCAGATTCTAGCTCATCATTAGCGTAAAGTTAAGCTATCGAAAGTGCTCATTTGGCCTAGCCGTGTTGTAACGCCTGAAATCACCTAAGCTATAAACTGTGCTTAACTCAATTTTTAGAAATATTAAAATATGGAAAAGAGCCTTCAATCAATTAAAAATCCCCACAGAATAAAATTCAATTTGGCTTGTGGTTATTTTTCTTAAATTCCCCATGTCCTAAAATTCACTCTCAATTTTTATTGGAACTTTCATAGAACAACTACTAATTTTAAAGCAATAAAAACATTTCGTTAGAGTTTTCTAAAAAGAAAAACCTAAAAGAAAAAGTCTTTTCTTCACTGGGCCAAATCCGGCCCCAGTCTTTACTCTCCTCGCGCGCCGGCCCGTGTGGCCGCTACCCCGCCTGCTCCCCATGTGCCCACGAGCGTGGCCCAGCCCCACCCGTCCCCGCCCACTGACAGACGGGTCTTGCCTATCAGACTCGTCCCCTACCTCCAGTCGGTGCCCGTCTCTCTCCCTTTTTGAAGCCCTAACGGCGCCGCTCCTCCAAATTTGCCTCCTGCGCTCAATCAATTCCTAAATGATTGGAGGGGGAATATTTCCCTCATCTCCCTCCTCTTCAATTCCCCTTTGAAACCCCATTCAAATTCGCACTAATTTGTCTTTAATCGGTGGATTAACTTCACCGTTTCTGCCACCACTATTAACTCCGGCTGGTGAGCTCTTCTCGCCCCTCCATCTCCTCCTCTGGCTATAAAAATAGAGCCCTAGACCTTCTCTCTCCTTTACACTTGCCACCCAAGAACCCCGCGTCACCATTGCTGTCGCGTCGCCTCCGTCCTACGCCGCCGCCACCCAGAGCTCTTTGGCTGCCTTTCCGCTGTACTAAAGTGCCGCCCGGCTCGTCGTCTATTGTCTTTGGGACCATGAAAGACAATCCCCGAACCTCGCCATCGTCCTCCCGCCCATAGAAAAGCTCACCGGAACCCCGCTGACGTGCAACCACCTGAAGCTTCCTACAGCTTCCTCTGCTCGTCACCAGTCATTCCCCGTCATCGCCTGTCGCCGTTTTTGTCGGGGTGAGGATCGCCTCCTCATCCTTTGCCTGTTGCGCTCCTTCCCGGCCTCCTTCGCCGCGCCAATGGTTGCCGGCGGCGACCATTAGGGCATGGCTGCAGCCCGCTCGGCTGGCCATAGGCCATCCCGACGTGGCCACCGCGTGGCAGCCGCGTGGCAGCATGCGATGATCATGAGTCTCTAGGGTAGGGAAAAGCTCAGCGACAGCGGTGCACCACCCAATGATCTCCTTGGCTGGCAGCACTCCTTCCTTGACGAGCTCTTGCAGCCTGTATCTGGATGAGGTTGAGGTTTGTCACTCCCCGAATGGTAACAGCATGGATTCAAAGGATGAGGTAGACATGATTGAATCTAAGGTTTGGAGAGTAGATTGGGGAAAGTTTGAGGGTTGCCGAGGACAAAGAACTGTGGGAGCAAGGGTATCTGGCTTGGATTTATTTGCACAAGTCCGGAAACCCTAAGAGCTTGGAGGCGAATGGGCGCGTATGTTTTGGAGAAGACGAAGAGGCGTACTAGCTTTGGAGCTGGATTGGTGCGCGAATAAGGAGAAAGAGGAATCTTTTCTCTCTCTTCGATATATAAAGGGCTACACTTGGTGTGTGGGCTTGGGCCTGCGCATTACGTAGTGGGCCGAATAAAAGGTTTCTTAAAATAACATGCCCTATTGGGTCGCCCGTTGGTCGCGTTAAAATCGCGATGTGGTGTTATTTTAAAAGATTTCTATTAAATAATTAGATATGCTTCATACTAAGCCGACTGCCAGGTGTATTACATTAGGGTATGTCGATTATTTTAACGTATTGAGGATATGTCCTTATAAGTGTCGACACCTGATCTCCGATACACTCGGGATGCAGATATTACTCTTGTATACCTCGTCATGCATTGTGCTTAAGTTCATAGTGATTAAAGGCTTACAATTTTAGTCTAATTTTCATGAGCAAATTTTCGGTCATAAGTGACTGAGGAGTTATTCTTCCGAGTAATTGTTACTCAGGAAAGACTAAAAGGTTAATGTTTCTGACTCTACGTTTAGTCGTTTCACAACTAACCATAGAGTCACATTATGCTTATAAATGAATAGGAAAAAAACCAGCGGTTATGTCAATTTAAATTAATTCACACGCGCAATGTAAAAAAAAACGTATGTCCTCCGAAGAAAAAGATAAAAAAACACAAGTTGAATGTTGTCAGGAGGGTGACCCGGACTAAAATTAACATTTTATATGACTGGAGCAAAGTCAGATCTAAAACTCGGGTAAAAAAAACAATTGTATTTACAAATGGCTGATAAATTACATGCGACTGCAAATTAATGGACCTTATGGTGCGAGGCGCGTACCTAGTGGCTGATAACATGGCACCTACTCCCTTCTCCCAAACTCAAAATAAATTAGTTTTTTTCTTTTATCTATCTTCGGTCCATTTATAAATTTTTTTTATCTCTTTAATATGTTTTTACCTAACTTTCTTGACCATCACGCCCATAGAAAGATGGCTTCCCAGAGTGGTCGAGGCGTATTAGGACAGCGCTCGTGAAGGCTGCTCACCACCTCTTTGACGTGGGGGGTCCTCCTGATCGTCCGGTGGATCTACAACGAGCACAGTTGTGGGACCCCAACACAGGACCATCTGTGTATACGTACTAGCTCAGGATCATGCTAGCACATACAGTCACAAGAATAATATCACAGCCAACACCACGAAGGAAACCAAACTATTTATTAATAAATTAACTGTGATAAAGCCTTATGGCTAAGGTTTACATTTATTCTGCCACAAAGGGCCTAAAGAAAATAAGATAGCAGCGGAAATAAAAATAAATACGTGGAAGCTCCATTTAACTTACCACAGGTAGTCAACTGGGGTACACGGCCTATTCCTCGTCTCCAGTAGCGAACTCCTCCGAAACAGCGGAAACCTTTCTTCTAAAATTGGGGGAAATTGCAAGGTGAGTATATGTAATACTCAGCAAGTGCACGGAAATATGCATATGCATAGCTGACAAAGAAAGGCTAAGGCTATTTTGCATAACACAACAGTTGCATTTATAAACAATTTATAAACATAGTTAAAAACAACATTTAAATAACGGGTGTTAACATCCAACCATCCACACAGGACTTGTCCACACAGGACCACATAGCTAAATCATTTTTCTGCACACAGCATCATTACCATCCCTTGTTTTCGCAAACTACCCCTCATTAGAATTCACCGAGCATGTCCATGACCGCGGACGCGGCTATTCGAATAGATTAGTTGAACACTCTGCAGAGGTTGTACAGTTTTACCCACAAGATACATCATCCTCTTAACGGCCATGCGCAAATATCACACTTCTCGTGTGTGGCCAAGAAATCTATAACAAGGCTTTTTAGAAACTTCGCCTCAACACTGCCTTCCCCATGAGACATCTTTTCCTCACACAGACAAGAAAGTACCTATGGCTAACCATAAAACCTATCATCTAACCACCTGGGCCGGCAGTGCTAAGACTCGGAATCCTACTAGGCCAGGTCTTTCCCATTAGGGCATGTGGTTGTACGTTAGGCTCAGATCATTGACTTATGAAGTGCAGTTGTCGGAGGATGAAACCTCGACGGCGGGAAGTCAGGAGACCCCCCTTTTGAGATTCGGCCAGGGGAGTTGTTCTCAGATGAAGCCGGCGTCAGGGTGTAGAAGAAAGATACGCAAAGGAGACGTAGAAGAAACTGCGGGGTTCGGACCGTCCGAAGCAGGTCCGGACCGTCCGAACCGTGGTGAAGCAGAGAACAAAGGCAGAAGGGTCCGGACCGTCCGAATCGGGTCCGGACCGTTCGAGCCGAGGAGATCGCGCGGGGAAGACGATGAACAGCGCGCACAAGGGAGCCACGAGGATTTATACAGGTTCGGGCCGCTCGGAAGCGTAATACCCTACGTCCTGTGTGTATGCTATGTGGTGTATGAATGTAGTATGGTGTTTACAAGGAGAACTCCGGGAGCTCGGAGGTGCTTAGGCCACTCTAGCAGCGGCCGGACTCGAGGAAGAAGAAGGAGATCTCTGTGTTGTCTAAGGCTGGAGCTTGAGCTGCCTGCTTTCGTCTGCGGCATGGATCCTCCCTTATAGAGCTCAGGGGAGTCCACAGTGCCGAACTTGCATATGCGCTGAGAGAGAGAGAGAGAGCTAGTATGCTACGTCTTGTCGTCCTTGTTCATGCTCGTCTACCGCGCCGCGGTGGTGGAGAACCCACGCCGGGGTAGGTCTGCACGCTGTTACGCCGGAGCTACTGTTGCACGTCGCGGTGAGCGGATGGAGCGGGAGGACGTGACGGCGCACGCCTCCAAGTCAAAAAGGCTCTGACTGTACAGCGATTTGCACAGTGAAAGAAGCCACCGTAGTCAAAAAGGTCTCCGACAGCGCAGCAGGCAGGCCCACGGAAGCCAGGCGCGTCACACCCCGTCGCATCGTCATCAATGTGGGTGGTTGGAGAGCCGATGCACTTGAGAGGCGAGGCCCGGGCTCGGGAGGCGGCACCCGGGACCGAGCGCCGGGTCCCGGGCACGGGAAGTGGCTTCCCAGAACCGGAACCGAGGCCCCGGGTACCGTGGGCGTCGCCGGGGACTGGGGATGTCCTCGGGGCCCCGCGCCACTTGACTGGAGAAAAGCCGTAGCCGCCTGTTGCCGGTGCAGAATATAGCCCCCGGGGAGCTGACGTGGCAGAGGATCCATGCGTCCCCGCGACTGTGGGGACCCCTAGTCCCGTTTCGCCGACAGCAGTCCTTAACTGACCAGGGCAACTTACCAAAACTACAATAGCACACAGCTTCACATTAGGCTCACACAGAGACCTAAACTGGTAAGGATCACACAGATACCTTACCCCCTTACTAGGTTCACACAGAACCACCCATCACCCAAGTCCAAAACATTTTATCCGCCTATTGTTTACTACACGGTGCAACACATGTTACCGGAAAGATAGCACATAGCCACACAGTTCAAATAAAACAGTGATAAGTATATTATTAATCATCATTATATTTTGCTTGTAAAACAACTTGAGCAAGGCTAAGCAATTTCTACTCTACCCTGAGTTGACCCCTATGTTCAACTCACAAAGGCTAGGGTGACAAGGTATCATAGGATATTCAATAATCAAAAGTATGGAATGACAACAATTAGGTCATGCTATCCATCGATAATTTTTAAATAAAATAATGCATGTTTCACAATAAAAATATTTTATAAATTGGGTCCAATATGTTCAAAGGGTGCACTTGCCTTGCTCCAAGTACTATCCTTGCTATGCATCTTCTACAGCAAGCTGCTCCTCAACTCCCACGTCTATACGTTCGCAACAGGAAACAAATACATAACAAGAAAACAGCCTAAATAACATTAATTAAAAATAACCAACTGAACCAGAAGGTAGAGCTTGATTTTGGAAGAATTTAGGAAAAAGAACAGGTCGAATGAAGTTCGGATGGATGAGATATGAACTTCGGAAGTTTGAGAATCAGGAAAATCCGAGGATACAAGAGAAGGAATATTCCTGGAATATTCTCTAGATTTTAAATTCGGAAATTGAATTATTTTTGTGAAGGAAAAAAAGTGGGGACCACCAGTTAGTGAGATGGTTCATGACGGACTCGGTCTACGGACCAGAAAAGTGGGAAGTGCGGTGGACCTGACGACGTGGACGCCACGTGGCGACACACGTACCGAATTGGATGATGTGGCGATGATAGGGTGAGATTTAGGGCTGATGTGGCAAGGTGATGTGGCGGATTAGGAAATTCTATGGCTGAGATTAATGTAGGAAATCCAACGATGTGTAGACCAACAGGAGAAAAATTCCAGATGCGGGTCCCACATGTTAAAGCCACAGGGGGGAACAGGACTGCCGGCTGCTTTGGCCTCAGCCAGCCGGCGGCGCAGGGCAGCGGCGCAGGAGCGGAGCAGGGGCGGCAAACCGGCGGCGGCGGCGTCGGCGAGCGGCGGCGGACCAGCGGCTCGACACGGTGGCGGACCGGGAACAGGCGGCGGCGGCGTCGGGGGAACCAGAGGCAGGAGAGAGCGACGACGGCGTCGGACGGGAAAACAGGAGGCGGCGAGGGCGACGACGGCGGAAAACGGCACAGGGGTGGCGATTCTCACCAGCGGCGTCGGCGGCTCGGCGCAGTGGTGGCGTGTCGGCGCGGTGGCGGAGTAGGATGGCGGCGGCGTCGGCTTCGGGAGAAGAGGAAAAAACGGCGCCTGCTGTGCACACATACATATATATATAGGGGTGGCTTGGCGCAGTTAGGGCGGAGGCTGTTAGGGCAGCGCACGGGATGAGCCAGTTGGCGTGGGCCAGGCCGGGGCGGCTCGGCGCGGGCGGAGGCGCGGCGGTGGCAGGAGCAAGCCAGGCCAGGGCTCGGCGCGGGCGCAGGGGCAGGTCGGGCTCGGCGCGGGCCAGGCGGCGCTGCGGCGCAGGCCACGGCAGCTGGGCCGGCCACGGGGCAGGGGAGGAGGAAGGCCTTCGGCCTCCCTGCCGAAGGTAGAAGAAGAGGGAGGAAAAGAGAAAAAGAAAGAAAGACAGGGGGCTGAGTGGAAAAGGAGAAAGAAGAGGAAGGAAGGGAAAAAGAAAATGAAAAAGGCAGGGGGTTTTACGGAAAATTACCGAATTCAGACCCTTGAATTTGTTGAGATTATTTGGAGAAAAAGAGAGTGAAATTGGACCTCCGGGGAAACTAGAAATTGATACGGATGCAAAAATTTAGTGTCTGGGAATTTGGGGAAAAATAAATTGGGGAAACTAGCTCCACTTCCGAAGTCCAAATAAACCCGATTAAGAAAACGGAAACGAATGACACCGTAATTAATTATTTAATCATATTAAATTCTTTTTATTACAAAATTTTTCATTAAGTTGTTTGAAGCGAATAAATCAGAGGTTGATTTTTTCGCAATCGGCAAAAAGAACGAAAAACGAAAAATCCGGATGTGGCAACGGTGCACGGACTTTCAAGGGGATTCGACGCACTGGACCGAGCTTTGCGGTGTCATCGAGCTGAACATGAGTGGTGATGTGACAGGAACGCTACCACATAAACTATTTTTACAGACAGGTTATAACTGATTTATATAGGTATTGAGCGAACCGCCAATGTTTAGGCCCATAGAAATCGGCGATTTTTATTGGGTCATAGGAGCCGCTTGAGATAATTTTATTTTTACATGCGGCTTTCTTGAATAATCGTAACCTCTCACTGCACGCACAACCTTTATACCATCTCACCTATAAAGTATTTCATACCTATCGGACGGATGCTATTCTTTTAACTTCACCTCTCTAAAACTTATAATACATATTTGGTACTCCAAATAACATCAAATTAAAAGTCATCAACTATAAAGTTGTAGATCTTGCTGAGCTTTACTACTTTCATATAAAGCATGTCTTCTTTCAAGGACGCTTGAAAATTTCAAAATTTTGTTTTTTTTTAAAAGTAGATCTAAGAGCTTGTAATACATTTTTGGCCCATAAATGATCTCAAATGAAAAAAACATTCCTGTATAAAATTGTAGATCTTGTCGAGGGCTATAAATTTCATACAAAATTTGTCCTTATCTGACTTTATATGCAAAAGTTACAATTCTTTTTCTTGACATACAAGGTTTTTCTATTTTTAGAGTTAGTTTGTTAGGTGAACTGCCTGCACAAATCAATTAGGTGGTTTTTTAAGAAGTCCCCATGTAGAATTTTCTAGGAATTTTTAAAGTTTGGTTATTTCTAAAGAATAAGGAAAAAAGGTTTTATAGGTGGACTTTTCTAAAGAACTTTCAAAAAATAGATCTGAGAGGATATTTTGAATATTTGGGCCCCTAAACAATCTTGAATAAGAAAAATTTTAGTTAAAAAGTTGTAGATCTCGTCGAGAGCTATCATTTTCATATAAAATTTGTCACCATCCAACTTCATATGACAAAGTTTCTTTTTTTAAAAAAATAGTCTTGTTTTCATTTTCAGAGGCGGTTAGCACAAGCTGACTACCTCTAAAAATTAAATTTTTTAGTTGTTTCTTTAAGAGAATTGCCTATAAAATAACAAATCATGGTTTTAACATGCGGTTCTTTAAAGAATCGCCTATAGAAATAGGTTTTCATGGGTTGTCTTTGATCCTAAGACGGTCTCAGTGATCTGCATCGGTGGCTGAAAATTGGGCCGTATGTGTAAAGAAAAGTCCGGGGCTGCAAAAATTGTTTTCTATGGAAGCCGGTCTATTGTAATCTCCAGCTGCTAGCTCTGTAGCCGCTTGAGATAAGGCGGCCCGGGGTCTATGGTGTATTGTATTGTAGCCCCATTCCTCAGCAAAAACTTGTTGTCGAGCTTTATGTATCACCTTGTTCGAATCTAAATAAATTCAGACGGCATCCTTCTGCCATCCCAGTGGAAGAAAGGATGTTCATTTTTAGAATAACGGGCTTAAAGCCCAGCTTATAAGAAAGCCACAGATTACAGATCAGGAGTTACTGGGGTTACCAGTTTTAACATCAGAGAACACAAACAAGAAAATCATTTGCCAGAGAGCACCATCAAGCACAAAACATGACTTCCAGAGCTAACAACAGACACTATCCCATCCACAAAAGATTTTGGCATCTACATAACAGGAAACTAAAACACAACACACAGATTAACGCACTCCACTTCTATTAGTTCTAAGACTAGCCAAGCGAGATTGAAGAAGATCAGCCCAGTTCTTCACATCTGCAGCCTCAGAGGTTTTCCCCAGATTCTTCCACCGCAAAAGATTAGCAATAACCCGATGAATAATAATCAAAGGAGAAGAGACAACTCTATTTTGGAAAACAAAGTCATTCCTTGTAATCCAAAGATTCCAACAAATAGCTCCTAAAAACATCATCTTAATTCTTCTGCTACCAGGCTTTCTATTTAGTAAGATCAAGTCAAAATAATCACTGAAATTTAAAGGTCTCTTATCCCATAACCAGACATCTCTGCAAAAACACCAAACAAAGGTTGCTATAGGACAGCAGAACAAAATACGATCGGCATCTTCTACTTGCTTGCACAATTTACAGTAAACCTCTCCCTCCCAATTCAATTTTTTCAACTAAGTAGCTGACTGAATCCTATCTCTATAAGCAAGCCAAACAAAATGCTTAATTTTAAGGGGGATAGGAGCATACCAGATACTAGTCATGTTGTTATCTACAATATCTCTAAAGGATAAAGCTCTATACATGTATTTAGTAGTAAAAATTTTCTTCCTATGTAGAACCCAAACTAATTCATCTTTGAGAGAACTAGCTTGGGACATCAGAACCAACTCTCTCATCTTTTTCTAGGATTCCAGATCATTCTCATTGAAAACTCTTCTGAAAGAAAGTTTATTTAACCCCCCTTAAATTACTTCTATCACTAGAATGTCTTGCTGGTCACAGATCTTAAACAAACCAGGGAAAGTTAGATTAAGAGGGCAATTCTCTAACCAAGTATCTTTCCAAAAGGAGATAGAAGCACCATTCCTACTCTCGGGTTAACTGCTCCCAATTCTGGAGAGGTCTGATGAATATTAGAAGTTATACATATTAAAATCCGCACCAATCACCAAAGGTGTATCACTGTTAGAAATAGAAAAGAAAAGTTCAGCCAAAAACTCAGGTTTAAGAGAGTCTATTACAGGACCATAGACATTAAAAATCTCCTAAATAAAACTATCCTTAATATTTTCCACTACCACACTCAGGAAAAATCTCCCCACATGAACCCCTAATCTATTAAGAGAATCACATTTAGTGCCAATTAATAAACCCCTAGAAGCACCAACAGAAGCTTTCCAGCACCAAGAAAAGGATAAATTTCCTTGTAAATTTTGAAGGTCTCTATCAGAGAAACTCTCTTTCCTAGTTTCCTAGATACAAATAATGTCAACTCTATTTTCTTTTAATATATCTTTCAGCTGACCTCTCCTGGCCTCATTTCCCAAACCCCTCACATTCCAAAAAACAATTTTCATTTTTTCTTTGGTTTATGTTGGGCCCCCCTCTTTTTAAGCACTCGAGTAATAGTAGGGGAGACCAACTTATTATTATTTAAACCAGGAGAAATCTTAGATTTTTCCTGCAACTCTTTATTTTTGTTAAAATTGTGTTAACGCCAAAATTTGCTGCGAACCTTATCAGATTCGGTTAAAAGGAAAATCACAGATGACTGGTGGAAATTGGGTCGGAAGAGACCGAGTTTAAGGAAGGATCGTGAAGACCACAGTATGGCAGTTATTTCTCGTGTCTATTATTTAGGCAATACTAGTTTTTATCTTTAGGAAACCTGACCTCGTGTCCGATTGGGTCCTGTTAGTGTTTCCTTTTGTAATTAGGAAATCTTGTGCCGTGTCCAATAAGGACTCATATCAACTCGGGGTATAAATACGTATGTCCGGGTGCTTTGTAATCTATCTACAATCGATCAATACAATTTCGGCGCATCGCCACCCTTTCGACGGGTTCTTGCTTCTCGAGCCGGGCTGCATCGGTTAAGTTCGACCTCTTGCAAGAGGGTAAGTCTCGTCACCCTGGCTACCGCATCAGCTAGGACTTCCTCGGTTTGGTCCAATATTCTAGTCGGTTTACGGTAGCCGGCTTACCACGATATATCCGCTCTGTCTACGGCTGCATCGGTTCGGTTCGATCTCTTAGGCCGATCAGGTATATCACATCACGCGTGCGTAGATCTTATCGGCCTATCGGGTGCGATTTATCCTCAGTTTGTGCTGCATCGGTTCGGTCCGACCTACTAAACTGCCAGCGATAAATCGTTTCCTGATAGGTTGATGGTTTTTACGCAAGCATCTTATCGTGATGTATAGCCGATAAGTTATCTTATTTTACATCACGATCGTATTAGATCTATCGGCTTATCGAGGTCCTGTTATCACCTTCAGTCTGTGCTGCAACGGTTGGGTCCGATCTACTAGACTGGTGGTAATAACTTTACTCTTAATAAGCCGATGGATGCCTATGCGATGTTTTATCGGAGTGTTTAGCCGATAAGTTACCTTTCTAATACAGCCGATTATACTGCTTGGTTATTATCTATTTTGCCTGCATTGTTATCACAATCGGCTAAAGGCTAGCCAATTAGTTTACTTTGCCGACCCGGGCACGAACACAGGTAAGGTCCCGGGCACGAGCATGGGCGAGGTCCCGGGCACGAGCACGAGCGTGGGCAATGCTTTAAATACAGTGCTAATAGTTATTATTGCAATCGGCCGATCCCTTTATTTATGTTTCATGTTTATTTATTTTCTCATCGGTTTGAGGCCGAAATCCAAGTATTCCTTTGGTAACCGGCTAGTTTGTTATTTTATCATTATCAGTCGTTATTTTTGCCATCATCGATTTCCAATCGGTGTATAAGTGCTACAGTCCTTATCGGCTATTGGCCGATAAAATGAGTCCAAATCGGCTTCCAGCCGATTGGCTCACCAATCTAATTTTTTCTACCTTCTTATCAATTGCAGGGTCAAATTGACTGGCACGCCTACGAACCTCGAAGATTTAGGACCTGCACTGGAGTTAAGCAGATCTCTCAGGCCTTCACGTGTCTCCAGGCGCCGAACCAGGTCGTCGGCCCCCGACGGTTTTCGGCGTCAACACGTTTTTGGCACGCCCAGTGGGACACGAAGTTTCAACCCAAAGTTTTAAGATGGCCGGAAAAGAAATCAAACAAGACAATGTGATTCCGGTCACCATGGAAGATCTCACTGAAGAATAGAAACAGCAAGTTGAGCAGAATATGGCCAATTTTCAGAAGCTTTGCTTGGAATCTTTCAGCATGACGTGGCAAGGGCCGATTCAGAAATCTCAATTTCCAAAACCAGTCTTGGTTGGAGAATCGAGCCGTACACCACCTGAGAGCCCACCGATGAAACCCTTACAGGAGATGGTGAATGAGGCAGTACATCACGCACTCATCAATCAATCTGGGATCCTGGTGAGCACACTCCATAACCTCATCAAGAAGACAATGGATGGATCGATTGCTCAAGAGCCTACTCAAGGTCCTGTTTATCTCCCACCAAAGATGGAGCCAAATCAAGTTACTTACGACCCCAGAAAGGATATATCGGATAATGTATTTTCGCAGAATTAGGCTGGGGGGCAACAGGATGTTCCTGTGGGTTACCATCAAACAGCTTACTATGGGGGATATCAGCAAAATTATCCAGGAGGTATGGCCGATCCAGGGAATTATCAGAGAGAGTATCCTAGGCAGAATTGGCTACAAACTCCGCCCATACAATATCAGCAGGAAGAGGATTTATCGACAAGGGTTGCAGAAATAATGAGGGAACAGTTTGGGATAAAGCCAAAGGAGCAAACATTCATTTATCGGCATCCGTATCCCGAGTGGATTGACAGGGTTCCATTACCGCACCGATACAGAGTCCTGGATTTTTCCAAGTTCTCAGGGCAGGACAGCACATCTACAGTAGAGCATATTGGCCGATTCTTGGCACACTGTGGAGAAGCATCGGCTGAGGAGGCTCTGAGAGTACGGTTTTTTCCCTTGTCGCTGTCTGGATCGGCTTTTA
This sequence comes from Oryza meyeriana var. granulata, assembly GCA_003991445.1. Classification (NCBI taxonomy): domain Eukaryota; kingdom Viridiplantae; phylum Streptophyta; class Magnoliopsida; order Poales; family Poaceae; genus Oryza; species Oryza meyeriana. Next base: position 118,214 of record RYFJ01003594.1, read on the forward strand.
CATGGTTCTCCTCATTACCACCGAATTCAGTTCGGGGATGGGCTGATCTAGAAAAACAGTTTCACAAGTACTTCTTTGCTGGAATCCATGAGATGAGACTGTCAGATTTAACATCGGTTAGGCAGAGACCAGGCGAAACGGTGCCGGAATATGTCCAGCGATTTCGGGACGTTAGAAACCGATGTTACAGCTTAAATCTGAGCGACGGACATCTAGCCGATTTGGCTTTTCAGGGTCTCTTAGTGCCAATCAAGGAGAAGTTTTCGTCGCAAGAGTTCGAGAGCCTGGCGCACCTGGTACAGAAGGTATCGGCTCATGAAAGCCGATTTCAGGAGGCAAAAAATGATAAATTCCAGAGACGAGTTGCTCAGGTACAGGTGTATTCATCGGACTCAGATGATGAGGGATCCGATGCTGAGGTTGGATTGGCGGAGTGGGCTAGAAACAAGAAATCAGTATCATGCCCATGGGTGAAGGATATCGGTAAGGTGGAATGGTATGATTTTGACATCAATAAGGCCGATAAAATCTTCGATCTATTACTGCAAGAGAAACAGATACAGCTTCTGCCAAATCACATAATTCCATCAGCCGAAGAACTGAGAAAGAAAAGATACTGCAAATGGCACAATATGATATCACATCACACCAACGAGTGTAAGGTTTTTCGGCAACAAATTCAATCGGCTGTCGAACAGGGGAGGATCAAGTTTGAGGACAAGAAGCCGATGAAGATTGACGGACACCCGTTCCCCGTGAACATGGTCTACGCGGGGTCATCGTCAGGTCAAGCCGATGAAGGAAGGCATCGAGAGTATAGAACTAGAATTACTTCATCGCAGCTGATAGATAAATATTCAAGACGCGAAGAACAGCGGGCTCCGTCGTATGAAGAAAGGTATAATCCGCATTGGGACTGCTCGTTCTTCCGATTCTGTTGGGATCAAGGGATGAGATTGCCATCAATTGAAGATTGTCCGGAATGCAATAATCTGAGGTCTCGACAGAATCAGCGGGAAAGGTTTTCGCAGGATCGGCCACTTGGAGGACGAGCATCGGTACACAGTCGGTTGGGGCCGATCCATGAGGAGTTCTTTGAAGAAAATGATGAGGAAGTACGTGAGGAATGACAAATCCAAAATCCTCAATGGTGTCTTAGCGGAATATTCACAAAAAATCAGAAGAGAAGGGCACAGCGGCTGCGACACCGAGAGAAACAGGAACAGCAACGACAAGATCAAGAGGAAGCTGATCATCGTCGCGAGCGGACTAAACAAGTATGGCGAGTAAAGAGGAAAGACGATGAAGATGACACATCGGCTCCAGTAAACATGGTTTTCTTTTTGCCCCGAGAATATAAAGCGATCTCATCGGACGAAGACGGTAATGAAGAAATTTTCGCTCAGCTAACGTTGCAACCCGATCAGGCTATATTTGATAAACTTGAGGAATCAAAGCATCGGCATTTGAAGCCATTATATATCAAGGGTTATGTGAATGGGAAGCCGATGACGAAGATGCTGGTTGATGGGGGAGCAGCTGTTAATTTAATGCCTTATGCTACATTTCGAAAATTGGGGAAAACTGCCGAAGACTTGATCAAAATGAATATGGTGCTAAAAGACTTCGGTGGAAATTCATCAGAGGCGAAGGGCGTGTTAAACGTGGAGTTGACAGTGGGGAACAAGACATTGCCCACCACGTTTTTCGTTATTGATGGAAGTGGATCATACAGTTTGCTTCTTGGCAGGGACTGGATTCACGCAAACTGTTGCGTGCCCTCAACAATGCATCAGAGCCTGATACAATGGCAAGGAGATCAAGTTGAGGTAATCTTGGCGGATCGGTCGACCAACATTGCAATGACCGATTTACCAGTATGGGAGGCCGATGGTGTTGACTGTTTGTCCGGGAAGGTATGGGAAGGAGACTATCTTAAGGTCACCGGCCAAGGGATACAGCTGATTTAGCAAGTCGGCTCCGAGTTGTTACTCTGATGGGCTCCATTGAAGATTTTGAGGGGAAATTGGGACAAGGATTTACGTCGGCCGATGATTTGGAAGAGATCGACATAGGACCAGGAGATAAGCCAAGGCCGACGTACATAAGTAAAAAGTTATGCCCTGAACTTCGAGAAGAATTAATAAAACTGTTGAAGGAGTATCGGAATTGTTTTGCTTGGGAGTATCATGAGATGCCAGGATTAAGCCGATCAATTGTTGAACATCGGCTACCCATTAAACTAGGATATCGGCCATTTAAGCAGTCTCCAAGGGGATTTAAAGCAGAGTTGTATGAGCCGATCAAAGCGGAAATCACAAGGTTATATGATGCCAAGTTCATAAGACCGTGCCGATATGCTGAGTGGGTTTCTAATATTGTCCCAGTGGAGAAGAAAAACGGAAAATTGAGAATATGTATTGATTTCCGGGATCTGAATAAAGCTACCCCTAAGGATGAATACTCGATGACGATAGCAGATCTGTTGGTGGATGCCGCATCGGGCCACAAGATTATCAGCTTCATGGACGGCAATGCAGGATACAATCAGATTTTTATGGCAGAGGAAGATATACACAAGACTGCATTTCGGTGTCCTGGATCTATCGGCTTATATGAGTGGGTAGTAATGACGTTTGGATTGAAAAGTGCCGGTGCGACTTATCAGAGGGCGATGAATTATATATTTCATGATCTCATCGGCTTGTTAGTGGAAATTTACATCGACGATGTGGTGGTTAAGTCCAAGAGTGATGAAGGTCATATAGCCGATTTGCGGAAAGTGCTGGAAAGGGCAAAGAAATACGGACTAAGGATGAATCCCAATAAATGCGCTTTTGGTGTATCGGCTGGACAATTTTTGGGTTTTATGGTTCATGAGCGAGGAATTGAAGTTAGTCAACGGAGCATCAGAGCCATCAAGAATACAGAACCACCAATCAACAAGACAGAGCTGCAGTCATTGATTGGCAAGATTAATTTTGTAAGGAGATTTATATCGAATCTGTCAGGAAGAATTGAGCCTTTTACTCCATTGTTGAAGTTGAAAGCCGATCAGGAGTTTGTGTGGGGGGAAGAGTAACAGAAGGCATTTGATGGAATTAAGAGTTACTTGAGTTCCCCGCCTGTCTTGATTCCGCCGTAGAAAGGAGTGCCATTCAAGCTATACCTATCGGCCGATGAGAAATCCATCGGATCTGTTTTAATACAGGAATTTGAAGGGAAAGAGCGAGTTGTGTTCTATCTGAGCAGGAGGCTTTTGGATGCTGAAACAAGGTACCCTGCGGTGGAGAAATTATGCCTTTGTTTATATTTTTCATGCACGAAGTTGAGGCATTATATCCTATCGGCTGAATGTACAGTGGTTTGTAAGGCCGATATGAAATACATGTTGTCGGCTCCAGTGTTAAATGGGCGAGTTGGTAAGTGGATTTTTACTCTAACAGAGTTAGACTTGAGGTATGAATCGGCTAAGGTGATCAAGGGACAAGCAGTGGCCGATTTCATTGTGCAACACAAAGGAGTTCATCAAGATTATGTGGAGCCGATCCTTGGACTTTGGTTTTTGATGGATCGGTTTGCAAGCATGGATCTGGTATCGGACTGGTCATTGTATCGCCTCGGGGGGCAAGTTTTGAATTCGCTTTTACAATCAAACCCTATCGGACCAATAATCAGGCAGAATACGTGGCGATGCTAAAAGGACTTCAACTCTTAAAAGAAATCGGGGCCGATATCATAGAGATTGTTGGTGATTTTTTGTTGGTAATCAACCAGTTGTCTGGGGAGTATGAGTGCAAGGATGATGTTTTGAGATTGTATTATGAGGAATGTACAGATTTATTGAGGGATTTCAAGATGATGTCGTTGGATCATATTCCTAGAGAGCAAAATTTAGAAGCCAATGGTCTTGCACAAGTTGCATCTAGTTATCGGTTGAATGGACAGATCGAGGTTGAAATAGCCGATAGTGATATTCAGGATAAAGCCGATGATTGGAGACAGGAGATAATCGGTTATTTACAAAATCTGTCACAATCGGTTTCTAGGAGGCTTCGGTACAAGGCTACTAAGTATGTGATGCTTGATGGAGGGCTATATTATCGGACTTTTGAAGGGGTTTTGCTGAAATGCCTGAATCTGGAAGAAGCCAAAGTGGTTATGTGCGAAGTGCATGAAGACGTATGTGGAACTCATCAATCGGCTCATAAGTTGAAGTGGGTATTGAGAAGAATAGGGTATTTTTGGCCGACAATGTTGGAAGATTGCTTCAAATATTATAAAGGATGTCAAGATTGTCAGAAATTTGGAAACATACAGCGAGCACCAGCATCGGCTATGAATCCTATCATCAGACCGTGGCCGTTCAGAGGATGGGGAATTGATATGATCGGCCAGGTTTATCCTCTATCAAGTAAGGGACATAAATTCATATTGGCAGCAACAGACTATTTTACGAAGTAGGTCGAAGCAATTCCTTTGAAGAAAGTGACGTCCAAGGAGGCGATCGAGTTTATAAAGGAGCACATAATTTATCGTTTGGAATTCCTCAGACGATAAGACTACCGATCAGGATCTATTTTTGTGTCTGATGAGTTTCAACAGTTTGCTGCCAGTATGGGGATTAAGTTATTAAATTCGTCACCTTATTATGCTCAGGCTAATGGACAGGCAGAAGCTTCTAATAAGAGTTTGATTAAGTTAATTAAGCGAAAGATTGATGAACAGCCGCGGAGATGGCATACTATGTTAGCTGATTCGTTATGGGCCTATCGGATGGCATGTCACAGGTCTACTCGGGTGCCACCTTATCAATTAGTATATGGACATGAAGCAGTTTTGCCTGGGAAACTAACATCGCTCTAGGAGGATTTCTTTGCAGAATCAGTTAACAGCCGATGTTATTATAACTTGATGACAGATGAACTTGAGGATTTGGCTCAGAATCGGTTAAGGGCATTGGAAAGAGATCAAGGAGATAAGCTAGAGCAGTTTAGCATTATAAATAAAAAACGGTGATGGGTAAGTCGTTTCTGAGGGAGATCTTGTATGGAAGTTGATTTTGCCGATCGGGGTCCAGGAGATAGTAGATTTGGAAGTGGTCACCTAATTGGGAAGGCCCTATCGAATTAATCGTTGTTGTGCCTGGTAATGCATATATATTAGAAGATCTTGATGGGACAGAGTTTGCTAAAGCACTCAACGGGAAATATCTTAAGAAATATTATCCTAGCGTTTGGATCAACTCTTGAATCGGTTAGATGCAGCCGATTTATTCAGAATGAAAGCCGATGTCGTTACATCGCCTAAAGATAGCGCGATATCAATTGATATCGCTTTAGATCAAATAAACAGAAATATTTCCAAGGTTGAAGGGAGCAGGCAACAGAGCCGATTAAGTTATATTACAGCACAACCAGTATGTTTCAGGAAGCCATTGGTCATTTATTTACAAGAATTTTTGAATTGTTTCGATCGCACGCAGGCGGATCTGGTCAATCTCATTAATGGCACAACGTCGTCTTCATCGGAGCCGGGATAGTCTTCAAGTTTTTGCGCGTCATGAAACGACTTGACGCATTGCTGCTGCAACCTTAGCCTCTTGATCTTGTATAACTTGTGGCAGGCCGATGAGCTGGGCTTCTGTTGTTTCAAGATCCTTGCGGGTTTTTTTAAGTTCTGCCAGCAAATCAGCCTCCTTTTTCTTTAGTTGATCCAATTTGGATTGTAGCTCTTGAGGGGCAGTTGCCATGTCATCAAGCTTTTTCTTCTCTGTTTGAGCTGACAGCCGATCGATTTGGATATCTTGGGTTGCCTGCCGTTGGTCAGCACGATCGGCTATGCGCTGTCTGAGCTTGATGAGTCGGAATCTGTGAGATTCCAGATATGCTGCAGGGGTTAACGCGTTGACAAGATCTTCGGGCAAATGATTTTCAATATCTGCAAGTCTCGCCCGGATCGGCCCGCAGTTTTCTACTAGGGCGTCTATCGGGTTTTCCAGCCAATTGATAATGTTCGTCAAGCACTCACACACATCGGCTGAAAAGGATGGTTTAGTTACCGCGCTGGTGGCTGTTGCTTCTTCTGTCTCTAAGTACTTGCCGATGTCAAAAGAGAACAGATCGGCCAAGGACTGCAAATTGGCATCGGTAAAAGAATCAGTGCGAAATTAAAGATGATAGTATGGATAAAGAGATTACTGAGGTAGGGCATCGGCAGTTTGAGCGCATCGGCTTCAAATGGGTGAGTAGGTTGTTCTTCAGACGGCGATGTCAGCGTGATGTAGTAGGAGCAGTTTCAACAGCAGCTTGGGACTGGGTGCTGAATTGGATCGGCTGGGAGATCATCGGCTCGATGCTTGGTAGAGGGATCAGTGGGAAGGTTTGAAGTTTAGGAGCCGATGACTCGAGCTGGAAGCAGAATTAGTGAGAAAGACGTGAAGCAGATGATAATATCAAGATTTGGTACATACTCGCGGAGAGGAAGGGGCCGATGGTGTTTGAGCAACAGGTTAGCGCCGTGACCACGACATCGGATGATTTTCTACTTCTTGAGAAGGGCGGTGCACCGCTTCTTGCGTTTTGTCCCACGGCCGTTTGGCAACCTGGAGAAGAGCCGATGCGAGGAGGAGCACCATGCCTAGGTATGGGGTTGGCTGATATCGGTTGATACATGATCGGCCGGCCACTAGTGCTTGTCGTCGGTGGCTCGACGTTGGCAGCCTGCAAGGTTAAGAGTATGAGAGATGATCGGAGATAGTGATTAAAGCTTATGGGTGTTACCTCTTCATCGGATTCAACGTAGTCGGCATTAAGGCGAGAACAATAGTGGATGGCCGCTAAGTTAAATAGATGTCTCCTCCATTCTGACACCATCGGGCAATTGTGAAAAGCTTGGTATTTCGGTGCATTACGATCACATCGTGGCGAAGCCCAGCCGCGTAGGGTTCTGTTAAAGACCGCATTCCGGTCATATTCTGGGCTTGTTGATGTTGCCCCGGGCTTGAGTTTATCGTTATGAAGAACAAGCCGATGGGAAGTTAGTCCAGAGACCGAGCTGGCGAGAGAGACCGATGGATGATATGAATTGCCGTACGATGGTTAGTGATCGGCCCAGAGAAAAGCCAGTCGGCAGCAGACCAGGGGTAATGGCCGATAGAAATTATGGCTTCGATTCTCGTCGTTCTTCCAGAGCATCAAGAGGATCGAAATTGGAGGGCATGCTTGTCGAATGATGATGCGTCGTCGTCGTAAGCAAACCATAGTGTGGCCTCCCTGCGTAAAGCATAATAAAAGCCTTGAAACCACTGACTGAGGTCCAAAGGTGGTCATCTTTGCTACGCAGGGAGGGCGATGCAGGCTTCGCCCATGGAGATACATAGGCGGTAGGTGGGATCCTGCTCTTCTGTGTGATCGGCTGGAAAGGATTGGTCAAGGAAGAGTCCAGAAAAGGCCTTGGAGGTGTAGACGTTGGAGCCATAACTGCACAAACCAAAGGGCCCCCAATATGGCGACGGGCTGACCGGCCGATAGCTTGATTGCTACCTGATGCAGCAGTTGATAAGTGGCTCCAAGGAGATATTGCCCCAAGGGGACCTGTTTCCGATCGGCCAAACATTCTGCCACGCATTGCATATTGGTCATCGGGCCAAGGGTTGCGCCACCAAAGACAAACCGTTCCAGCCAGAAGTTCAAGAAAGCGGCGTGTTCCCGATTGTCGACCGGTCCAGTTCCCTTGTTATGGAGTGATATGTACTTGGACCAGCCGCCGATGTTCTTTGTCTGAAGCCGATGAGTAGGCTTGAATCGGAGCCTGAAGGGGTTAATGTAACTTGTCGTGTCGAGGCAGGTGAGCATAGTGACATCTATTAAGGTGGGGGTCATCGGCCCGTGTCCGAACATGAAGGCGTTGAGGGCATCGGACCAGAAATATGAAGCCGATGCAAGCAGAGGTTCATTCTTCTCCATCTCGGCTAGAGAAAGGTTGATGCAGTGGCCGATGTGTGATTCATCCCAGAGGGTTCTCTTTGCGGCCGATACCCTGATATACCAGTCTCTCCACCCGGGGAGCTTGCTCGGCCATGATCTGAAGCTATTGACCCAATCGCTGACTAACATGGCGGAATTCTTGAAGGGGATGCGCTGGGTCTCGACGCTAATAAAGTCTGTGGGGTCTTCGCTACCCATCGGGCCGTGGTAGAAATAATTTGGGTAGTCGGCGGCCGGGATCAGGATTTGGCTTCTAAGGTTCTACAGTAAATAAGAACACAACGAAGAACAGGTGAAGAACATGGCAGATTGGGTTCATCTAGACTGCGAAGCCGGGGAGGATAATCGGTTAGAGAAGTTACCTTGGGGACTGGGGATGCTGATGCCATTGCACAGGGAGAAGAAGAACAGGAATCGGTGGTCAAAGAAGAAGGCCGCGACGGTTCATCTGAGTTCACCGGAGCTCGTCGAGGTCTCAAAAGATGAAGCGCTAGTGCTCTGGTGATGTGAAAGCGTAAAAAAGGCTAGGGAGATGAAGCGGTTTATAGAGGCATGATGACCGGGCGGGAATTGAGGCCGTTGGCACTGTTTCAAATATTTATGGGAAGTGGGCTACCTTGGGCCGCCTCAGTGCGAAGGAATCTAAAGCCCAGATGAGGAAATTTCAAAATTTTATGGAAAACTCCAAAATTGGGGGGCATGTGTTAACGCCAAAATTTGGTGCGAACCTTATCAGATTCGGTTAAAAGGAAAATCATAGATGACCGGTGGAAATTGGGTGGAAGAGACCGAGTTTAAGGAAGGATCGTGAAGACCACAGTATGGCAGTTATTTCCCATGTCTATTATTTAGGCAATACTAGTTTTTATCTTTAGGAAACCTGATCTCGTGTCCGATCAGGTCCTGTTAGTGTTTCCTTTTGTAATTAGGAAATCTTGTGCCGTGTCCAATAAGGACTCATATCAACTCGGGGTATAAATACGCATGCCTGGGTGCTTTGTAATCTATCTGCAATCGATCAATACAATTTCGGTGCATCGCCACCCTTTCGACGGGTTCTTGCTTCTCGAGCCGGGCTGCATCGGTTAAGTTCGACCTCCTGCGAGAGGGTAAGTCTCATCACCCCAGCTACCACATCAGCTAGGACTTCCTCGATTTGGTCCAATATTCTAGTCGGTTTACGGTAGCCGGCTTACCACGATATATCCGCTCTGTCTACGGCTGCATCGGTTTGGTTCGATCTCTTAGGCCAATTAGGTATATCACATCACGCGTGCGTAGATCTTATCGGCCTATCGGGCGTGATTTATCCTTAGTTTGTGCTGCATCGGTTCGGTCCGACCTACTAAACTGCCAGCAATAAATCGTTTCCTGATAGGTTGATGGTTTTTACGCAAGCGTCTTAACGGGATGTATAGCCGATAAGTTATCTTATTTTACATCACGATCGTATTAGATCTATCGGCTTATCGAGGTCCTGTTATCACCTTCAGTCTGTGCTGCAACGGTTGGGTCCGATCTACTAGACTGGTGGTAATAACTTTACTCTTAATAAGCCGATGGATGCATATGCGATGTTTTATCGGAGTGTTTAGCCGATAAGTTACCTTTCTAATACAGTCGATTATACTGCTTGGTTATTATCTATTTTGCCTGCATTGTTATCACAATCGGCTAAAGGCTAGCCAATTAGTTTACTTTGCCGACCCGGGCATGAACACAGGTAAGGTCCCGGGCACGAACACAGGTAAGGTCCCGGGCACGAGCATGGGCGAGGTCCCGGGCACGAGCACGAGCGCAGGCAATGCTTTAAATACAGTGCTAATAGTTATTATTGCAATCGGCCGATCCCTTTATTTATGTTTCATGTTTATTTATTTTCTCATCGGTTTGAGGCCGAAATCCAAGTATTCCTTTGGTAACCGGCTAGTTTGTTATTTTATCATTATCAGTCGTTATTTATGCCATCATCGATTTCCAATCGGTGTATAAGTGCTACAGTCCTTATCAGCTATTGGCCGATAAAATGAGTCCAAATCGGCTTCCAGCCAATTGGCTCACCGATCTAATTTTTTCTACCTCCTTGTCAATTACAGGGTCAAATTAACTGGCATGCCTACGAACCTCGAAGATTTAGGACCTACACTAGAGTTAAGCAGATCTCCCAGGCCTTCGCTTGTCTCCAGGCGCCGAACCAGGTCGTCGGCCCCCAGCGGTTTTCGGCGTCAACAAATTGATTTCAGCAATTTTAGCCTGAGCAAGCTCCTTAGCTTTGATGGTAGTAATATTGACCTCTACATCATTTTTAGACTCCCCCAAACATATACCAGAAGAAGAAGCTATATTAACTAAATACTAATTATCTATAAGATGAAAACAAAAAAAGAATTTTGATCAAGAGAAAAGGTACTTGGAAATTCTAAACTCTTCTTTTGAGTGAGAAGTTCAGCTCTCTTTGGAACAGGTATATCATGATTCTTCTGTCTGTCACTCTTCCTCCTGGCTACCAAGGGCTTATATCTCTTTTTTTTGTCTTTCTTTCCCTTTTTATGAGATACCACTTTGAAATTTGTGATATCCTCAAACTCCTCTTCCTCCAACATCCTTTCAATATCAGAGTCTAGGTATATCACACTTCTCAGCTTCACCTAGTTTCCCCATATCAGTGTCCATTAAGTCCTCAAACTCAGAATGGACTAAAGGAGCACTCAATATCTCCTCTTCCTTTTCCTGAGAGCCCTGCCCCCTTCTACATCAGTTTGTTTATCCTTCCAAACAACCAAGGCATTAGAAACTACAGGGGAGGGGATTTTTTCATCTCTAGGTTGTGAGGTAACAGTTGAATCTTTCAATTGGGACATCTCCATCTGTTTAGAACTAGAAGCAGGGTTAGAAAAGGATTTATGTTTAGATTGGGGGGAGCAGACTGGGAACCCTTGTAGCTCTGAAATTTATCAATTAGATCCTTGAAATCTTGCTCATCATCTAAGTCATCAAAGTTATTATCCTCTTCAAAATCACTATCATCACCATCAAAGTTTTCATCATTCTTCCCATTGTCATTTGAGGGGGCAGGAGGGGGAGGTGCAGGTTTGTCTTTGAGATCATAGCCTTTGGGCTCCCACTTAATGTCAAAACCAACCTTGTTAATGTATATATGGATAGTAAAGTGTAAAGCATAGGGGTTAGTACATGCCAGTTTAACTCTAATGGGTCTCTCTACTTGTAAACTACTCTCATCTATCTCTTCAAGAGCCCCATGAGTTGCACAATAGCTTTGATATACATCTTAGATCTGGCTATCAGTGGCACCCCAAATAATTTTACCTAGACAGAATCAAGTTCATCAGTGGCATCTTCAGTCATATTGGAGGCAATTACACTAGCTTTGATAGTTCTACATTTAAAGTCAAAGCTAGGAAATCTGGTGAGATATTTCCTATCCTCTTCAGAAAGGAAGGTGATAAAAAACTCTCTATCATTTAATTTCTTCACTTTCCAGTCCTAGGTCAGATTTGGGAAGACACCACACATTTCACCAATGACTCTATTAGCAGAAACTCCACCCTTATCCACAGATAAAATACTTGTCATAGGTTTTTTGCCATTATCCTCTTCCTGATTATCCAATTGTAGACTATAGAAACCAAGACCAGGGATCCCAAACCCACATAACTGAACAGACTTTTTCCCAGCTCCCATAGGACATTGAGTAGAAATATGTCCAGTTTGATGGCAAGCATAGCATAGGGGGGGATTTGAACAAGCGGCTTGGTGATGGCCACCCTGACCACACCGAAAGCATTTCAGATTAGGGTTAGTCCTAGCACCTCTGGGTATATCTGTAGCCATCTCTTTTTCTCCATTCACCTCTTAAATTTTGCTGGTTTATCACCCACATTCAACCTCTTAGCAACATGAAAATCATCTCTTCTATTCCATTCACCTCTGAAGTTTTGATGGGGAGGGGGGAGGGAATAGATTGATTTGGAGGAGGGACGATTACCTTGATCTGTAGTCGCTTTGTTTGGTCTACTCCCCATGATTGCCATACCTTGCTGCCCTGATCAGACTGCCAGTTCAACTCTCCTTGTGGCCACCCTTGTCGAGAGTTCCCTTCCTAGCGGTGTTGGTGTTGGAACAGCAATTGCTTACGAAGGTCTTCTTCTTCCCGTTGACCTCCTCTGCTGGAAGAGCCTCCACCATCCCCAGCTTGCCATTTCTGCCACGGATCTGGCTTCTGGAAGAGAGCTTTTCGATCCATGAGCACCTCGGTGTAAGATCGATGATCCCTCACTCTGCTCACATCTCTACTCACTCTCCTTGCTTTCCTCCCAAAACGTGCAATGTCAGCGGGAGAGGCAGGGAACCCTAACCCTAGATCAAGCCGCCTTTACACACCCACAACCAGGAGGAACTTATTGGGCAGATTTTGGATGAAATGCAAGGAGAAGGGAAAATATCATCCAGGCAAAACCCCCTCTGATGGGCTCGAGAATTCTCGCCATTGAAGGTCCATGTCGACGGAACGAGAACCACACACCCACCATGATGGCGCCACGTGGTCCTCTCAACGTTGAGATCACTGAGGGGAGAACGAAGAGAAGCGAAGGGAGAACGAGGAGAAACTAGGGGGGACGAACGCTAACCGTCGCCGGCGATGAGGTTGCTTCCGTCGAGGTCGTCACCAACGCCGTGTCAGGACGCTCCATCAGCGTGGCCCCAATTGTATTCCGATCAAGAAAGGATGTTCATGATGTACTTTATGCTGTGTTCTCTTGGAGGAGGACCCGGCCGGCATGCCACGTGCCTCACAGCTGAGTACAGTAAACCGGCGACACTCTCTCTCTTTCGTGGGCACACTCACACCGTCATGTACACGATCAGCTGGTGAAAGAAGACGAACGGATCGGAGTAGCACGTTCGGGGCAAATACGTACGATGTTTTTAGATTCTTAGGTACCGTTCGCATCTACCCCAAACGGGTGAAAAAACTTCTCATTTTTTATAAACATGCTTTTCGAACTATTAAACGGTCTTTTTTTTAAAATTTTATATGTAAAAGTTGCTTTAAAAAATCATATTAATCTATTTTCATGTTTAAATAATTAATACTAAATTAATCATGCACTAATGCTTATCTTATTTTACGTGCACTAATAATATCAGCTGAACACGTACTGCCGAACGCAAGTACTGTTCAGGAGGACATGTTGTGGATAAAAAACCCCTCGTTTCTTATGAGCACGCTCCCAAACTACCAAACGATACGTTTTTTGTAAAATTTTTCTATGTAAAAGTTGCTTTAAAGAATCAAATAAATCTATTTTTTAACTTTATAATAATTAAAACTTAATTAATCTTGCGCTAATAGCTGGTGTCGTTTTACATATACTGAAACTTCCCCAAAACATGTGTGCATGTACACACTGCATGTATCTGCAAACGAATCCGCCAAGATGACCACACCCGATTCCACCACTAGTATTATTGCAACTAAACGCGCGCCACCAACTTGTCTGAATTCTGAAACATACACAGAATAGTTTTCCCAGCTAGCTCCTGCTGTAATACACTACAGACTCGGAAATTAAGGCACAAGAACTGAAGAACGGATGGCTATGGAGATCATTTGCTTTGGAGAGATGCAAATACTCATATAAAAAAAATGCATTCTAGCAATCAATCATCAATGATTTTCTCGACACCCTCGTCATATTTACTTCTATTTTAGAATATTTGACGTCAATGATTTTTAGAATCGGCACAAATAAATGCAAAAGGAAAATATCGCGTGAATACGCTCAATCCGCATAAAATCCTTTCGATCAACCATGCTCCTCTCGATGCCTTCCCTGCTTGCATTCTCTGAATAGCTGCTCGCTTAAAGATCTTCTGTGACCGCATCAGATTGCAACTCTTGGTTTCAAACTTTAACTTTCACAAAAGATCCAAAGTGCATATACAAGTGCGTACCAACATTTGACAGCATGCATGTATATGACTAATCAAATATAGACTCAATACTAATTGGCCTCGCTTGATTTTAATCACCTTATTCACTCAATTAACTAACAAAATTAATCGGCTAAAAGCCGTATTAACAGTGAACTAATATATTTTTAATTGTCTAATTCTCAACTAATAACCGAATAAAACCATTACTAGGATGTGCCAAATTTAGATGACAACAAGTGTATTTTGCCCTTGTCTTCTTCCTCCTACTTAATGTTCTTTTTATTTTATCTCACCTACAATTCGAACCCTACACCACCCCGGGTTCATTGCTACATGAGAGTTATAAGAAAATCAGCTTGTAGTAATACCAAGAGGATACTGTGGTTTAAAACTTCATGTGCAAATCGATTTTCTCTGGAACTTTTAATACGTATTTGATATATTAAATGATTTCAAATAAAAAGATCACACCTACAAAGTTGTAGATTCTGTTGAGCTTTATAACTTTGATACAGACCATGTCTCCATCTGAGGTCATTTGAGATATTCAAAAATTCCTTTTCAAAACAGGTATGAGAAATTGTAACGTATATTTGGGTCTCGAAACAATCTCAAATGAAAAAAACTTTCAGCTACAAAGTTGTCAATCTCGTCAAGGGATATAATTTGCATATAAGTTTGTCTCCATCTGACAGCATGCGAAAAAATTATAATTTTCTTTAAAATGGAGAACCGCCTCTAAAAATATAAACAACCCTATTTTGAGAAAAACGTAAACAGTCTAAAATGGAGCTCGTAGGCAAACATGAGAACCATTTAAATTTAGTGTTGTGCCGCCATACCGGACATGGCTCCACGTTCATGGTTGGAACTTGAAAGATCTCTGAATTCTTAGCCATGCCCATGTAGAACCAATCCGTGTGCCAGCCATATGGTGAGCACATAAGGAGCCTAACATGTGCTAGGAAAGTACTACCAAGTCGATCTGAAGACGACCAGGACTACTTGGTCGTATTCTTCCATAACTTGGATGAGGGGAGGGCATCAAATATTGGCTGAATATACAAGCTAAGCCAGCCACATCGAACCAACATCCAAAGGAGCACAACAATCCTCCACAGATCACATTGCCAAGATCACGTCTTGCCCCGACTTAGTCGAGTAGGCTAGATTAGGTTTCCATCCCCATATTGTATTCGGTTTGCCTAGCTACCACAAGGCAATACACAAAAATAGGAGTAGAACTATTACCCACATGAAGGTTCCGAACCTGTATAAAATTCCCTGTATTTTCTCTTTGATCGTAGGTCTTGCAGTATCCTCATTTCTGTGGAGGTACCCTATATACACCAATACAATAGTCGCGTTTACTTGGTCCCCAATCAACTTCATTGTTCATGCTATATATATAGGGGAAACCTGCCTCCTTTGTTCACTGAAAGTTATATTCTTTACAGTATTCTTAGCAGTGATATGTCATTCACAAAATGCTCTTTTGGTTTTATTCATACAAGTCTTCTCATCAGGATGATATGCTTTATCGTGCTATTCATATAGGGTGTCCTTCATTTCATATTTATTAGGTATATAATTCAAGTGCTTTAGGCTTATGATTGAAGGTAAATTCATGGCTTGGTAACTCATGGCATGATGTCTACCGTGCCCCATTGATTGATAATACCTTATCAATTCATTTTTTTTATAATTTATAATTCTTGCATATTATTGTGGAGGCCATGGGCCCCGGGTACCTCACCACAAGCATATGGGCCACTTGGATAGAGGATAGGCCAAGTCTTGTAATTAGAGATAAGATAGCACCCGGCAGACTTTGCCTTGTACAATTAGGAAAACACAATCCAAGTCGGATAGGATTTTATCTCTAAGAAGGAAATCACTTGGCCGTATCCGGCTGGGACTCCTACCTTGTACCCCTGTCCCCCAGTATATAAGGGGAGGCAGGGCGCCTCTGAGGGCACGAGATCATTGATCGACACAACACCTCAAAGGAATACCGCCACAACTGGACGTAGGGTATTACCTCACATCAAGGGCCTGAACCTGTATAAAATCTCTCTGTGTTCCTTTGCAATCCACCGAGTTTCCCATCGCCGAGTAGCCCCGTATTCATATTGCCGGTGTAAAACATCGACAGTTGGCGCGCCAGGTAGGGGTCTCGGTGCAATGTACATCCAATCTAGATGGATCCAGCAAGAGGAGTCAATGGCAACAAGTTCTCCCCTGGAGACACCATATCCTTCGGGAGCCTCGACTTCATCACCGACCAGATCGGCAACCTTACCTTGGCCGAAGCAGATCCAATCCAACCGGCCGAGGAACTAGTCGACTCCACGCCAGTCGGCCCATCAGATGCGGCGGCAACATCATAAGCTGCTGCAGCAAATCCCAACTTCGCCGAGCCATGGGACAACTCTCTCCACCGACATCCGGCCCGAGCTAGGCCTCGAGCCAGCTCGAGTCGGGCAAGGAAGGAGGGAGATCGTCAATCTCCCACTCGGATTCGGCAATGCCGCATGTCTACATCCCGTGCGGCACACCAGATCTCCCGCGCTTCAGTTTGGACATGGCCCTGAGCCGTTTCAGATTGGATCCAGGGTGATTGGGGCAATCTTTACTCCGCTCAACTACGCGGACTCCGACTCCCAGTCGGATAACAGTTCGAACTCTAGTTCGGACACTAGCTTAGCGGGTCTCCTCATCCCCCGCGAGATCTTCATGGCATCAACGCCCCCACAGGAGGTTCGACGAGCACAAGAGGAACAACAAGAGGAGGCCCGCCGACTGCAACAACAGGAGGAAGCCAACCGCGAGGCTCGCAATGACGGGCTACGCCAGGCTGGGCGAGTCGCCCAGCAGCAAATTCTCCAAACAAAAGTCGGCGACCACGATGTCTTCGTCATGCCACAGCAGAACGTCGTGGCCGCTGCAACCCTGCTGGACATGCTCCAGCTCGGGCCCGATCACCAGGCCACCCCGACTATTGCCAAGATCAAGGTGATGATTACGGCTGTTGCCTGTCAGCAGCAACAGCAGTCGGGCGATACCCTTATACCGACCAACCAGTTAGGCTCTCCGGCGGCAGGATCATCCACATCAGTGCGACGCCGGGCGGCGGGCTCAAGTCAGCAATGCGAGGAGTCGCGGCAAACATCACTTGGTGGCACCAACAACAACAATCAGCCCATCGCCAGTACGATCGCCGGCGAAATCAAGACCTCCGAGTACAACTACAACGTGACCTCTGCCACACCATCAACGCCCGGCGCAACGAACGCGAAGAAGACGAGCACCACAGATTGGAGGACGAACATGAGCGCTTTGGTTTCCATCACGAGCGGTTCAACCGCTGTGGTCGGAGCTGGAGCCCTCTTGAAGATGAAGGCGTTCCAGCCTTCACCCACGATCTCCAGGATGTCGACTGGCCGTCAGGCTTCAAGCCTACAGGAATCGAGAAATACGACGGCAAAACCAACCCAGAGTCCTAACTCACCGTATACACCCTGGCGATTCACGCAGCTGGGGGTGATCATAAAGCTATGGCCAACTATCTCCCAGTCGCCTTAGCCGACTCGGCAAGGACATGGCTGTCAGGTCTCCCAAAGCGGTCGATCGATACCTGGGGACAACTTAGGGAGCGGTTCATTGCTAATTTTCAGGGGACCTACGAGAGGCCGTCTTCTGAACACGACCTATACCAACTTCACCAAAAGAAGAACGAGTCCCTACGCGATTTTATCAAGAGGTTCTCCGAGAAGCGTAATCAAATCCCAACGATCAAGGACGAGACCGTCATCGCCACCTTCTGCAAGGGAGTAAAGGACGCCCCGTTTATCACAAAATTCACTCAGAAGCCACCATCCTCTGTCCGGGCACTCTTCGACATGGCCAACAAATACGCCGACTCGGCCGAAGCAGTTGCCGAGGCCCTTGATGAGAAGAAGGAGCCCCGACAGAAAGATCAGAAGGCAAAAGCCGACAACGAGCCGTCTCAGAACAAGTCTGGCAACCACAAGCGGAAGTCGGACAACGAGGTAGGAGTCCCAGCCAGATACGGCCAAGGGATTTCCTTCTTAGAGATAAAATCCTATCCGACTAAGACTGGCACAAACTATCCCCAATCTGGGAAGGGCCGTTTATTATAGCCGAGGTCACGCGGCCAGGCACCTACCGACTGAAGACTGACGACGGTGCCCTCATCAGCAACTCATGGAATATAGAACAGCTACGTCCTTTCTATACTTGAGTTTTACATTTTTCCATTTGTACAGTTCTTTCCTGACTCACTACGCCGCTTGTTCCAACCGAGTAGTGAGTCGGGGGCTGCATGTATCATATATGTTTCATCAATAATATACAAGCCTGTT
This sequence comes from Oryza meyeriana var. granulata, assembly GCA_003991445.1. NCBI lineage: Eukaryota > Viridiplantae > Streptophyta > Magnoliopsida > Poales > Poaceae > Oryza > Oryza meyeriana. The sequence continues at coordinate 136,545 of RYFJ01003594.1, forward strand.
TTACTTAAGTTATGAAGCCTTACTACGACTCTATCACATTTGCCCGAGTGCAGCCTTCTGCAGTGAACAATTTTTACTAAGTTCCTACAGACTAACTCGGTGCAGACCACATAGTCGGGTAAAGCTAATGACAATTGAGTAACAACTTAGGGCTTGGCGGCATTGCACATATATTTACACATGTTTTCTACAAAAGTTTATACATACCGACTACATGATATATTGCTCTTACAGACCCAGGTCTCGGGTGATTATCTCTGCAGTCGGCCTTGCCCGGGCTATCAGCTCCAGAGCCTCCTCAGGCGTCGTCTCCTCGGCAAACCCCTCCCCGATGGCTTCAATGTCTGCCCTTGGGTAGATGGGTTTGGTCATCGCCAGGGTTTGGGCCACACCGGCAATGACATGCTCATCCGAGTACCTCTTCAGGGCACTTGGTGCATCTTCAAGGCGCGCCTCCACTTGGGGGATTCTGGTGCAGCTGGTTTCCACGGGGTGAGGATCTATGAGGTCAAGGAGCCCTTTCACGGACTCGACGAGGGCCTCCTGTGACCATCGGACAAGTCGTATCTCCTCTCTGTAAGCCTCAAATTGGGCCCAGGAAATGACTCTTGCAGCTACCCGGGTTCACCGACGAGTAAACTCTTTAGGCAAAACTGCAAACGGAGTAACTAATGGATTGGTTAAGATCACAGTCAAAACGGAGACTTACTTTCATAGTCGGCCTCCCACTTGGCTACGGTCTTCTCCAATTCGGCTCTTTCCTTGTCGAGCTTGATGTTGGCCTCCTTTAATTCAGCCCTTTCTTGTTCAAGCTCGGCATTGGCCTTTGTCAGATCGACCTTGTTTCTTTCAAGTTCGGCCCTGGCTCTCTCGGCCTCCTCCAATTGGACTTTTTCCTCTGTTCGGGCCTTCAACTCAGCTTCGAGGGCTGCACATCAAAACAGTCAAGTACTCAGTATTGCAGTCGAGACACAACTAGGCAGTCGGGAAACAACACAGCTGGAGAGATCACAACAAAGGCTTTGTCAGGAAGGTTTATGCAGGGAACTTACCCCTGATCTTCTTGGCTTGGTCCCATTTTTCGGTCCTAAGCTGAGCAACGGCATCCCTCAGCCAAGTCTCCTGCCCCTCCAACAAGGCCTTTAGCCCCCGGAGCTGGTCCAATTCTTGGAGATGAGGGACGACCTCAGTCAGGACCTCGTTCATTTTCTCGGTGCGGTCGACGAGTTTCTGAGAAAAGCAAGTCAGGGTAGAGTCAGTTGTTAGAATGCTCACACAAGGAAGACTATCAAAACCCCACTACGGCGAAGACGACACCTGAATCCGCTAGGAAGCAGTGATCGTGGCCTGGAGCAAGTCCTCAAGCTCCTTTTTCGCCACGGTCTCGTCGTGTTTGTATCTCTTCGCGGTTCCGTCGGGCGCCGTCCAGCGAAATGTCCTAGGAAACTTACGCGGTGGCGCCTCAATCCTGGGGAGGTTTGGCACTTCAGGCGGCAGCGACGACGATGACGACGAGAACGACCATGACGGCGACGGAGTCCTGGCCCCCACCTCGGTGGCCCCTACGGCCTCGGAGGTTGACTTGGGAGCTGCGGCGAGGGCTTCAACAATAGGTGTTGGCTCAGGGGCTGGGGCGGCAGCTTCGGCAACCACCCCTTGGTCGGACGGCGCTGGCGGCCCTGCAATCGGGACCATCTCAGTCTCCGCGACTGGGATGGCCTCTGGCTCAGCAGGTGTGCTCGCGGGCACCGGCTCGGCTGGGGCAGGTTCTATAATAGGAGCGGCCGGTGCGGTCTCCTTGGGATCGATATCGGCACGTTTCCTGCACAACGAATCAGGCATCAAAATACTGCTACAACAGATAAGAATTTTAGCAGATCCAGAGCAACTTACCTCTTGGAGAACTTCAGTTTCCCACCGGGTGATCCAGGTCCCGGTGGTGCGCTGCGCCCGGCTGTCGGCCTAGTTGGCGAGGCAGTCGGCGATGGCGCTGTTGCTGGAGTCGGCCCCGTTCGCGATGTGGCTGGCTCGGGCGCTTGGGTGCTCGGTGGCACCTACCCAGACCGCGTACTCGGCAGTACTATTGCCGAGCTCAACACAATTGGGCTCGGTCGCGCTGGTCCCGATTTGGGACTTGATGGCCTGGGTGCCGCGCCGGCAGTGTCCCTTATCCTCAGACTTCCTGCCGCGGCACTCGGCTTCACGGCCTTCTTGCCCTGATCTATAACTGGTCTTTTACCCGCTCTCTTGGAGTCAGATTGGGTGGCAAAAGGACTCCTCGGCCTCTTCTTCGACTTGGTGGCCAACAACGGGCGGGGGTCATCATCAAACTCCTCGCACCACTACAGATGATTTAACAAAATACATCACACAATGCTGGGCAATCATAGATACAAGTCCGCAGGCATTCATCACAGAAGAAAGATGAGGGTTACCTCGGGACGGGGCTGATCGTGGCTATAAGATGCGATGCAGCATTTCTCATCTTCGGTCTCGACTACCCCATTGGAGAAGTAACTGAACAGGGTTTCAGTTACTTTCTGCTGGTTGGCCGACTCGTGGCTAACTCGGTCAGGGTCATATTTTCCCAGATAATCCTAGCCAAACGCGCTCCTCAGCTTCAGTGGCTGGATGCGCCGAGTCAGAAAACGCCTGGCCACCCAAGGTCCGGTCAGGCCAGCTTTCTTGAAACTATCCAATTTCGCTAATAGTTGATGCACTTGGCCCATCTCCTCGAAGGTTGGATCTGATGACCAATTTGGTGAAACCACCGGTGGCAAGCCGGTGAAGGGACACAAGGAGGGTGTCAGATCTGAACAATAGAACCACTCCTTGTGCCAACCTTTCAAGGAAGATTTCAAAGGAAGATCGATATATGTTTTCTTCCTCTCACTCCTCAACTGAAGACCAGCCCCCCAATCACTTGGATGTTACTCTTGGAGGGCTGGGGTTTAATGTGGAATAAATGCCTACAGAAGTTGAAGTGGGGTTCCACACCCAAGAAACACTCGCAGAGAGTCACAAAGATGGAGATTTGAAGGATCGAGTTGGGATTCAAATTCACCAACTCCAACCCGTAGAAGTCAAGGATGCGGCGGAAGAATGCAGAAGAGGGAAGGAACAAACCCCGGTCAAAAGAAGAGGCAAAAACTACAGTTTCGCCGGATTGGGGATTTGGAACCGACTCACCCTTAGCTGGCTGCCAATGGATCACCTCTTGGCTTTGCAACTTCAATTGATTCTCCAGCAACTTCAGCTTCACCGCGCCACAATCCGAAGTTGGCTAGGCGTTCTCCGACGCACCCGCAGGATTCGAAGCCTTCAGCATGGTTGAGGGCGGAGAAATTTGGGGGAAATACGATTGGGGGCTTGGAATAAACGAAGAAGATCGGAATCCCCCGAGTTCCGGTGGGGAACAGCGAGCAGCAGCTAACCCTAGCAGGGCGGGAGGTGAAAATTCGGCGCGGAGGCGGAAGACGAAACGATTGGTTGTTTTGGGGAAGATGAAGGAATCTTTTTCTCTCTCCCTGCCTTTTATAGAGCCTGTGCCGACTAATGGGCTTGGGCTTACGCAGTCGAAACTAGGCCACCAAGATATGAGTTCCTATAGTAGCACGCTCGTTATGGGCCGCTCGCAGGCTGTGTTAAAATCGCAGTGCTGGTGTTACCAACAGGAACCGATGAGGTAAACAGATATGCTTCATGAAAGCCTAATCGCTAAACATATATGTTTGGGTATCTGTTTTATCCACCAGGTCTCGAGGATATATCCTTATAAGGATTACAAGATGGCCTTCATTAAAATTGGGGATGCAGGTATCTTTCTTGAGTACATCTAACCACGCAATGGATTTATTTTCATAAAGTGATACTCGACCTACATGCTTGGCCACCAGTTGCCATGAGCAACATTATCCCAGCCGACATGACGCTGAAGAGTTTAACTTTCGAGTAGTACACTGCTCGGGAGAGTCTATAAACTTTCTTTTCCCACTGACATGATGCAGAGGAGTCTAACTTCCGAGTGGGACGCCACTCGGGAAAGACTATAAACCCCTTTTCTAGCTGACATGAAGCTGAAGAGTTCTATATACGAGTAGTATCCTACTCGGCAAGACTATAAACCCACATTCCGACTAACATGAAGTCGAAGAGTCCTATATACGAGTAGCATCCTACTCGGGAAAGACTACTAGGTTAAATATCTTTGACTTTATGTTTAATTGTCTTCATAATTAAGCACAAAGTTGGGGGCTACACCTAATAGGTGCGCCTATTCGGTGCACACTATTCATACATTTACATGAAGCCCTTCATAGCCTCACTGCCAGCTGACATGAGGCACGACTCGGGAAGAAGACATACTCGAACAAAGAGTACTCGGGAGCACTGCACTCGGGCAATCTTCATCGTGGAGGATGAGCACTCGGCATCAGCTGTGACTCAACTATGAAGGTCTCAGGGGCTACTGTGGAGGCCATGGGCCCCGGGTACCTCACCACAAGCATATGGGCCACTCGGATAGAGGATGGGCCAAGTCTTGTAATTAGAGATAAGATAGCACCCGGTAGATTTTGCCTTGTACAATAAGGAAAACACATTCTTAGTCGGATAGGATTTTATCTCTAAGAAAGAAATCCCTTGGCCATATCCGGCTGGGACTCCTACCTTGTACCCCTGTCCCCCAGTATATAAGGGGAGGCAGGGCGCCCCTAAGGGCACGAGATCATTGATCGGCACAACACCTCAAAGGAATACCACCACAATTGGACATAGGGTATTACCTCACATCGAGGGCCCGAACCAGTGTAAAATCTCTCTGTGTTCCTTTGCAATCCACCGAGTTTTCCATCACCGAGTAGCCCCGTATTCATATTGCCGGTGTAAAACATCGACAATTATGCTTATTGGTCTAGTTGCCCATGACCACTAATATCCATAGTATCAACATCAGAAAGGATATTTCAAAATTTTTATCGTATGCTTTTTTCATAGCTTCAAATTTTTTATTTATTTCTTGCTTTAATTCCTTAAATATTTCTTCCTTTTGATCATTCTTCCATCAGGGAGAAACTTCTTCAAATTTTTCTTTTACCTTTCAATCAATATATTCACCATCTAAGAGATCCACTCCCTTGATTAAGCATTCTTTATATGTAGGTTTTTTGGATGACCCTTCTTACTTTATATTTGCATAATATGGAGAATCTAGATCTTTCTTGTTCTTAGCTTTCTTGCATTTTTGAATATATTCCTTTGTAGCTCGCTCCAAATAGTAATTTATTCCCAATATTTTTCTGGCTTGGCTTAATGCTTCATCAATATCTTTATATTTTTTCCATGATATGCCGCCTGATAATTTTGTGTCTATTTTATGGGCTATTATTTCTTCAAAAGACATATAGACTCATAGAAGCTTACCTTAAAAAACCACATATATGGGCTTTTGTTCTATAATTTCATTATCTTCTACAACATGCATTAATTCATTTATTAGGTGAAAATATTCAGCAAAGCTATTTAATATTGATAGTATATAGCCCTTTTCTTCTCTCTTATTGTTATATTGAGACTAGAAATTATCTAGAATACATTTTTGTACTTCATCTATGATTATGTGGTCTTTAGGTTTGAATTTATAGGAATTTGGTGGAAATATTCTAAGCCTGTTATTATCTCCTAAAGTGTAGAATTCAACTCCATTATAATTCATTGATTTCTTCATACTTGCAAAATAGGTAAACGGTAAGCAGGTCAGGTAAATTGTTATCTTTTCCCTTAATATGCTCAAATATAACTTTATAGCCATTTGTAGTAATGATAACTTCAAATAGAACCCATCTTCTAGTAGAACTCTTTTTACTATTAAATTGATTATAATATCTACATATCGCTTCACAATCTGTTCTAACTGTAAATTCTTTGAAACTTAAATATAGTCTGAAAGCATTTATTGCATTAATTATTGCAAATATTTCTCGATCTGTATTGTTTACAGTTTTTAATTTATAACTTCCAGAGGCATATTTGCATATTTTTTCTATGAGTATTTAATGGGTCTTTGTTTTAACACCGCACCCCAACCTTGTTGAGATGCATTTGTCTCAATAATGAAGTAATTATCGTCTAGCGGTAATTCTAAGGGTTTTAAACCTTTGACCCTTTGTTTTATTAACCTTACTAATCTAATGTCTTCAGAATTAAAAACTCTTTCACCATTCTTTTTTAATTTCGCATATAATGGTCCTACTAACTTTTTCTAGATTATCTATATGATTTCTAGCATAATTTACAATTCCCAAGAATTATTGTAATTCTTTTTATCATTCATGACATCGGGAAACTATAGGATTTTCTTGGCAATTTGCTCTTGTAAATGTATTTTGCCTTCTCCTATTTCATGACCAAGGAAATTGATTTTCTCCTTGCAAATTTTTCCATTTTTTTAGATAGAATTAACCCGTTTTGTTCTCCTTTCTAAAAAAATATTTCCTTATATGTTTTTAAAAAGATTAATAAGTTATCTATATAAACTATTACAAATTCTTGATTTTCGTTAAATATATTTTGCCTTTTTCTTTGGAATAGGGAAGGCGTTTTTTTTAATCCTTGTGGCATCACTAGCTATTCATAATGTCCCTGAGGACTGGTGAATGCAGTCTATTCTATAAATTTTTCTACCATCTTTACGTGCCAAAAACCAGCTTTCAAGTCAAATATCAAGAAATATTTACTATCTTGTATTCTATTGATCCATTCTTGTTTATTTGGAATGTTATATGCATCTTCTTTAGTATTATCATTTAACCTTTTATAATTGATGACCATTCTGGATTTACATCTAACTTCTTCGGTATGATTTCTTACTATAAATGCTACAGATCTATGTGGACTCTTACTTTCCCTTATTGCTCCTAATTTTAATAATTCTTCTATATCTTTTGAGGTTGCCTCTATTGGGCATGTTTTAATTGTATAGTCTGGGTTTATTATATTAATCTTACAGGTAATTGAATTTTTCTCCCAATATTTTATAGGGATTTCTCCTATTATTTGAATGTCCTCTAGTCTTTGAACAATCTCTTCAATATCCTTTTTAGACTTAATATCTCTATACCAGTTTTGTGCAACTTATTGTAGTCCCACACACTCTATATTAGAATTTGATATATAATAATCATCTATATTCTCACTAAGCTCATATTCCACACTTCAGGGTCAAGGCTGGATGCATCAAGGTTATCAAGATTGGTGGTTGCATCACGCTTTCGTACTTTTGAAATATATGGAACATTGTCTTGTTATGAAATGAATGTAATTCCTTGTTCATGTATGACGGTGGTTTGTACTGACTATTGTAAAAACCTTAAGCTTATTACCATGACATCATTTATCAATGATAAGTCTCTTATTGTAATCTCATCTATTATATATCTTGTTGCATTGATGTATACTTCAATATTATGAGCCAACTAGTTATGAATTTTCTTTATTCTAGACATATCTTTAGAAATTTTTTCTTTATTATCATTGATTATATGAACTATTTAAGGACATTTTATGAAGTACTTATCCTGAATAATATTCTTTGTACACCATATGTCTACTAGAGCTAGAATTTTATATCATATCTTTGGTGATGACTTCACTTTTGTTGCTTCCTTATTCCCAAAATTTCTTTAAAATGAAACTTTACTATATATTTATTTCCAAAATTGGTTAAAGCATCCTTTAATTGAATTATTTTAGAAGTATTACTATCTTTTAACATTAACAATTGTTCTTTGAATTCAGTGTTTTGTATTACCTCATTCCCTAGCAAGGCCTTAATATCACAATTGTTTTTTAAATTCTCTAACTCTATTCTAATTTATTTACTCTATTTTCTAAAATTTGTACTCTGCTAGATAATATCTTCTCATCTGATTCTAATTCTATCTCTTTTCTCCATTTATGTTTATTTGCTCTTATACATTCAACGCAGGCCTGTTTTAAGCGTAAACTACAAGTGACTCTATTATCTTGGCTCGGGTAGTAGATACAAAAAGCACATTTAATATTGTAATCATATTTTCATCTGACCCAATCATGTTCACAACTCAATTGATCCATCAATTCAATTTTTATCTCTGCTAGTTCATCAATTAAATCTAGCTCTTCATTGCTCCACTCATATTCTTCATTAATGTTTTCAATTTCATCTGTTTGTATGATTGAATATATTGATTTATCATCCTTTATTTCATCATCGCATACTAATATATTTTCATTTACACTGTCTATAATTAAAATTCTCTCTTGTTCTTTACATATACTAGAGTATCTTTTTTGGTCTTTATTAGGACATGTTTTACTCAGATGGTCTGGTGAATTGCATATAAAACATCTGCATGTTCTATCATAAGTTTTCTTCATGTTATATTGTCTTACATTTCTTTTATGTAGAAAAGGGGCTTTATTATCTAATCTTCTTTGGAAGTACCTTCTCTTTGTTTTGAAATTATTACTATTTCTATTTTGATGTGTATAGTTTCTTTTACTACTAAGCCTATCTTCTCAATATGATAATGGTATTTGCACTATTTTGTTGCAAAAATTATAATTAGAATGTTTGATAGACCTTTGGGCTTGTATACCCGTACATATTTTTCTTAATTGTTTAAACACAAAGGTTATTGCTTGAGAGATATTTATTTCAGCTCCTTCGGTTTCTTTTTTATATTCTTCAAATATCATGCTTCATAATGGGTCAAGCAATTTATTGAAATATTGCTCAACTATACCCCTATTATATCCTTTCTTAGCAATTGTTGCATTATATAAATAGTGTTCAGAAAACTCTTTTATGCCCTTCTAGCTTGTAACTGTTAATTTTTCTATTTCCTTTAATCTTTCATTTTACAAGGTTGTGTATCCTAGTTCTAAATCTTCAGCTATAATAATATTGGATATTACATTCACAAAATTATGTGGATTATTACCAACTCTTTTTAGGTCTTCAAAATTATTAGGATTCTTTTGAACCCACTGCCCCCATAGAACCTTAGTAGATTTACCTAAAAATATTTCTAAATAAGTTATCATATCTTCTACTTTGTTTCCTATATTGTGCTGATTTTGTATATATTTTTGAACTATTAACTCTTTCCAAATGCTAATGATATCTGGCCAGTCAATAGGGCCATGTGCAACTAAATTTCATATAGCACCATCACTTTTTTATTTTGAAATTTAATAGGTCTCTCAAAATCTCTTCTCTTAGTGCCAATGTGTCTATATTATCCAGGGATATAATTAAATGAATATTCTTCCTTTTCTAGGGGGCCATTTTCCTGCTGCCCTAGCTAGTCTTTCTCTTTCTCCTTTGTTTTTTACTGAACCTTTACCATACCTCTTCATTTTTCATGTTTCTAAGTCTACTTCCAAGGCTTCCATAGCATTGTTAAGATTATGTAGGTCTATATTGTCTAAAGAGTTTATAAAATCATTATATTATTCTGAGTTATCTTCTATTGCTTTTATATTCCCCATTTCTTTTACCAATCTAATTTCTTCTTGATAACTTTCTAAATACAGCCTCTCATTTTCTTCCCTTTGCTCTTCTTCACATTATTCTGTCCTAACCTTTTGCTTTTCTTTGTCATCTTCAATCATTTCTTTAAGTTTTATTTGTTCTACTTTACTTTCTCGGGTTTTTGGGGTTTCTATAACCATGTTTTTATTCTTTTTTAGTTTCTTTAATCTAGACAATTCTCTATAAAAAATAAATACTTTGTCCCTTATTTTAGTCCATTCACTCTTCATGGAATTATTGTACTCTATGGATATTTCCTTCAATTTATTCTCATAATATTTTATTTCACTTTCCTAAGCCAACTTTTCCATAAATTCATAAATACTATGTCTTCTATTATCTTCAATATCTTTATTGAGTGCTTCTGCGTCCAAATCATCTGTGGTTTTGGATTTATAATTTATAAACCTAAAACTAGTATTTTCTTTACTATTTTGGTAACTTATGTAATTTTTAGACTGACTCAAAGTTTTGCTTTGTATTAATTCACTAATATTCCACTATTCTCCTGCTTTTTCTTCAGAACTTATTTCCGGAGGGCTCATGAATGTTATGCCTTTAGATTACATGCTTTTGACCACATCAGTTACATTTAATTTGTATTTAGAAGCACTTCTGTTAGTTTATCTTCCTATACATTCTATACTTACTAACAATTTGTCCCCTTAAAATCTTCGTATCTCTTTTGTTTGGAAACCAAAACTCATTTTATTTATAAATTCTATTATAGGCATGCATGCATATATATATAGCATCGGCCGATTGGTTTTTGTCCCACAACACAAAATCAATCTGTTGTTTTCTCTTCTTTCTTTTCATGCCTAGCTTAGAACAATTTTGATTTTCTTTGTTGATTTGTCCTGTAAATCAGTCGTATGTCTTGGCGACGAAACTGAGACGATCTCTTTGTTGGTTGATTTGTAAACCATCCATGTTTCTTCACATAAATGGGTCTGTCCAGCTTTGTCGATTTGCATCGTAAATCAACCGCCATTGCTACGAGAATGCGATATTCTTTGTAAGTTTATCATGTAAACCTTCTGAATACCCACAAAAGAGGTGTTTACCGTCAAATCGATATAAATCAGTCTAGAGGCTAGTTTTGATCTCTAAATCAACTCATCTAGCCTGTTTTGATCTTTTTGTTGTCTTGATGAGGAGTTTCTCGAAATCAAGGTGGTTGATGACTCCGTGCACGAACACTGCAAATCATCGGCGAATCCATCTGCTGCAGTACAAATTCTCACCATTTCTTTTCGGTCAGCCTTGTCTCCTATCTGATCAATTTTGCTATAGCCGGTCGCCGCCGCTGATTTTGTTTCCTTGTTGCTCCGATCTGCTCGGTGGCACCGTCGCCGTTCAGCTTTTAACGATCGAAGAAGTCGATCGGTTGTGCTGCAGTTTATTGATCTATACACCGTTCGCCGTTGTTGCATATGTCTTGTGGCTGAATTGATTGCCGATCTGGTCGGCCATGCTAAGGAACCGATATATTTGGCACTAGACAATCTGTTGGTGCTTATGTATGTAATGTAATGGGTTGTAAATTCTGAAGTTCTGATAGAGTAGATGTTCTGTTCCTTTTATCTTGCTGGGCTGTTTGGATGGAGACTAACTTTGCCACTACTTAATTTGTCATAAGTGTGGCAAGCCACAAGAAATGGTGGCCAACAATTTGTGGCTAGGAAATAAAATGTGGCTTGGCTTAACTGTGGCACTCAACCAAACACTATCCTAAGAAATTGTGGCACGTCTAAGGTTTGGCGTGGCAAACTTCATCCGCCAACCAAACAGCCCCGTAGCTAAGCACTTCTGCTTGCACTATGATATGAATCCTAGATGATTTGACCTCCGTATGAATTTCTGTGTGAATTGAGCAAGTGTTGGCTGTTCAAACATGTGCATGTTTCTGAACTGACAAGTGGCAAGCAGGTTTTACCTTATTCTACTTATTGCTCACACTGGAAATTTTGAACCTGGAAGCATGCTGTTCAAATATTTACACATACTCTTGTGCCTTATTCTACTTATTGCTCAAAATGAAACTTTCTGTGCTTATTGAAATTTACAATACACATTTGTCTTGTATATTATTCACTAATTGCCCAAAATTAAAATTTTTAGCTTATTGAAAATTACAATGCACATTAGTTTTGTACCTTATTGCCCAAAATACAATTTTTGAGTACACTGAACTTATTGGGCCATCGGTTGCCAAATAACCTCCAAATATTGTCCACTATATCTTTGTATTGTTTGCCAAAAAGTACAAATCAAGTAGATGGACAAATCCATCAACAGTAAATTCAAGCACATATGTACACTTGCACAAATCCATCAACAGTAAAATCATAGGTTACCTGGTGCTGGTGGTACTAGTGAATACTAGTCTACCCTATAATGCACCAACTTGTATGACTCATGACTCATGCGACATATCCAACGACCAATAGCATCTACGTTAATCCAACGGTCCGGATGTCTCCCTCTCCCTGTCACCCTTACCCGCACGGCCAATGGCCCCTCCCCCTACCCCTCGCCCATCCCCTCACCCTACCCCTAGCTAACCCTAATCTCTCCTTCTCTTTCTCTCTCATCGCCCAGCGCAGCTGCCGCCGATCCGTAGTACCGCCCCTCCTCCCCATCGTTGATAGCCAATCCTCAGCGCCCACTGCCGTTGCCGCCAATCCCCAGCACCCACCACCGCCGCCGCTGATCCCTACAGGTAGTGTAACATCTTGAAAATTTGAAACAAAAATCGAACACGAAAAAACATCGGAACCATTAGCTAGGTCTTCTTGGATTTATTTTATTATTTTTGCCAGTGCCAAAAGTTATTTTGCGAAAATACCAAACCTATGACAAACCCTAAATAATTAGGATGGATACTAGGGTTTTTCCCCTCCCTAAATCTATTCTTTTAAAGTGAAAATAATAGAAAATCCAATCTCAGCCTTTTGGGCCAATTAGCCTCACTGGGCCAGCCCTTCCCCTATCTTTCTTTCTTTTCCCTTTTCTTTTCCCCAGCCCACCGCAGCAGCCGCAGTACCGGGCCTGCGGCCCAGCTAGCGCTGAGGCAGGCCACCGCCGCCGCCCGGTAACTCGCCCTCGCGCGCCCACCTGTTACCCCTCCCCTCTGGCCCTACCCGTCAGTCACCGTGTCTATCCGTCAGGAGCATGCACGGGACCGCCCAAGCGGTCGTCTTCTCCCCTGCCCGATTTGCCGAGCCGCGCCATGCCACTCCGAACCCCTGCGCCATGCCACCGGGTCAGCTCGCCCGATGGGATTCGTCATTGCCGCCACCTATGTCGCTACCCCCCTAGCCTACCCCGTCTCATTGGCGCACGATGGCCCATCATTATGGCGGCTCAGCAGTCTCGTCGCCCGATCGAACCACACGATGACCACGGCCTCTGCGCCTTCCCTTGGTCACCGTCGGTGATTATGGCAATGCAATGCGTCGACCCCTATCCCTCCGCCAGTGCCTAATCTTCCCCGCTACCCGTGCCCAAGCTCTAGCCCATGACGCCGCCCTGTACTGCTGGTGTCGTCGCGTCCCTGTCCTCTCTGTCACAGCCCCAAAATCTAAATTAAGGTAATTAGTGTTAAGCCCTAGCTAATCCTTTGCCTTGTGCTAGTTGTTACTTTCCAAGTTCTGTATATCTAAAAATTCTAGAAAAATTCTTAAACATGTCAGGCGATGTGAGTAAGCCCCTGTAAAAATTTCATAATTTTATCCCTTCAATAAATACTTCAACCAAGTCCCTCAAGTCAGCAAGACTAGGAAGCTAGCTGAAATAAATTGGTTCACTTCTGAAATTCACCAGATGAAAATGAGGACTAATTTAGACAGAGCCCTTTCTCCAAAGTGTGTGCCAACATGAACCCTACCACCAGTATTTTTGGCTCAATTTAATTCCCAAGGAAATCACATAAAATAATGAGATCAAGGCACTGGAGGAATAAATCAAGCTGCAGAAAAACTGGGTCTGTGTGCCTACTTTGCAATTTCACCAAAGGCAAACCAGAACACTTCTAACCACGAAATTTGGTCAGCATGTTAAATACATCTTCCTCTACCTCCCATTATTTTCCCATAATTTATGCTCCTCATTTACTTAGTGAAACAGTAATTTAGAGAACTGCATGTTGGACAGCTCACAAAATAGTCTCTAGAGGTTTCTTCTCTCTCAAGACACTGACCAGTGGACCCCACAAGACCTGGCCCACTTGTCAGCCTCATAGCAGCATGTGACAGTGTGTTTCACCAGGAAATTCACCCATACTCCTCCACTCCTCCTAGACCATCACTACTTGGACCCACAAGCCATAGAGTAAATCTAGCTAAATATGAGTAGAAAACTGTTTCCTGACATGTGGGACCCACCTTGACCACTGTAGCAGTGGAGACGACTCAGCATTGCATGGCAGACGTGTCTTCCTCTCATTCTCCTCTCCCACAGCACACACAAAGTGACCTAGATGAGCTCCACCATGGGAAACCTCGGCCATTTCTCCTCAGAACACGCCAGCCATCTCTCATCCCTTTCCTCTTCACGTCCTCACCAAGAACACCGACGGAGACCGCAAGGATCACCTCCGGCAACCCCTTTCTCTCCTCTGCCGAGAGTGTTCGACCGAGCCCGAGTGGGATCCGGTGAGTTCCATCCATTCTTGACCACGGGAACGTGATCTCCACGTTTTAACCATTCCATTTTTGCACTTGGTTGCCCTAGGATCACCGGCCGAAGCCGCCGTGTTTCGCTCTCTGCTCTGCAGCGCCGCCGCCAGGACATCACAATCGTTCCGGCCGATACAGTACACCGCCGACCGAGCCCTTGCGCCAACCTCATCGCCTCACTTCCAGAAGACCACCGGCCGAAGGAATCAGGATATAGCGCAATGTACTGGGAGGTCGACGTCGTCTCCTTCCCCAACTCCGGCCGAGCTCCGCCACCGCCGATTCGTCCTCTGTGGTGAGCCCCGCTTCGATTCTTTGCACCGTAGCCGTCCTCAGGAAGTTTGTAACCTGGTAGACACCGTGTCCTAGCCGCAGGCCGACTGAAGTGAGCTACCGTCGTGGAGCCGAAGGTTTTCGCCGCCGCCGAGCCGTCCTCGACGTCGATGCTGTTGCGCCGACCCTGCCAGACCCCGCGCAACCTCTGGTGAGCCTCCTGGAGTCTTTTAGGAACACCTGCATGCACTGGCTGGACTGAAACCTGCCCGTAGCTCGGTTCGCCACAACGTCCCGAGAGCATCCGCCGCTGGAGCTCGCCACCGGCGATATTCCAGTCACCCGAGGTGTCAAGAAGACCACCCTTAGCTCCGCCGTGAACTCCTCTATCTTTTCTCTTTGGGGCCTGACTACAGCCGACGCCGCCATCGCCATCGCCGCCGCCGAGAAGCCCGCCGGCTCTATCTGCCTTTGCCCTTCTCTGTTCGCCAGGCCGGACCATACACTCCGGGAACGGACGGTCCAATCCATGCTCCCGCGCCCTCGTGCCCGCACCCTCGCGCTCTCGCGCCCTGCTCCCACGCCCTGCTCTGCTTTGCCTCGCTGGCCTGCGGGCCCGGGCTGTAAGGGAAATCAGAAAAGAAGAAAGAAGAAAGAAATAGGAAAAGTAATTAAAAGATTTATCTTACAACAGAAAAAGGCTAAATTTGCAAATCCATAACTTCTCCATTTTGACTCCAAATTGAGTGAAACCAATTTTGTTAGCTCTGTAAATTTATCAACTTTATTACTGTAAGATAAAATATGACAACTTCTATACAGAAAATATCCATAAAATAATATGAAGCAAAATTGACTTATTTTGGGCTTAATAACTTGAAATATTCCCATAAAATTCATTTAACTCCTTTTGAGGTAAACCAAATTTCTGTGGATTCATAAAATTATGCTCTTTAATTTGGTAAAATAAAAAGTGAGACCTTCTGTGTAGGGTTTTTCTTTAAAAATGGAAATATCTTTTATATACCTCTTTGTGACCTAAAAGTTTATGAATTTCTAGAAAATTCATCCTATTTGCTAAAAATGTGAAACCACTTCTGTTAAACTCAAAAAATTGTAACCTTACTGTGGAAAATTTATATTTGATAAAAATACCTCCCAAAATAGGCCTAAGTAATTTTCTAACCTTTCTTTTTGTTAAACTTGTAAAATTCATATCTAAATCATTTTAAATCGGGTTTCAGTAAACCAAATTTTTTCGGAACCAGGAAGATATGTAGTTTCACATAAAAATGCTCACACTCATAAAATCCTACCAGAGAAGGCAAGCACATATTTTCCACTTAGAGTTTTCCTATAGTTTCGGCTTTTGCCGTTTTCAGCCCTTCCACCTTGTCATTTTTGTATCTCCCAATCCAGGGATGCAAATGACTTGGTTCTTTCTCCTAAAATCTTTTTAGGACATGCCATACCTACTGTATTTATCTCATAATTAATTGATCATGTTGCATAGACATGTTTAATTGCTTCTTATTTGCATATTGCTTCTTATCGATAGATTCTGAGGATACGGAGTACGTGGAGATTAACCCAGAGCTTGAGTGTGACTCATCGCTGCAGCAAGGCAAGCGTCTAAGCATATGGAACCTATGTTTTTAATAAATTGATTTGTTTGTGAAAACAATATCTATATGCATGCTTCAGTCTATTTAAAATGGGAAAACGGGTAGAGTCAATATTACCCAATTGTATGCATTTCCATTCATTGGTTATTGATGCCATGTTTATACATTGTCACCACTGGTTAAGGACTTTGGGATACTTTTATTTTACCGAATGCTTAGCCATGCTTATTCTAGACTTAGCAAAATCCGATAGATGGAGCTATCGGTTCAAAATTAGTTGAATGCGAATAGATGGGTTAAAATCTAACAAGAATAACCTCTGAATAATAATTAAAAATATGTTGACTTGGACGGATGATAGGGCGATGAAGGGATGATGTTTCCCCGATGCACGTAGCTCCGTCTGGGTCGTTAAGGACCGAACATGTTGACGTCTATTCAAGCACCCTACGTACTTCCACACGCCGGTCATGGGACGGCTTAACTCAGTAGCACGGGAGGCTGCGACCATCTACGCCCGTCCATCAGTCGTGAGGGGAGACCTTTGGAGGACCTCAGTGCGAGTACGCAGAGCGGGCCTGCACTTGGTGAATCCATATGGCCGGAGGTGCCTCCCGCGACAGTGAGCCCGCCTTAGTTGCCACGCACGCACGCGACTAAGTCGTCGGGGGCCCAGACGTGGTTTAGGTGGTTGGGGCTAAGCGTGCAAAAGGTTCTGTTGTGACCTCTAGTCCGCACTCAATGTATAGAGTGTGGGTACCGACGGGTACAGATCAAACTAGAGTGTAGCCGTTTGGCTTCTATCACATCGTGTGGGTAAAGATGTACACCTCTGATCAGAGTAAGAACTATTCGAATAGCCGTGTCCACGGTTACAGGACGACCGCTTGATGTGTTAGTTACTCATGTTAGCATCCAACTTGGGTTATGTGGTTACCATGACTTAGGACAGTCATGGATGGATGGGTTTATATAAGGATTTTTGGATATTAAATATGACTTGGTTTAGTCATGAGAAAGAATATGCTTGTGTAGCATAATTGTTTGGGCAATGGTGACCCGTGGGTAATGTTTAGAGCACGGTTGGTGCTTATTTATATTTCATTTTCAGAAATATAAGCTTGCTGTCTTAAAAATTCAGATTGTGTTATTTCTCAAAATGCTTATAGTTTCAAGTATTACTTGCTCAATAAAATCAGCTTTGTGCAAAATCAAGTCAATATAGCCTTCTTCCTTGATGTAGAAACCAGCATGCTTCCTTTGTACTATTATTATTGTGTAAGTCTTGCGGAGTACCATTCGTACTCACGTTACATCTTTTCAGGTGAGGTTACCGACGAAGATGGTGTGATCTACTGTTATCCCGCTGAGGGTGGCGAGGATAATGTGTAGTTGTAGTTAAGTTCTATCCCCAGTCGGTTGCCCTGTGGTATGGGTTTGGCACCACTGGTTCTTGTCTTTTGTGTTTATATTTTTCCGCTGCTATATTTGCATACTCTGTGATGATTTAGGGTGTGAGAACCCTCTATGTAATATTTATAACCCTGCTGCTCGTTTATCCATATTTAGAGTACTTGTAATGTTTATCAATTGCTTACGATGAAAGTGTGAGGCTAGTCGCTTTCCTGGGGACTAGCTAAACATGAGTATGAGTTGTGTATAATTGAGATGGTTGGGGGATAGCTATTGTGGTTCAAGTCCTCTGGGGTACGTATCGTGTTTGGTCGTCACCATCGAGTGGTTTGACGGGCGTATGACGGGGAGGACTGGCAAGCTATCCTTATGATTATCTCTTTTGAACATTTCTCGGTATTTTTGGATTTGTATTGTGAGTGGGTAAAGATTATGGCAAGTCTGCGATGAGGATGGATGGTTACCGCATTTATTCGGGTTTTATTCAAGACCCCATCCATCTAGATAGTTCGCATTGCCGTAATAGTTACTATTCATAATGCACTTCCGGGGTGCCCACACTCTCGGTCACACGCGCCGCCCTATTAAGGAGGAGGAACACTGTAACGCCTAGAAATTCATGACCAGAATTTTTGAATATTCCTGTGTATTAAATCCCTGTCCAGAAAAGCCAGAATACATAATACCAAGTTGCCATACAGAGTGCGTGTTACAAACAGAATAAAATAGTCTTACATATATGCAGCGAAAAAAGATAAAGAAAGCCTATAAACAGCTAGCCACGCGGAGGCTTCCAATCCACAGGCATCTTGACGGTGGATCTAGCCTAGTCCTCTTGATGATCCTCGTCGGAAGGGTACCCCATCACTGAGAGGGGCGAAGGGAGCAAGACTGAGTAGCACCCTAGTACTCAACAAGTCATACCCGTAATTCTGCACAATGCATGGGAGACAAGAATAGGCTCAGGGTTTATTTGTGTAAAATCAGTTGCAAACAATAGTAGTTCACAAAAAGGTAAAAGGTTGTTTAGTATAACAGTATTAATCCACCACCGATCAACACTACACCACATTGACCAGGCCCAACCAACCATCCTATTCCTACAACAGATTTTAAGTCAAATTATTATGGTGAGACTAATCACAGTGAGTCTTGACCAAATGCCCATAAATGCGGGCATGGCTATTCGAATAGTTTTTAACTCTAGCCAGAGGTGTACAATTATACCCACAAGACACAGCCCCACACAAGTTCCCGTGTGCTGGTGTGTCACTACGATACCCCGCGAGAGGCTGTGACAGGACCGTTCACGTGACTCCTCCCCAACCATCCACACCATGCTGAGGTTCTACCTACTGACAGGGCACACCATATCGGCCAGGCTACCCCCTTGCGCCACAATGGATCCAGAAGCCGATCAACTCGTCCCCAAGCCGACCTGTAACGCCCCGGTTTCCGGGCCGTTAAAAAAAACTATTTTAGTAAAAACCTTAATTTCTAAAATTTTGGATTTTTGTGTGTGCTTACGGACTAAGTGCCGTAGATCTCAGTCTAAATCTCCTTGAAACCCTAAACCCTCGGTCCCAAATTCTCTCCAAAATTCCGAGACTTGAATTTTGCAATTCGACTGTCTCTCTCTAAATTCCCTGGAAAATTCAAAATCAAATACCTTCCGAAAATCCTCTGTACTCAGTTTCAAATTTTGCAATTCGAAGCCCTCCGTTTAAATCTCCTTATTTTGTTCCTCTCGGAAACCCTGAATTCCATCGAGAACTCCCTTCCCAAAATTTTTCCAAATCTATATATATTTCCAAAGCCCTCAAATCCCAAGAATTAAATCCAAATTCTAACCTTCCCTCGAGGACCTCAAATTCTAATCCATTACAAAATTCCCAAAATATCCTCGAGTATCAAGTCCCAATTTAAATCAAAGTTCCGATTCAAAGTCACCTGTTGAACCTCCTCTTCTCTTTTCCCAAATATCATCCAAAATCAATCTATAATTTTGTGCTCAAATCCAACCCATTGAAACCCCTCTCAAAGATTCCCAAAACTCCTAGAAGTCCAAATATCAAATCCGAAAATAAATCTCCAATTTATCCCTTCAAAAACTCTCTCTCAAAACCTCCCTTTATATATATGTGTATATATATATAAAGAGTCCCTCTTGAAATTCCCCGATTTAATTCCTGAGAAATCAAACTACATATTCCAAATTAAAATACCCTCTCGAGTCCTCCAAAAATTCCCTAAAAATTTCCTAGTCGCAATCCCAGACTTTGAATAAAAGTCCGAAGCCCCTCGGAATTCCCTCCCTTCCTTCCTTTCTCAAAAGATCCTTTATCAAAAATTTATCCAAATAAATACACATTCAATTCCTAGCCAGAAAATACCCCATATAATCCCCCAGAATTTTTGTGATCCAAATATAAAATTTTGGATCAAAAATCTCTATTGGAAATCCTTCAAAAACCCCAAAACAAGTCCCTGGGAAATTAATAAACTCCACTGTTCAATCCGGACAGACATCCTCCCTTTCCGGCCTACTCCTGTTCCATCGTTGCGCGGCCCAGACGGCCCAACCGAGCAGCGCACGGGGTTTTATCCCACGGGGCCCACGTGCCAGCCACCCCGCTTCGCCCTCGATCTCGGCCGCCGACTGCTCGCGCACGGACAGACGCGATCGCCTCTGTCAGGCGGCCCCCGCATGCCAGCCCGTCGTCGTCATCTTCTTCCTCCTCTTGCCACCCGCTCTCTCTTTTCTCTCTCCCTCCCTCGAATCTTCTCAGTCTCTCCCGAGCTCTCTCTCTCTGCTCTCTCTTGGTCCCGCGCCGAACCGACCTGTCGTGCGGTGCACCATTACCTCGAGCCCCACGGTCAATCGGCGCCATCGTCGTCTCCTCACCGCTCTCGGTCTCCTCTCTTCTCTCTCTTGAACTCTCTCGGTTCCACCCCGACACCGGCCGCCATGCCCATTCCTCCTTGCCTCCCTCTGCTCTGAGGTCAGCCCGTGCGTCCCGTCGCCATCCCCCTCCGCCTCTCTGCCCCGTCCCATCCATCGCCGCGCCCGTTCCTCTCGATCTCCCTTTATCTCCTCAGCACCAGAGCTTGACGCCATCCACAGTGACTCGCCGTAGACCGAGCTCCCGTCACGTCCTGACTCCTCTGCCATAGCCGGCCGCGCCCCTCCGCTGCCTCTGTCCGTTGTCGCGACGCGCCGCTTCCCGTGCTATAAATCCCAGCCGCGCCGTGCCATTGCCCCCACCAAAAGCTCAAGCTTCCTCTCTCGACTGCTATTGATGTCGATCTGATCCGCTCCAATCCGGCAGCCCCGAGCTCAATCATCCAAACCACCACCGCCACTGGATTCCCCATAGTCCCGCAACCTCCCCTACCCCTCGCCGGCGCCCAATTTACACCGAGCCAAAAACGCCCAATTTTGTCTGCCGCCGCCGCGCACCATTACCACCACTCCTGAGCTCACCATTGCGCAAGGTGAGGACTCATCTCTTCCCTCCGTGCTCCTTCCCGGGACACCACATCCAAACACACCCATTCCCGTGCCCTCTGCCACTTCCCGGTTGCCGGCGCCGGCCGACCGCCTCCCCTGACTGACGTTGCCCGCCGCCGTCGGTCACCATCCGAGAAATCCAAACCGTCCATCGCACTCGCCGTGCTCCCCTCATCCCATTCCCGTATTCCCCATCTGCCGGCGAGCTCTCGGCCGCCATCTTCCCCTTAGCCGCCGTGCGCCGTCGATGCCCAGCCGCCTCCTGTTCCCCGTCCGGCACCGGCACCTAATCTCTCTCTCTCTCGGCACTGACCTATGGGCCTCGCCCCACTATTTCCTCCCAGCAACTGACCTGTGGGCCCCCTCGGGTGAAATATATGACATGTGGACCCGTCTAATAAGTGCACAGTGTCTATACCCCTCCTAACCAGTGACATGTGGGCCCGGCCCATTAAAATCCTAAATAAACTTTATTTTAAATAATGACTCAATGACAAGTGGGCCCCTTTGCATTATATACAGTAACCCCTTCCCTATCCCATTGCCATGTGGGCCCTGTTGTCATTCTCTCACCCCTCCATCTCCTATGACATATGGGCCCCTATCCTTCTCTGTGCCAATGACAGTGGCCAGCCTCATTCTCTCTCCTATGACACATGGGCCCCCCCTGCCAGCTACTGTCCACAAAACAATTCTTTATCCAAATAATGCTTTTTCTTTCCAGAAAAATCCCCAGAACTTCAGAAATTCATATCTTTTCAACCGTAATTCTGATTGAGCCCATTCAAGTCTCTAAATTTTTCTACAGATGAGATCTACCTCCTGGCACTATTAGTTATTAATAATAGTATATTATTTCTAGGGTTTTGTGTGTTTTCTCTCATTTCGCGCGTAGTCGACGCTTCAGAAATTCGTCGGACGTCGGATTTTCACGAGGTTTGAAGACGAAGACTGAGGCAAGTCACTCCTTGACCATATTGCTCCAAAATTTAAAATGTTTTGTTTGCGAAATTGCATGGTTAGTGTGCACGATAAATTGATCGGCCTCGATTTGCGTGTCGAACCGACGGACCCGCCCGGTAGTTGCATAAACCCTGTAGGTCTTTGTTAGCCTATTCCTTGTCACTCCACCTCGTGGTACCTCGGTAACCGTGCTCTCTGAGCATGGATTCGGATGGTTCCACTCACAACACAATTGTTTGTCGATTTGGAAAAATCAGGGTTTCCAAATATTTAAAAACCCGACATGCGATGTCGGCGAGTTTGCGAAACAAAGTTTATTTGTGAAAATCCACGGTGCAAAGTGATCGCCTGTGTGGTGGTACTTCGCATTCACATATAAGGACCGATTCCTTGGGGAATTTCATCCGAGCATCTCACAGTGCGACCACACGGGTGGTATGGGACACCCCTGGCTGAGTAATTAGTGTTCCAGGATGGTTTTCGATTGCTAATAAATGTGGGACTGGCTGGGTGCCAAGAGGGCGATATACCCCCGTCTCTGAGTACAGAAAATGAGTTCCTGGTACTTGGTTAAGTCTGAGCACCCATTTATAGGGCAGCGTGCTATCCTGGGAAGGCTTTGGAAAGGCTTTGTTACGAACCTCCCCACCTGATCAGTGTGGGAGTAAGCTCGCGTCGTATGGGTAAAGCGTGCACCCTTTGCAAAGGTATACGAACTGTTCGAACAGCCACGCCCACGGTTACGGGCAATGTGAGGTGATTCCTCAAGCGTAGATTTGTTTTCCAGTGGTTGGGAAAATGATTTGTGGTCTGGGAATCGTTACCAGAATCGGCCTCAGTGACTGATGGATGACCTGAGTGGTCTGAAACGGGGCTGTGTGACCCGGGATGTCGAATGACATCATAGATAGGCTTCTCGAGTAGAAGCAGTTGGTATATGAGTTAAGATGAGATTATGAATGGCTCGAGGAGCCGCTGAGATGAGACAAAATGATGTCCTAGATAGGACTGAAGTGAAAAATGAGATTACGTCCTTAGTGGGCGAAATTAAAAATAAAGTAATAGATGAGTATACAGTGGAAGCTGCTTGTGGGCAGATCCACTGAACCACTGTCGTAGTCCGACAGGTGGTATGAGAATGCTTAAGATCAACTAAAATTTGTTTCATCCGCTTGAGTTGTTAAAAAGCAATTCGCGGACAAGATCGAGGCGAGAGCCTCCTTCCAGTCACTTGGAGGTAACCCACACTTAAGTTTTCGAAAATGTTTTTCAAATGAGATGGTTTGTGAAAACAACCCCTGCCTGTCTTTGGTAGCCTGCATACTCACATATTCCGTGACTTGCTGAGTACGTAAGTACTCAATCCATTTCTTTTCTCCCCTCATTCAGGAAGAGTGAAGATTGAAGTGAAGATTAGGGTTTCCTTCCTAGTCCTAAGCTGTTGCTCGTGGATTGGGTTCTCACTGCGCTGTTGTTCCGCTGCTATTGTCCTGTTTGCAGGTTGCTGCTCAGGGCTTGCCCGAAGTTGCAACTTATAAAGGTATAATATATGTTTACCTATTTAGTTAATTGCTATGGTACATCTCCGTTGGCCGCGGGTACCAGCAAGGTTTTCTGGGACTGGTACCGGCATCGCGGTTCCGTGGAGTTGGTTCATGCCAATCTCCTCGGGGTGCTTCCTCTCTGGTATCACCGTACGGGGTACGAGAGGGGCGCTACATGACCCAACCCTATTAGCCCATTCTCACCAACAGTGCCTAGGACAGGGAGAAGCTATACTACAAGCCCAGGCAATGCCCACAATGGCTTGTGGTATGTACGAATAATTGCCCAAGGTATTCTCGTGAACCGGTCCTTAATTGCTATGGGTGGGACCAGCAAAACCATGCACCCACAACACACCATTAAGGTCAAATTTTAGTTGTTGAAGTAACCATGTCCAAAGCTTCCATCTTCAAACACAAAGTCGAACATCATATATATAATAATGAGTATTTACTCCCAAAATGAGCTAATTGATTCTAAGCATAAATAAGCATCCTATCATTATTTATAATGAGATTATTACCCAAGCTACAAAGGTATACAAGGTGATCAAGTCATAGCTGTCACATATATAGATCAACCTACCCACATGAAATAACGAAAACATGCACATTTATTGGTTTAAAAGAAATATTTTGTAGTAAATGGGTGCAATATGGTGGAGAGAACGATGTAACTTGCCTTGCTCCAACTCAGCAAACTCTGCAACAACCTCGTAGTACACAGGAGGGTCAGACACGTCGGTTTCTAAAGCAATCAAAGCACAAACAATTAAAAACAGTACATATGGCCACTGAAACATGAGCTAAAAGTATTTTTAATGGATTCTTGGTATTTTTTGGATTTAATGAAATTTGAATGGAATTAATCGGAGCTCGTATGAATTAGTTATGAATTTTTAAAGGCTTTCCATGCTTTTCCTATCCAAAAAAACGCTAAATGAATTAATGCGGATTAATCCAGGATTTGGCGTCAGCAGACCCAGGGACTAGCGCCGATAGAAGGGGCCCACAGGTCAGTGACCAAAGGGTCAGCGGCGCACGGTGGACGTGGTCTACCGCGGCCCAACATGACCGCAACACGTGGCTGTCAACGTGGTAGCCACAGCGGACAGGGGAGCCGACGCGGCGCCGAGGTGGCACCCACGTGGCGAGGCACGGGCGCCCATGATGGGCGCCATGGGGCCGGCCCCGATCTACCTCGAGGTAGATCAGACGGCCTAGAGCAAAGGGGGTAGAGCCCCGCCGGCGCAACAGAGCAGTGGCAATGCGCGCGGCCTGATGGTCACCGCCAGTGACTATCCAGCACAGCGAAGGGCAACGGCGGGTGGAGGAGGAGATGGGGAACCCAACGGGGTGCTCACCGAGGTTCAGCGACGGTCGGAAGATGGCGAACGGCGGCAAGGAAAGAAGGTTGGCGGCAGCGAAGCTTCGAGATGACGTAGCCGACGGGGTTCTAGCGGCGCAAAGGGACGACAGAGGTGCAGACGACGTCGGGGAAGACCTAGGGAAAATTTAGAGCGGGTTCGGGGAGAGAATTCCTGAGCGAATGCGGAATTCTGCGGTCGACGGCCAGCAGATGCTCACCAAAGGACGATGGAAATGGGCCTCTAGGGGATGGGGCTCACGGGTAGCGGACTGGGTTCTCCGATGTGCAGTAGAGCTAGCGGTGACAAGAGGGAGCCTCAGGAACGGCTACAGCGGTGGCGACGTGTGACTAGAGTCGGCAGAGAGCGGCGCGGAGGAGTAAGAGGGCTCAGTAGTTGGGCAATTGAGAGAAAGAGAGGCCGGTGCACGGGGAGGGTTTTTATGCACCTGGCTACGGGAGTTCGTGGCCATGTTGTCCAAATTTCACGAGCACGTGGCGCGGTGTACGCGGGGTTGGCAAAATCGCCCGTGGGTGTGCACGAGAGCAGACGAGACGTGGGGGGGTGGGGGGGAGGGGCAGGTGGGCGCGGCGGAGACGCGTCCACGCCATTTGAATCGAGGGCTGAGGCACGAGGGGTGGGGCAACGGCAAAGATCGGATGCCGTGCGCCGATCCCCTCTGGCTGATTCGCCGGAAGTTGAAGACGGTACTAACGTGTGGGGCTCACGTCAGCGGTGAGGGAGAGCAGATGTGTGGAGTGGTGCACTAACAGGCGGGGCCCGAATAGCAATGAGGGGGTGCGAGAGGAGGTGCGTAGGGTGCGGGGCTGTGGCAGGCCAAGAACAGAACGAGCCAGGCCAGGAAGGAAAAAAAGAGAAAAGAAAGGGGTTCCATATGATTTAATTCCGATAACTTATTTTGTATTTATAAATTGACTTCTAGCGCTTAAAAATTCTAGTAAATTCCTGTTAAGTATTTTTAGCAAGAGGTTAAACAAGAAAATATCCCAGTCATGATGGATTATTATTTTGTATTTTCTTCATTAATTAATTTCCTTAGTCCTAATTAAATAACTTCTTTGGGGCCTTTTCTTTGGCATATTTTTGTGTGGAAAAAAATCTCAGGGCGTGACAAGCACGCCAAGCTATGCCAGGCTTCCCGTCACCCCCCATTCACCCATTCCCTGTACCCACGGACCACCGTCGAGCCGATCGTGCTTGCAAGCTCACGAAATATGACGTCAAAGCCCCGCCCTCCCCACGCCCAGCCTGACATCGCCACCACCCGTCTCAGCCCCCACCCCAACGGCTCCACCGCCCATGCCTATAAGGGCAACCGACGCGCCGCCCCAAAATCCTCCTCGAAGTCCACCCCCTCGGTCTCAGTACACCCAGCAGCACTCCGCCCATTCACCAAGCAGAGCTCGTCGCTCCGTCGACCAGATCGCACGCAACGCCGCCACTTCTGGCTCGGAACGACCGCAAACGCCCACGCTCCACCGAGGGAGGACGCCGCCGGGACCAGAGAAACACTCCACCGCCACGGACGAAACGAGACTTGCTCGAACCACCCCAACCGACCTCGTGCCAAGCTCTTGTTCGCCCTGCCTCCCGGTGAATCGGATTATTGTGCCGCTTTCCCACTACTCACGTCGATGAGCCCATCTTGTCATTCCCTCCCTCTCCCCCCTGGCTCTCCGATGGCGGAACACGCGCCGATTACACGCTCCCATGCAATGGTGCCTGCTGCCGTTCGATTTCGCATTCATACCGCAGCCCTCAGGGCTAAGCCCCGTGCCGCCACGGCACTCAGAGCGCCGACCCTGCCGCCGCGAAACTGAACCCCGGCTGGCGACCCGCAAGCCCCGCCAGCCGCATCGCCTTCAGTACCGCCACCGGCGTTTGGCCTCACGCCAGCGTGAGGAGGAAACGATCAATGCACCGGTCTCTGACTTAATTAATCCCTTAACCCCCCGCTAATGTGGCCTGATCATTAATTAAAATCAATTAAACTGGTTTAAACCTTGTGCACTGACAAGTGGCCCCAACCATAGGTCAGTCTACTAGCCACCAGACCTCGCCCCACGTCAGTCAAGACGTCCCCCTTGGATATATTTTTTATTTTCTCTAGACCCACCTTCATGGGAGAAAAACCTATGGTATAAAACAATAATTCGATAATTGAGGGAATATTCCAAACATGCCTTTTTCATTAATTCATTAATTTAAATTTGAATCTTCCTAAGCCACAACTCCGCATTTAAGTCCAAATCGAGTAATTTTCACCAAAATTCATCTAAATCAAGACTACTCAATGCACTTTTGGTATTTTTCCTTATTTTTTTTATATGATTCCTATTATTAGCATATCACAGAGGTTTAAAGTCGCCCATCCGTTAGGTCAATATTTGTGACGACGAAACTCTTACCAGAGCAGCATATTCTATAACTGAGCAGGAAACTCATCATCCCCTTCCTCTTAACATTTTACTATTGTGAAAAATTTGTTTTACAAATAAATGCATTTATATTGTAATCGCGTACCCAAATGCTCATTTTAAACCATTCCTTGATTTTTCCATAGTCCCTTCATGCCTTATATTATTCTTTAGCGATGCAATCACTATTATAAGGATTAGTGTTACTTTAATTTCTGCATTAATACTGGAAGGGCATCGTTCTGGTAGAGACGATCTCTCATTTCATCATAAGAAAATGAAAGACACTCGTGAGTCACACCAAGATCTTTTGCGAAAACCAAAGCTAAGCAACAAAACTTCCGACTGGGCGGGCATGACATGATATTGGTTTCTTAGAAGGCAAGCACCGACTCTGTAATTAAGACCAGTCAAGAAAACAGACAGTAAACAACTGACACCCACACTCTTTTTATGGGAAGATGACCTGAGGAGTATTACCCGGTGGGTGCACCCTAGGCATAGTTGGTTCTGCACACAAAGACTCGATATGGCAAATGAGAATTATTTTGAAGATATGATTTGACGTGAAACTTAAAAAACACACCCATCGAATTATAGTGTAACTCCTATATTTCTCGGTTCCAGGACTCCTCTCACCACTAACTGAGCGATCTAACATAGGGCTCACAGTCCTTAGACGGTGTCCGCAACTTAGGAAACTAAAAAACCATCGTGGCCGGTCTCATATTGTTGGCGAATCATGGTTGCGGCGGTAAAGCGTACATCTATTATATGTGAGAAAACTAAACTTATTCAGATACCGTCCTCACGGTTTTAAAGAGCTTTGGACTTATACTATCTGGACTAGACTCTGAATTTTCCTAAAAACGTTGACTAGGCAGATGGATGGAAATGGAATTTACTAATTATTTTTTTTTTTTTTTTTTTTTTTTTTTTTGTAAAATGGCTAGGACATGATAACAATCCACACAGGGCAAAACCGAGCAAGGAGGATTGCAGGTGACCACTGCGCAAAGTTCAGAAGCAAAAGAACAAATAGCTAAACAACTTCTTCCCATACTATGTTTATAAATGGTTATACATAGTTGTGAAAGCATGGTGAAAAACTCTTACTCAAATTACACTTGGCCTCCTTTGAACCCTAGTGCATTAAATCAGTTGTATGGTGCTATGCATACTCTATTCACCTTGTTTAATCACCTTTAGAATTATGCCGTGTGAACTGTCCAAGATTCGTAGGAACGAAGACAAGGAGGCGCAGATAGGATGCAAGTCCTATCAATCCTGAGCTAACGCAAGCACCGCCGCTTAAGTTTCCTACGATATCTAGTGCTTTGCTAGTTACCCTAAAGTTGTTGTCATATTACTAGGCTACTCACTAATCCTTTTGTAACCACCTAACATGAATGTAAGATCTATACATTGTTACAATCCATGATATGGGGTTTCAACCCACTACTGATCCAGGAATTCACCAATGGCCATGGAGAGTTCCCGTCTAAAAACAGGCCGACAGGAGTTTTTATACTATATATAATTTAAGAACAACCTCAAATTTCTTAATTGGGAAAACATTTGAGGCAAAGTTAATTTTATGCAACTATAGTTTAATTGGAATCATATAACCATATCTACAATCATTATCTTATTCTAAGCCTTTTTGATGTATTGTCATTAGTAGATAATAAGTTACTGATGATCAGGAAACCTTGTATATGCAATATATTGTAGGCAGACATAATACATTTGTTACATGTACTGTGTTTCACAATTGCAACTGGTGATTTACTTTGAGAAGGGCCTACAACCTTCATACCTTCTAATTACTTATTTCTTATCAGACATAGTACTATTCAGGCCAAAATGACACCGATTACTCATGTATGTTCAACAGTTGTTCTTGTTTCAGATAAAAAGAATGAACGCAATAACCTGTTCACTAGAAATTAGACTTAGAGTTCGACGACATGTCCTGCCCAACTATTCAAAATAACAAAGATCTCCTTTAATTGAGTGAATAATTAATGGTGATGCTATTACAAGTAAGTCACTTTTCTAAATTTAAAAATATCTTACTCAGATACAAAGCTTCATTAATACAGCTAGGAAAACTGAAATAGCTAGGACACTGAACTAAAGCTAAACTAGCAATCTCTGATGATAGCCCTTCAATACCTGGTCTGCTATCCGGCTGTTACATGAAACAAGAGTGCATCTATCATCTTGCAGTCATCTAGATCAACCTGGAAGACCAAACGAATAACCAATGTGTGGACTTGCACCTGTCGCACATCTTCTACAACACCAGCAGATCACCTGGCCACGCTCCCAGCCTCAAAATGCCAAACCATGCTTGATGAAACAGAGATCTCACGACTTTCCAGGTATTTTGATATCACCCTCTGTTTCTAAACAACTAACAATATATTCACCCTTTCATCTCCTGTAGTTAATTTACTATCGAATTACAGATGCATGCGTTATTTATTAAGTATACTGTTAAAAATCCAGATGGCGATTTTGAATTGGCATAGTTGTTCATGCATCAACTTATTACTTGCTCATATTATTGTCTGGGCATAATTCCGGTTGATTTATCTGTAAAAATATGGTAGTTATACATGAATCCACTTCCTCAATTATTTTTTTTTTGGTTTTTATCTAATTTTCCATGTGATTTAGGGAACATTGAATCTAGGCATAGATGGTCTATTTAGCTTATCTTTTAAAACTATTAATAGAAATAAGGACTGAGAGCTTGAATGGCGACTTCGAACCCAACTGTTTTACCATACTTCTATAAAAACGACAAACTTAAACTTCATCTTTACGACTTCATTGTCTACAAATTATAAATAAGCCTCTGTTGAATTTGCACATAATATAAAAAATCCCAAATCACCCTACTAATAATAATAGTTTATTATACTCTCACAGCTTATTAATTTACGATCCAACGCTAGTATAAAAACGGTATTTCCCTAGAATAATGACTAAATTTGATATGAAACTAAAATATTAGTGACTTTTACATGCATAAGCTGTATAAAACATTAGAGCGCCTGTATGCTAGTGTGCTCATGTTTCTAGCAGGTAATATCACTAACTAACATATTTCACCGATTACTAATTACAAGTGTATACACAATTAAATGATGCAGTTACCATAATTTACAGATGTCTTTTTCCCTTGCTACATGGATCATTCACTTGTGATACAAGCACATGAAACCAGAAGTCAATCATAACACGTATGTATATAATGAGATCTATGTATATTCATATCAAGCAGTTACCTCTTTATGATTATGTACATTGCCAAACTCTGGAGTCACCGACCGCTGGACTTCTGACTATTTTTTCACCTGCCTGTCTATTTTATTTTTTTATTGAATGCCTGTTGGCACAACTACTACCCAAACCCCATACATTTTCCTATTGTAATTATCTATTACTAGCATGTGATGCCTAACCATTTGCCGTCAACTTCAAACCATTGAAAAATCTCTCAGACAATCAGATCAAAATTTATACAGTTTACCGCTTAACATGAGGACTATGTATTTCTAGAGTGAACTTATAATTTTAACTTAATGTTTAATGTACATTCATTATTTAAGTTCAAAAAAATGGCATGAAGTTTGACCATTATGGTACCTGAAAAAATCATTTTTATCTCTGTGCAATGCGTCGTAGAAGCATTTCATAGTTTGAATCGTCTATGGTAGATCTTAACAAACATCTGATTTAATTTTTTATCAGTAGCTTCCATACAATTACAGCAATGCCCTACTCAGATTTAGTATCATTGCCCGCACCTTTTAGCCCTTATTTATAGAAAACACCGTTGTGCCGTTAAGATGAAGGAGACATATATGAGAAAATCGAGGAGAGGTTAGCCTTGATATAATTTTTTCCTTAATACCTACTATTTATGCTATCCGTAGTTTAGGGGGGGTTTAAAAATCTTATTAAATGGTTTCTGGCTTAATGCATATGTAACTCTTAGCACGGCACTTGAACTGTCATATTTTTTTTAATAAACTAGCATGTATATTCATTTGTGATAGAATTAAAATATTTTATCAGTCTTTTCTGAAGAATGTTCGTGTCAATAGATATGGAAAAACTGTAGTATCTGTACTTCCATTATATTCAACATAGTTATATACTCCAATGAAAAGATGAAAAAAC
>RYFJ01003595.1:0-83451 GCA_003991445.1 Oryza meyeriana var. granulata
GCTGGCCATAGGAAGCACGCCCTCGTCAAACCTTCCTCCAAGCCAACAAAGATATCTTCGGCGTGGAACCGTTCGATTGCATCGGCCGGGTCGTATCCAAGGGAGTGATCGAGCACGCCCTATTCAACGCGAAAGCCAGACGCTCAAGCCGGCAGCACGGGCTGCGGTGCGTCGCATCAAGACCGCAAGGATGCTATCGGAGGAAATCACCAAGCTCCTCGCAGCCGGCTTCATCAAGGAAGTCTACGCACCCGGACTGGCTGGCCAACCCAGTCCGCTGGTCCGGAAGAAAACGGTAAATGGCGGCGATGATGGCATGCGACTACAGCCGACCTCAAGCAAAGCGTGCCGCCAAGGACCATTCGGTCTTCCCAGGATAGATCAGGTGGTTGACTCCGGAGGGCGGGGGTGCGAGCCTCTCGCAGTTTTCTCGACTGTTATTGTGTGCGGGGGGATATCATTCAATTGAGCTTGGACCGGGAACAAGACGTGTTTAAAAACATCTTTCATTCCGGCCGTTTGCAGCGTATTGTTGCTATATATCACAGTTATGCCGTTAGTGTCTGAACGCAGGCGCAACCTACCAAAGGCTATTCAGCGGTGTCTGCACACTCAGATCGGGGCGCAACGTGGAAGCCTACGTCGACGATGTGGTGTCAGTACAAGTCCAGAAAAGACCCTCATTGTCGACTTGGAAGAAACCTTCCAAAACCTTTCGAAGATTCAGATGAAGTGAGCACCGGACAAGTGGCCTTCCGGGGGTGCCGTCTGGGAAGTTACTTCGGCGTTCTTCATCGTTCTCGCGCCGCGGCATCGAGCTAACCACGGAGAAAGTCAACGGCCATCAAGAACATGGCACCCTCCCGACCAAGCCTTAAAGACGCCAGAAACTGACTGCGCATGGCGGCATCTCAGTCGGTTTATCTCCCGACTGGGCGATACGGGGCATGCCTTTCTTGCCCAAGGCTCCTCAAAAGGCGGACACCTTTCAATGGAGCCCGAAGCCCAGCGAGCCCTCGAAGACTTCAAAAGAATTCCTCACATCACCACCCGTGCTGGCGTCACCCGTGGCCGTACCTGCCCAGGGAACCACTAATGCTTTATCTGGGCGGGCAACAACCATCAGGTAGTGCAGCACGGTGCTGGTAGTGGGAGGGCGATCCGAACAGGGTCATCTTCAGAAATACAAACGGCCAATCTATTTTGTGCAGCGAGGTCCTTGCCGACATCCAAAACAAGATCCCGCAGGTCCAGAAGCTGCTATATTCAAATTTTCTTATTATTAACTGCTCTATTTCTACGGCCTATCTCATTCACAGTCCAAAAGCCCTGGTGCACACTTTCAAGCACATCAAGCACGGTGGTGCACAGCGTTTCCACTCGGGGGATGTCCTTCGCATAATCGCGAGGCCACCGGCCGATGCGCCAAATGGGCCTCGAGGCTGATGGCTTTGACATCACCTTTCAGCACGACGCTATCAAATTCTAAGCTCTAGCCGACTTCGTGGACCGAGTGGACAGAAGTTCAACTCCAACACCCAACAACAAAGCTAGAGTACTGGGACAATTAACTCGACGGTTCCCTACGGATCGGCGTTTTGTGTGGCCGGGGCTGGAGTCATACTGACATGCCCCCACTTGCGAATAGTTGAAGTACGTACTCAATTCCACTTCACGGCTTCTCACAAGGTCGCCGAGTAGCGAGGCTGCTTGTTCCGGGCTCCGGCATCGCCATATATTCACTCGGCATAGTTACTTCGTCGACTGGTTGTGCACCGGAGAGCTCCCAACCTCGTGGTCAACCAAGTCATGAAAGACGGACCTGTCTCGGACGACGACTAATGGCGGCATATCTGTCAGGAGGTCGCGCAAGTTGGAAAATAAGTTCGACGGGCTGAATCAACACGGCCCTGGCGTCAATCACAACGACGCGGCAAGATGAGTGGCATAAACATGGATTCCAAGCGAGAAGGCGGTTCCGACTGGAATCTTTGTCGAGCAACTTCATGGAGCCATCAGTCAAGAAAGAACCGGCACAAGAGGAGTCAGGAGGCGAGCCTACCCGACTTCACTGACGAAGTGCTTGCACATATGTCCAAGCTGGAGGGGTCCTGTTCTCAAATTCCTCCTGGACGAATGTAAACTATCTCAGAAGATCGCAGTCAAGGCCGAGGCAGATCAAGCGTCGAGCAAAGCTTCCCTGCTAAGTCGGGAAGACCTGTACCGAGGAGGCGCATCCGGTTCCTCATGCGCTGTGTCACAACTCGAGGAAGGCAAGCAGATCCTGCATTATGCCACTGAGCATATGTGGCAAACCGACGCTGGCATTCTAGGCACGTTAGTCGAAAGGCTTACCGGCAGGGATTCTTCTGGCCCACCGCAGTCACAGACGCCAAAGACATCGTTCGCAGTGCGAGGCTTTTGCAGTTCTATCGCACGAGCAGAAAAGTCTCCCCGCCAGGAAACTCCAGACTATCCTTCTCCTGGCTATTCGCTGGTATTGGGGGCTCGACATGGTCGGGCACATTCAATGAAAGCGCCAGGTAGGGTTCAACGCATTTATTCGTCGCAGTGGATAAATTCACCATGGATTGAGGCTAAACCGTCGCGACAATCAGAGCGGCATGAGCAAAGGACTTCATCCTGAATATACTATTTAAGTGCAAGCCGGTTTGGGGTCCCTAACTGCATCATCAACCGACAACGGCACTTCAGTTTTCGCGGGGCGGGCCTATTCGCAGAGATTTCTGCGACGACTTCGGCATCAAGATCTGCTATGCATATGTGGCACCACCCGCGGAGCAACGGGCAGGTTGAAGCGAGCCAACTGCCAAGGGGGCATGGTCTTAAAGGCATCAAGGCCAGGATATCTCGACCGACTACAACCATATGCGAGTCGGTGGGTACAAGAACTACGCATCAGCGTCTCTCTGGTCTCTCAGAAGCGCAGCGGTTTAGTCCGGGGCAAAGGGCAATCCCCTTTCTTCTGCTACGGTACCGAGGCCATGCTCGCGCCTTGGACAGAGATAACAGTTCGGCTTCTCCGGCGAGTCCGGGCTTACTTCGAAGACGACTCCAACAGCACCCGACTGATCGAATTAGATCAGCTGGAAGAAGCAAGAGTACGCGCAACAATTCCAGTCGGCAAAGGTACTTCAAGGCCTGACGTCGCTACGGTGCTTTGACGGCCAGGTTACATCGCAATGTCCCGTGGCCGCACTTTTTGGTCAGGGGATCTCGTTCTATCGGAAGATACCAACGGCACCAAGGACAGGCAGCATAACTAATCCATATCTGGGAAAGGGCCGTTCATAATAGCCGAGGTCAACGCGGCCAGGCGCCTACTCGACTGAAGACAAAGACGGCGTCCTCATAGCAACTCATGGAATATAGAACAGGCCTAATCGTCCTTTCTATACCTGAGTTTTACATTTCCATGGTACAGTTTTTCCTGACTCACTACGCCGCTATGTTCCAACGAGTAGTGAAGTCGGGGGCTGGCCATGTATTATGTGTTCTGTGCAATAACATAGCAAGCTTATTTTCACCCCGGTTATGAAGCCTTGCCATGACTGGATGCGTTCGCCGCGAGTATAAGCATCTTTACTCCGAACGTTTTTTTTCAAGTTCCATCGAACTTACTGGTGCAAACTGCTATGGTCCGGGTCAAGCTAATAAACAACCGAAATAATAAGTTTTTGGCAGGCACGGACAGCATATATTTTACACATGATCGTATATGAAAGCATTAATATGATACACCAACTACAAAATGTTTGCTTTACAGACCCAGGTCTCGGGCATCGCTTTCAGCAGTCGGCCTTCGCCTGTCAGAGATCAGCTCCAAAGCGCTTCCTCGGGCGTCCGTCTCCTCGGTAAAATCCTCCCTGATGGCCTCAATGTCCGGGCGCTCTGGGTAGATGGACTGTCATTGCAGGGTCTGGGCCAAACGCCGGCGGACACACCGCTCGTCTGAGTACTTTTCAGGGCATCAGGCGGCATCCTCGAGACGCCCACTTATTTGAGGATTCTGTACAAAGCTGGTCCCTATTTCCGGCGGGGATCTACCAAGGGTCAAGGAGCCCTTTCAACGGACGCCGACGAGGGCACTCCCGTGTACCTCCCTGAATTGACGCTTATCTCCTCCGTGGTAGAACGGTACTGGCCTGGATCGTTTGGCATCTCATGCCTGCCCAGATCGGTGCCGGCAGTAAGCTTGTCAGATTCGGCTCACACAGGGTGACTAATGTATTGGCCTGAGATCACAGTCGGTGAGGACTTACTTTCGTAGTTGGCCTCCCACCCGGCCAGGTCTTCTTCCAGTGCGGCCTTCTCCTCACCGAGCCTTGACGACGGCCTCTCCACTGGACTTCTCCCGGCCAAAGCTCGGTGTTGGCCCTTTGTCAGGTCGGTACCTTGACCGCTTTCAAAGCTCAGCCTTGGCTTCTTCGGCCTCCTTACAGCTGCGACTCCCTCTCCGCTTCGGTCTTTAACTCTGCTTCGAGGTCTGCACCACAGATTAGCCAACAGCTCATCATGCGTTGACACTACCGGCGTCGAGTCGACGTAGCTGGATGAATACATCAACGGTCCAAGTCGAGAAGATATGCTCGAGGATTTTACCTCTGATCTTGCTCGGCTAGGGCCATGTCTCAGTCCTGAGCTGATCAGCGCCACTCTTCAGGCCAGCCTCCTTTCTCGTGTGACGCGCCTCCATCTCGGGCTCATGCCCGGAGTTGTTGATTCGTGAGGTGGGGAGCCATCCTCGCGCCAGGATCTCCATCATCGCCTCGTTGCGGTCAAGCGAGCTTCTGCTCGGGACACAGGAACAAACCGAAGACAGAGTCAAAACATCAAGACATAGAAGATTGCTGGAGCTTCACCTACAAAGAATCATACCGCGCACCCTTCTGGAACCCGTTGATGGCGCACTGAAGCCATCTCTCGGCGGCTCTCATCCTTGCGACGACTTCATCGCGCTGAAGCTTTTCATAGTGCCGTCGCGAGTGGACCACGTGAAGGTCCGGGGCATCTACATCGTGGGGGAGCTTCGATCTCGAGGCAAATGTGGGTCTCCCCGGTGGGCGGCGGCAACGGCGACGTACTGGCGATGACGATAACCATCGATGGCGACGGGGTCCTGGCCTCGGGCACTGCCTTCCCCTACAACATCGGAGGACAGCTCGGGGGATCCGTCCACCCACGCTTCCGGCGAACGTTAGCGGGTGCTCGGCGGGCTGGGGCCCTCAGTTTCAACGGCCACCTCTCGGTCGAGTGGCGGTAGTGGCCCTGTAGTCGCAGCCACCTCGTCTCAGCGATCGGGCTGGCCGCCGCGGCTCAGCAGGTGTGTTCGCTGCCGCTGCTCGGGGCCTGGGGCGGACTCATCAAGCGAGCAGATGGGTCAACCTTTTTTGAGGTCGATATCGCCCAGCTTCCTGCACAAGCGAGCAAGACACAGGACTGTAATTTTACATACAACGACTACAGAAGGCTTCGGAGTAGCGCACCTCTTGGAAACTTCAGCTTCCTGCCAGCTTGCCCACTCCCGCGGCGAAGCGCTAGCATCGGCACTCGCCCCGGTCGGTGTCGTCGACGGCAGAGGCATATCGGCCTGAGTCGGCCTCGACTCTGGTATGGTTGGTTCGGGTTCCTTCGCCCCAATCGGCCTCTGCTCTGGTTGGCCCTTGGCGGCGCTGTTGCTGAGTACGACAACGTCGAGCCAAGCCTGCTGCTCTCAGCCTGGGACTCGACGTGGGCGTTGTGGCAGCGGTATCCTTTATCTTCAAGCTACCACTCCACGGCGCGCCTGTCATGGCCCCCCTCGCCCCGATATAAAATCGGCTTCTTCCCCGCTCTCTTGAGTCGGGTTGGGCATCAGAGGGACTCCTCGGCCTCTTCCTCGACCGACGCAAACAATGGACGAGAGTCGTCATCAAATTCCTCATGCCACTACAAGCAAGTCGACAAGATACATCACGCAAGGTTGAACAATCACCGTTCCACAGGCGTTCACCACAGAAGAAAGTAGAAGGTTACCTTGGTCGCGGCCGGATGAAGCTATAGGCAGCAACTCGGCGGTTATCATCTTCGATGGCAACGACCCCTTCAGAGAAGTAGCCAAACAAGGTATCGGTCACTGCCCCCTTGTCCGCGTCTCGCTGCTCACCTGGTCGGGATCGTGTTTACCTTTGGAGGCCAGCCGAAAGCGCTTCTCAGCTTCAGCGGCTGGACCGCGCCTCGTCAGGAAACGACGAGCACCCAGGGCCCTGTCAAGCCGGCCTCTTGAGGTCATCTATCTTCGTCAGCAATATATGTGCCTGGCCCAGTTCTTCAAAGGTGGCTCCGAGGACCAGCTTGGCAACACCGCCGGCGGCATACCAGTAAACGGCGCAAGGAAGGAGCTAAATTGGCGCAGTAAAACCACTCCTTGTGCCAGCCCTTCAGAGAAGATTTCAAGGGCAAATCGATATATGTTTCTCCCATCACTCCTTAGTTGAAGACCGGCCCCCCCAATCACACTGATGTTACTCTTGGAAGGCTGGGGCTTGACATGGAACAAGTGTCGGAAGAGGATGAAATGGGGCTCAACACCCAGAAAGCACTCGCAAAGGGTAACGAATATGGAGATCTGAAGGATCGAGTTGGGATTTAAATGCACCAACTCCAGCCCGTAGAAATCAAGGATGCGGCGAAAGAATCAGACGACGGAAGACACAAGCCCGATCAAAGAAAGAGGCGAAAACTACCGTTTCACCAGGTCGGGGTTGGGGCTCGACTCATCCCTCGCGACCGCCAATGGATCACTTCTTGGCTGGGCAACTTCAGCTCGCTCTCCAGCCGTCTCAGCTTCACCGAGCCGCAATCCGAGATCGGCCAAGAACTCCCTGGCGCACCCGCAGGATTCGTCGCCTTCGCATGACTGGAGGTGTTGGGATTTGGGGGAAAACAAATCGGGGGGCTTGGAATAAACGAAGAGGATTGAAATCGCCCGAGTCCGGTGGGGAAAGCTGCTGCTAACCCTAGCCGGCGGGAGGCGAAAAGCTAGGCGCGAAGGTGGAAGACGAAGAGATTGGCTGCTTTGGGGAAAGACGATGGAATCTTTTCTCTCTCCCCATCCTTTTATAGCCTGACCGACTAGATGGGCCCAGGCCTGCACAGTTGGTATTGGGCCGACCAAGACATGAGTTCCTACAGTAGCATGCTCCATGTGGGCCGTC
Source organism: Oryza meyeriana var. granulata (assembly GCA_003991445.1). Lineage (NCBI taxonomy): Eukaryota > Viridiplantae > Streptophyta > Magnoliopsida > Poales > Poaceae > Oryza > Oryza meyeriana. Next base: position 7,218 of record RYFJ01003595.1, read on the forward strand.
CGCAGGGCTGAGTTGAAAACTTTAGCGCTGGTGCTACCCACAGGAATCGATGAGGTAAACAATATGCTCATGAAAGCCTCACTGCTAAACATATATGTTTGGGTATCTGTATTTTATCCACCAGGTCTCGAGGATATATCCTTACAAGGATCACAAGCTGGTCTCATTAAAATTGGGGATGCAGGTATCTTTTCTCGGGAACACCTGACCACGTAATGGATTTATTTTCATAAAGTGGTACTCGGCCTACATGCATGGCCATCAGTTGCCATGAGCAACATTATTCCAGCCGACATGACGCTGAAGAGTCTAACTTCGAGTAGTGCACTGCTCGGGAGAGACTTAAATATCTATTCCCGCTGACATGATGCGGAAGAGTCTAGCTTTTGAGTAGGACCCACTCGGAAAAGACTATAAACTCATATTCCGACTGACATAAAGTCGAAGAGTCCTATATACGAGTAGTCTCCTACCGCAAGACTATAAATTATATTCCGGTTGACATGATACCGAAGAGTCTCATATACAGTAGTGATCTACTCGGGAAAAGACTTCCAGGTTAAAGATCTTTGACTTTACGTTTAATTGTCTTCACAATTAAGCACAAAGTCGGGGGCTACACCTAATAGGTGCACCTATTCGGCGCACACTATTCATATATTTACATGAAGCCCTTCATAGCCTCGCTGCCAGCTGACATGAAGCAGGACTCGGGAAGACTTACTCGGACAAAGAGTACTCGGGAGCATCGCACTCGGGTAACCTTCACCGTGGAGGATGAGCACTCGGCATCAGCTGTGACTCAACTATGAAGGTCTCAGGGGCTACTGTGGGAGCCATGGGCCCCGGGTACCTCACTACAAGCACATGGGCCACTCGGATAGAGGATAGGCCAGATCATGTAATTAGAGATAAGATAGCACCCGGTAGGCTGTACCTTGTACAATAAGGAAACATAGCCTTAGTCGGATAGGATTCTATCTCTAATAAGGAAATCCCTTGGTCGTATCCGACTGGGATCCTTACCATGTACCCCTGTCCCCTAGTATATAAAGGGAGGCAGGGTGCCCCATGAGGGCAGACCAGATCATTGATCACAAATCTACCTCAGAGGAATAACACCTCAACTGGACGTAGGGTATTACCTCACATCGAGGGCCTGAACCAGTATAATTCTCCCGTGTTCCTCTGCAATCCACCGAATTCCAGGTCGCCGAGTAGCCCCATAGTATTATTGCCGGTGCAAAGCATCGACACCCCAGTAAGCCGATAAAATCTATGCACGCGTGATGTGATATATCTACTCGGCCTAAGAGATCAAACTTAACTGATGCAGCCGTAGACAGAATAGATACACCGTGGTAAGTCGACTACCGTAGATCAGCTAGAATATCGGACCTAACCGAGGAAGTCCTAGCTGATTAGGTAGTCGGGGTAACGAGACTTACCCTCTCTAGGAGTTCGGACCTAACCGATGCAGCCCGGCTCGAGAAGCAAGAACCCGTCGAAAAGGGTGGCGATGCGCCGAATTTGTATTGACCTAAGAGATGATTTACATGGTACCCGGGCATACGTATTTATACCCCGAGTTGATACAGTCCTGATCAGATACAAAACAGGAGTTTTCTAACTATAAAAGGAAAATTAACAGGCCCTGATCGGACACGAGATCAGGTTTTCCTAAAAATTATTAAAGCTACCTAATTTATAGATAAAATAGTTAACTGCCATGCTGTGGTCTTCACGATTCCTTCCTGATTTTGGCTTCTTCTGGATTAGCTTCCATCAGCTGATATAGCCTCTTTCTTAACCGAACATGATAATGAACCATACCAAATTTTGGTGTTAACACATGCCCCCCAATTTCGGAGTTTGTTATCAAACTTCGAAATTCTTCTGTTTGGGCCTCAACATTCCTTCCTGGCCTCTTGAAATCGGCTTTCATGAGTCGATACCTTCTGTACTAGGTGTGCTAGGCTCTCAAAGTCTTGTGATGAAAATCTTTCCTTGATCGGAGCCAACAAACCTTGGAATGCTAACTCGGCCAGCTATGCATCATCTAGACTTAAACTATAACATCGGCTTCTAACATCGGCTTCGCTGGGGGCGGCGCCGTGATGGTGTGGGGCGTGGTGGTGCGATGGTGTGGTCTGAGCACGGGGCGGTGGACCCCGGCAGTCGAACTACGAGGAAGGACGGTGAGGGCGTGCGACAGCCGAGATGGGACAGAGTTTGGAGTGGGATTTGGGGTGGCGCGTCGGCTTGGCCTTTTATAGGCTCGGGCGGCAAAGCTATTAGGCATTGTGGCGGCTAGGGATGAGATGGCAGGACGAGGATGGGTTGGTGGTGATGGCAGGCGGTACGTAAGGGTAGAGGCGGTTGACAAACCGCCGGTCCGTCTCGGGTTCTCGTGGTGCGACTTGCCTCGGACCGCTGGTCCTTTCGGTGCGGCAGGAGGGGTGAATGGCATGGTGACAAGAGGCTCTGGCGCGGGTTCGGCATGCCCCTCCACCTTAATGGGGCGGCGCGTGCGCAACTGGAAGGACAGGGATGCGATGACGCCGATGGGTACAAGGGCGGCGTCACAGGCTAGAGTTCGGGTGTGGCAGCGGAGTAGATTAGGCGCAGGTGGAGGGATGGGGGCCGACAGGTTTCATCTCCATAACTACCAACGGCGACTGAGGAGGGGCGTGGAGGCCGTGGTCATCATGTGGTTCGTGCGCCGATGACACGGGGCAGGCAGTGAGGGTAGCAGCATGGGCGGCGGTGATGACCAATCCCATCAGGGAGAGCCTACCCAACGGCATGGTGCGGCGGCTCGGCGTGGCGCATCGTGGGTTGGTCCGGGGGGGGGCGCGGCAGATCAAGAGAGACAACCGCGCAGCTGGTCCCGTGCGGGTGCCCATCCGATAGGTGCGGTGACTGACGGGTGGGACCTGAGGGATGGGGTAACGGGTGGGTGCGCGTGTGAGTGCAAGTCAGTGGACGGCGGCGGTGGCCTGCTACGGCGCTAGCTGGGCCATTGCCCGGTACTGCTGCCGCCGCCGTGGGCTGGGGGGGTAAGAAAAGAAAGAAGGAGAGGGGGAAATGGGCTGGCCTAGGGGGCGATTTGGCCCAAAGGCTGAGGTTGGTTACTCTAATATTTTCTCTTTTAAAAGGATAGCTTTGGGGAGGGAAAAATCCTAGATATTCATACTAATTATTTTTAGGATTTGCCCTATGTTTGGTATTTATGCAAGATAGCTTTTGGCACTGGCAAAAATGATAATAAAATAAATTCAAGAAGAACCAGCATCATGCAGCTTTTCACAAAAGTTTTTGTTGGTTCTGATTTTTTGTTTCTGATTTTTATTTCGCATTTTTCAGGATGTTACAAACCTACCCCCCTACGAAAATCTCGTCCTCGAGATTGCTTAATGGTTATGCGAAGAGGAAGCCACCTAGGAACCTCCATTGCACCTTGTACATCTTGATAACTCGAGAAAGGGTCCTTCGTTCTGCCTCCTCGAGGATCCTGACTGGCTGTTCAGGGTAGGTCAAGTCTCGACACAAATCCGTCGGCAAGGGTTTCGGGCAACTCTAGCTCGTAAGCAACTTGTCCTCGTCGGCCTACTATTGGGAATGGGCCCACGTATCTTGGTGACAACTTGCCTTTGACCTTGAACCTTTTCATTCCTCGTACTGGCGACACCTTGAGGTAGACAAAGTCTCCTATTTTCAAACGTCAACTCCCGTTGACAGGTGTCGGTGTAGCTCTTTTTCCTAGCCTTAGCTGTCTTCAGTCAGTCCTTGATCAGATGAACCTTCTATTCGGCTTCCTTTAGAATATCTGATCCAACCACCGCTGCTTCCCCAACTTCATACCACATGAGTGGGGTGTAACACTTACGCCCGAATAATGCCTTGTTCGGCAACATCTGCAGGCTTGCTTGGTAGCTATTGTTATAGGATAATTCTGCATAGGGAAGACATGTGTCCCAATTGATGGTGAAATCTAGTGCACAAACCTGTAACATATCTTCTAAGGATTGATTGGTCCTTTCTGTCTGTCCATCCATCTGGGGGTGGTATGCAGTGCTGAAGGCTAGGTTACTTCCTAGGGCCTCATGGAATCTTTTCCAGAAATAGGAGGTGAGCTAGGTGCCTCGGTCTAAAATAATCCGTTTCGGTACTCTGTGTAGGCACACTATTCTTGACATAAATAGCTCGGCTAGCTTGGCTGCGCTATGGGTGCGCTTAACTGGTATGAAACGGGCAACTTTCGTTTGGTGGTCTATGATTACCCAGATGGAGTCGTATCCTGATGTGGTCTTAGGTAACCCAACAATGAAATCCATCCCAATCTCGTCGAACTTCCACTCCGAGATTTGCAAGGGTTTGTGGCGCCTCCCGACTAGGTGGAAGGCCACCATGTGCATAAGGCACCCGATCCCAGGATCAGTAGTCGGGTACGCACAACAATGATACAACACAGAGTTACAATAATACATAACAGAGTACTTACATATACGTACAAGGAGATCCATCCAGGACAGACCCGGGATGGGCAAAATAATCAACTGGTAAACTAGCGAACAGCAGAACAGGGCGGAAGCTGGACAAAAACTACTCCACAGGCTCGGTTGGGAACTAGGCTCGAAACCTTCAGAGGTCTTCGTAGTCGGCCTGGTCTTGGAGGAACTCGGCAGCAGTCGGATCTTCGTCTTCCACTCCAAAACCTACTATACATATATATGAACAAGGTGAGTACTTTCGTACTCAGCAAGCCGGGAATGATGTCATGTTGGTTAGACAAGAAGAGCTAAGGGTTTCATTTGCGAAAGACTGCCTTATTAAACTCTTTTCTTTGCAAACACTAGTGAGTTCCAAATTTTAGTTGGCGGACAGAGGCTCACGCCTCCATCCAATCCGCAAGTTGCTTTTCAACAACTCACCACTTAAAGAATCAAGCATAATCATACATGTTCTTATTATCTTTTACTTTGCATTTGTTGGTCCTTTATCTCCCGAGTAGCTACAACCACTCGTTGACCCTGAGACTCGGCTACAACCAAATCTCAGCTGTGGCACTTGATGCCCGCTACACTGGCTACAACCAGCTAGCTAGTCGGCCGCCCTGGCTACAACCCGGGGCTCATCATCGCTGCCCTGGCTACAACCCGGGAGCATGATCATGGCACTAAATGCCCGCTAGGCTGGCTACAACCAGCTAGCTAGAACACTGCTGCCCTGGCTACAACCCGGAGCGTGCTCATCACCGTCTTCTGGCTACAACCCGAAGACTAAATTGCCGCCCTGGCTACAACCGGGGGCTTAAACTTTGCTGCCCTGGCTACAAACCCGGGAGCATGATCTTCATCCTGTTTACTTTTCATACACTTGTTTATGGTGCTTAACACCGGACCACACAGATCGTTTCTGGCCACACAGCCTTCCATTTGCTTACTCGGCAAACTCAGGTCACGGTTCCCTTTCCATCAAACACTTTCACAAATCACTGACAAACAAATCTACGCCATGGAATCGATCCTTAATGATAATACATAGCCGCCACACAGGCACTGTCTCTGTACATCAAGATTTTCACAAATCTTTCCTTTATTTCACAAAACGCGCCGATACACAAGGTATCGGGTTTCCAAACTGTTTAGTAAAACCCATCATTTTTCCCAACGACAAACAACGTTGCAGAGCTAGCCATTTTACTCGGCATCGTATCCTCAGATAGGATGCTAGCGTGCCATTTGTGGGGCTCTTCAAGGGAAATATAACAACATCCTACCAAATAAGTGCTACTACTGGCGGGTCCATCGGTTGCACTTGCATAACCGAGGCCAACAGTTTAAAAAGGTGTAACTAAGCATGCATATATTTTCCAAACAACATAGTTTTGCATATATGGGAAACAATATGATCAAAGAGGCTTGCCTTGTTCCAAGGAGGGTCTTCTTCGGCGAAGGTGGCTTCGGGATCGTCCACCGGTTCAGGTTCTGAACAAGCAGAAAGAAACACTGATAAGCAGGAGAAGTAAAACACCAAGAAAAAGGATCAAGAAGTAGTCGGCTGCAGAAAAGGGGGCAGTCGGCTGAACCAGGCTTGCGAACCAGCGACAGAGCTCCAAAGCTTGAGAGGATGAAAAACTTAGCAGAGCTGGAGCTGGCCAGTTTGCAAAACAAAGGAAGAAGGGGCACGGTTGGCCATATATATATATAAGCCGACGTGCAAGGTTGGGGCACGGTGGAGCTGGGCAACGGTGGAGCAAGGAAGTCAAGATGAACTGACAGGGATATGACAGGAAGTGACTTTGGAGTCCAACTGTCAGAGGAGTTGGCAGCACTGTAGCTGCGATGAGACATTAAGGTCAAGGCTAGGACAGGTTGGAGAAATCTCACTGACCGGTCTTCGGACTGACCACTGGTCCAAGCGATACTGCGTTAGGTGAAGATTGATTCTTCACTACTTCGGTAGTTCGGCGTCCAACGGGTGGGTGCAACTCGGGGACAAAGAAGCAACAGGTCTCAACAAGGTAGTCGGCCACATCACCGTGCTCACTCGGCAGCAAAGAGGTCCGAGTAAGATAAGGATAAGGGCAGGATACAAGGACTGAGTAGCAACTCTACTCGCACAAGAGAGAAGGTAGTCGGCTGGCCGGGGAGAGGGAAAACGGAGGCACAGCTGACAGGATAGGAAAAGATTAAGATCCAGAAAACCAGTTACAACAGGGAAAAGGAAAGCGGGTCGTTTACAAACCTCCCCCACTTAACAGAATCTCGTCCCGAGATTCGGCTACTCGGCAAAGAGCTCCGGGTACTCAGCTTGAAGGCGATCTTCTCGTTCCCATGTAGCTTCGTTTTCAGAATGGTTACTCCATTGCACCTTGCAGAATTTGATTGCCTTCGTCTTGTATGTCTGTCCCTTGTCTCCAAAATCCGAAATAGGGCATTCCTTGTATGTAAGGTTGCGTTTGTACGTTGATCTCTTCCAACGGAACTTGCTCTCCTGGGATGCGAAGACATTTCTTCAACTGGGACACATGGAACACGTCGTGGACATCAGAGAGTTCTTCGGGTAACCTCAGTTGATACGCCACTACTCCGCGGTCTGTCGACGATAGGGTAAGGTCCGATATAGCGAGGCGCTAGCTTTCCACCCATTCCAAATCTCTTTGTTCCTCGTAGGGGTGATACTCGGAGATACACATGGTCTCCTATCTGAAACTCGAGCTCTCGTCTCCGATTATCCGCATAGTTTCTTCTGCCGGGTTTGGGCTGTCTTCAAGCGCTCTCGGATAACCTTAACTCGCTCTTCTGCCTCTTTCAAAATGTCTGGTCCAAAAACCATCTTTTCTCCTACGTCTGTCCAACAGAGTGGGGTTCTACACTTGCGTCCATATAGAGCTTCATTGGGGCCATCTGGATACTGGCTTGATAGCTGTTATTGTAGGAGAACTCGGCATAAGGCAGACAGAGATCCCAGGTTCCTTCAAAATCCAAGGCACATGCTCTTAGCATATCTTCCACGATCTGGTTGACTCTCTCGGTTTGCCCATCCGTCTGGGGTGATATGCAGTACTGAAATTCAGGTTAGTGCCCATTGTCTCATGCAACTTTTGCCAAAAGTGGGAGGTGAACTGAGCTCCTCGGTCAGACACTATCTTCTTTGGGACTCCATGTTGGCAGATAACCTTGTCAGATACAGCTGGCTAGCTTCTTGGCCGGTAGGTTGTCTTGACGGGATAAAGTGGGCGACCTTGGTCAGTCGATCCACTATTACCCAGATGGAATCATGTCCTGCCGGGGTCTTAGGTAATCCAACGATGAAATCCATTCCTATTTCTTCCCATTTCCACTCGGGTATCCTTAAGGCTGAAGCAATCCTGCTGGCTTCTGATGCTCTGCTTTAACCCTTTGCAAATGTCACAAACTGCGACATACTCGGCAATATCTCGCTTCATTCCAGGCCACCAGTAATGGTCCTTAATATCCTTGTACATCTTGGTACTTCCTGGGTGATGGAATAAGCGGACTCATGGCTTCTCTCAAGATCAAGTCTTGGATTTCCTTTCTGTCGGCACGCAAATGCGTTTCCCAAACCAAACAGTTCCTTTGCTGTCGATGGAGAACTCGGGGGCTTTTCCCTGGGTCATGCTTTCCTTTAGAGATACAATCTTTTCATCTACTTTTTGAGCTTCTCTGATCCGGTCCTCCAAGGTAGCTGAATCAGCAAAGTCGCCAGCGTTCCTGGCTTGACCATATTTGTTCTTAGCTTTTCCAGCTCTCGACTTAGCTCGGGTTGAAGGGGCGGGGTCAAGATGGCATTACAATGGACTTTCCGACTGAGGGCATCGCAACAACATTTGCCCCTGCCAGGGTGTAATGTATTCCAAGCTCGTAATCCTTAATCAACTCAAGCCATCTTCTTTGTCTGAGATTAAGCTCCGTCTGAGTGAAGATGTACTTCAGACTCTTATGATCGGTGTATACTTCACACCGGTTTCCAACCAGTAGTGTCGCCATATCTTCAAGGCATGCACTACTGCTGACAACTCTAGGTCATGGGTCGGGTAGTTCAGCTCATGGGTCTTAACTGTCTTGAGGCATACGCAACCACTCTTCCTTCCTGCATAAGCACACAGCCTATGCCTAGTCAGGATGCATCACAGTATACCTCAAAGTCTTTCCTGATATCCGGAAGGATCAACACAGGTGGGGTAGTCAGCCTTTTCCTTAACTCCATGAAACTTTTCTCACAGGCGTCACTCCATTCAAACCTCTTTTCCTTTTTTAGCAATTCTGTCATGGGTTTGGCAATCCTTGAAAATCCTTCAATGAATCTCCGATAATAACCAGCCAAACCTAGGAAACTTCTCACTTCCGTGACCGTAGTCGGGGATTCCAAGAAAGCACGTCTCTCACTTTCCCCGGGTCCACTTCTACTCCTTGGGCAGTGACCACATGCCCGAGAAAAGCAACTCGGTCTAGCCAAAACTCACACTTCGAGTACTTGGCAAACAACTGGTGCTCTCTTAACTTTCCTAGAACCATTCTCAAATGTCCAACATGTTCTTGCTCGTCCTTGGAGAAGATTAGGATATCATCCATAAATACCACGACAAACTTGTCGAGATATTCCATGAATACCTTATTCATAAGACTCATGAAGAAAGCTGGAGCATTAGTGAGTCCAAAGGACATCACCGTATACTCATATAATCCATATCGGGTCAGGAAAGCTGTTTTGGTATATCTTCAGATCTGATCTTCAATTGGTGGTATCCTGATCTCAAGTCAACCTTAGAGAAAACTTTAGCTCCTTGCAGCTGGTCGAACAGATCATCTATCCTTGGTAGAGGATACTTATTCTTGATGGTTACTCCATTCAGTGCGCGATAATCAACGCACATCCTCTTGGTCTTATCCTTCTTTTCCACGAGGAGCACTGGAGCTCCCCAAGGTGATGTGCTAGGTCGCACAAAACCTAGGCTCTCAAGTTCTTCTATCTGCTCTTTCACTTCGGCTAACTCATTAGCCACCATTCTATAGGGTCTCTTGGATATGGGCTGTGCCGGGTAGCAACTCTATAGAGAATTCAATCTCTCTATCAGGGCATTCCGGGTAAACTGTCTGGGAAGACATCAGGGTATTCATTGATCACCGCACTTCTTCCAAAGGGACTATTGCATGGAGCTCAGGAGGGTCGGTTCTTAGGGTCTCCAAGGGAGGCAAACTTCACTTCTTGTCCAAAAGGGCACTGCAGGTTATGGTGCTAGTTGCACAGTCTATTCGGCCCTTATGCTTAGCTAACCAGTCCATGCCAAGAATCAAATCCAAGCCTTGTGATTCCAGGACAATGGGTTGGCTGAGAAACTAACTCCTTTAATTACCAAGGTAACTCCAGGGCAAGATTGGTCTGACCTAAACTCCTTGCCAGGGGAGTGTATGACCATAGGTATACTAAGACCTCGAACATCCCAACCATACTTATCCACAAAAGATTGAGAAATAAAGGAATGCGATGCTCCAGAATCAAACAGAACAACTGCAGGTACGGAGTTGACAAGAAACGTACCCATTACCACACCTGAAGCTTCTCGGGCTGTCTCCGACTGGATATGATTGACTCGGCCACGTCCAAAGGTCGGAGGGGCACGGGAGCAGATCCATTAGTATGTGTAGTCGGCTGTCCTCGACTGAACATAGGGGCTCTTGAAGCGCTGGCGTTAGGCGTCCAGGGACTGCAGGTCTTGCTTCTGGGACAGTGTCGGGCGAAGTGACCCAACTCGTTGCAGTTGTAGCATCGGCTTCCTGGGCACTCGAATACTCTTCCGCTGAAGGCCGGCTGAGGTAGGGCGACTTGCACCGGTATTTCACTGAGGGTCGGGACTGAACAGAAGAAGTCGGCGAAAACAGACGGGCGAAACGCCCGCTCTTGAAACTGGGATGGGGCAAACTGACGGAAGACTGGGGAGATAGGGCCTAAACTCGGACCACTACGCAGACTGCATCTGGGAGCCTTGCGCTTGCGAAAAACGCGATCTCCTTCCTCGCATCTTCAACCACTAAGGCTCTGTTAACCATGTGCTGGAAGGTAGGGAAGTCATGGCAAGAAGCTGGAACCTTCATTGCCACATTCATCCCTTTAGAAACCTTCTGATCTTCTTCTTGTCCGTGTTCACGTCCTCTGGTGCATAGCGAGCTAGATGGTTGAACCTCTCAGACTCGCTGATGCTGGAATGTCCCGCTTGAGGTTGTTGAACTCTTCTCTCTTGATGTCTATACTCCTTCTGGGACATGTGCATCTCTGAAGGCTTCCGCAAACTCGGAGCCAGCGATGTTGCGGCATCTTGATGGGCAGCACAGTAGTTTTCCCACCAGTCAGCTGCGAAACCACGAAGTTGATGTGCAGCAAACTGGGTCTTTCCGTGGGTGTGCACTGCACTAGGTTCAGCTTTCTACCATATCCTTCAGCCAGTCGTCAGCCTCCATGGCTCAGCGGTCTCGCGAGAACTCGGCTGGACGGGACCTCATAAGTCGGCAAGCTTGAGCGGCTACTGACTTGTCTGGTCGAGCTTGATGGAGAAGAGGCTGCATTGCGGCCAATTCTGAGCAATGCCTTGCAAGATCTGGTCTGGATGGCCATAAGCTGCTGGGTCCGCTGGATGAGGAGGTTAGGCAATCCTCCAGGGTTTGCTTTGCAACGTCGAAGTACCAAGGCCGGCTGCACGGCCACTTCCTGACATCCGATCGTGGGTCTGCTCCACTTCTTGTTCCTCCGCGGCAGTAAGCAGGTTGTGCGGACTGGACCTTGGTCTTCAAAACCCAAGCGGGCTGGCGTACGGACGGCACGGCGCTGACTTCGTTCGCCATCTGTCCTAGAAAAGGGCAACCAAAGGAAGAGGGCTTAGCAAGGATATCGGCAACCAAACCGATGGAACAGATGAAGGAAAAAAACAACAAGATTAGCAAGATGAATTCAAGCAGCAGAACAAGGAATATACTCGGAACCCAGCCTCAACAAAAAGATGACAGATGGGCACTGGAACCTAAGAGCTTGCGCAGGAACCCAAGGTAGGGAAATAGCCAAGATTAGAAACATTTCCAAATTCTACAAAGCAGAAGAGTACCAGACAAGTCCTAGTCTTTTGCAAATAGTATAGTTTTCAAAATAAGATCCTCAAAGACATCTACACGGGTGGGTTTCGTTCCTAGGGCCAACCTTTTGCTCTGATACCACCGCTGCGGCGCCTCCCCGACTAGTGGAAGCCACCATGTGCATAAGGCACCCGATCCCAGGATCAGTAGTCGGTACGCACAACAATGATACAACACAGAGTTACAATAATACATAAACAGAGTACTACATATACGTACAAGAGATCCATCCAGACAGACCCGGGATGGGCAAAATAATCAACTGGTAAACTAGCGAAACAGCAGAACAGGGCGGAAGCTGACAAAAACTACTCCACAGGCTCGGTTGGAAACTAGGCTCGAAACCTCAGAGTCTCGTAGTCGGCCTGGTCTTGGAGGAACTCGGCAGCAGTCGGATCTTCGTCTTCCACTCCAAAACCTACTATACATATATATGAACAAGGTGAGTACTTTCTACTCAGCAAGCCGGGAATGATGCCATGTTGTTAGACAAGAAATCTAAGGTTCATTTGCGAAAGACTGCCTTATTTAAACTCTTTTCTTTGCAAACACTATGAGTTCCAAATTTTAGTTGGCGGACAGAGGCTCACGCCTCCCTCCAATCCGCAAGTTGCTTTACAACAACTCACCACTTAAGGAAAATCAAGAGTAAACATACATGTCTTATATCTTTTACTTTGCATTTGTTGTCCTTTATCTCCCGAGTAGCTACAACACTCGTTGACCCTGAGACTCGGCTACAACCAAATCTCAGCTGTGGCACTTGATGCCCGCTACACTGGCTACAACCAGCTAGCTAGTCGGCCGCCCTGGCTACAACCCGGGGGCTCATCATCGCTGCCCTGGCTACAACCCGGGAGCATGATCATGGCACTAAATGCCCGCTAGGCTGGCTACAACCAGCTAGCTAAACGGCCGCCCTGGCTTACAACCCGGGGCTCATCATCGCTGCCCTGCTACAACCCGGGAGCATGATCATCACCGTCTTCTGGCTACAACCCGAAGACTGAATTGCCGCCCTGGCTACAACCCGGGGGCTTAAACTTTGCTGCCCTGGCTACAACCCGGGAGCATGATCTTCATCCTGTTTACTTTTCATACACTTGTTTATGGTGCTTAACACCCCAGATCACACAGATCCGTTTCTGGCCACACAGGCCTTCCGTTTGCTTACTCGGCAAACTCAGGTCACGGTTCCCTTTCCATCAAACACTTTTCACAAATCACTGGCAAACAAATCTACGCCATGGGAATCGATCCTTAATGATAATACATAGCCAAGCCACACAGGCACTGTCTCTGTACATCAAGATTTTCACAAATCTTTCCTTTATTTCACAAAACGCGCCGATACATAAGGTATCGGGTTTTCCAAACTGTTTAGTAAAACCCATCATTTTTCCCAACGACAAACAACGTTGCAGGGCTAAGCCATTTTACTCGGCATCGTATCGTCAGATAGGATGCTAGCGTGCCATTTGTGGGGCTCTTCAAGGGAGAATATATCAACATTCTACCAAAATAAGTGCTACTACTGGGTAGGTCCATCGGTTGCGCTTGCATAACCGAGGCCAACAGTTTAAAAAGGTGTAAACTAAGCATGCATATACTTTCCAAACAACATAGTTTTGCATATATGGGAAACAATATGATCAAAGAGGCTTGCCTTGTTCCAAGGAGGGGTCTTCTTCGGCGAAGGTGGCTTCGGGATCGTCCACCGGTTCAGGTTCTGAACAAGCAGAAAGAAACACTGATAGCAGGAGAAGTAAAACACCAAGAAAAAGGATCAAGAAGTAGTCGGCTGCATAAAAGGGGGCAGTCGGCTGAACCAGGCTTGCGAACCAGGCGACAGAGCTCCAAAGCTTGAGAGGATGAAAAATTAGCAGAGCTGGAGCTGGCCGGTTTGCAAAACAAAGGAAGAAGGGGGCACGGTTGGCCATATATATATATATAGCCGACGTGCAAGGTTGAGGCACGGTGGAGCTGGGCAACGGGTGGAGCAAGGAAGTCAAGATGAACTGACAGGGATATGACAGGAAGTGACTTTGGAGTCCAACTGGTCAGAGGAGTTGGCAGGCACTGTAGCTGCGATGAGACATTAAGGTCAAGGTGTGGACGGGTTGGAGAAATCTCACTGACCGGGCTTCGGACTGACCACTGGTCCAAGCGATGCTGCGGTTAGGTGAAGATTGATCCTTCGCTACTTCGGTAGTCGGCGTCCAACGGGTGGGTGCAACTCGGGGGACAAAGAAGCAACAGGTCTCAACAAGGTAGTCGGCCACATCACAGTGCTCACTCGGCAGCAAGGGGGTCCGAGTAAGACAAGGATAAGGGCAGGGTACAAGGACTGAGTAGCAACTCTACTCGGCACAAGAGAGAAGGTAGTCGGCTGGCCGGGGAGAGGGAAAACGGAGGCACAGCTGACAGGATAGAAAAAGATTAAGATCCAGAAAACCAGTTACAACAGGGAAAAGGAAAGCGGGTCGTTACAATCATAGAGATTGTTGGTGATTCTTTGTTGGTAATCAAGTAGTTATCTGGGGAATATGAGTGCAGGGATGATGTTTTGAGGTCATATTATGAGGAATGTATAGATTTGTTAAAGGATTTCAAGATGGTTGTAAAATAATCATATCCTAGGGAGCAAAATCTAGAAGCCAATGATCTTGCACAGATTGCTTCAGGGTATCGGCTGAATAGGCAGGTTGAGGTTGAGATAGCCGATAACGACATTCAAGACAAGGCCGATGACTGAGACAGGAGATAGTTGATTATTTGCCAAAATCCGTCGCAATCGGTTTCCAGAAAAAAGTTCGTATAAAGCTACTAAGTATGTGCTGCTTGATGGGGAACTGTATTATCGACTTTGAGGAGTTCTGCTTAGGTGCCTGAATTTGGAAGAAGCCAAAGTGGTTATGTGCGAGGTGCATGAGGGCGTCTGTGGACTCATCAATCGGCTCATAAGAGAAGTGGTTGCTGAGAAGAGTAGGATATTTTTGGCCGACAATGCTGGAAGATTGCTTCAGGTACTATAAAGGGTGTCAAGATTGTCAGAAATTTGAGAATGTACAGTGAGCACCAGCATTGGCTATGAATCCTATCATCAAACCGTGGCCGTTCAGAGGTTGGGGAATTGACATGATCGGCCAAGTTTTTCCTCCATCGAGTAAGGGACATAATTCATATTGGCGGCAACTACCAAGTGGGTAGAGGCGATTCCTCTGAAGAAAGTTACGTCCAAGGAAGCAATCGAGTTTGTAAAAGAACACATAATTTATCGGTTTGGAATTCCTCAGATAATAACTACTGATCAGGGATCTGTCTTCGTGTCCGATGAGTTTCAACAGTTTGCTGCCAGTATGGGAATCAAGTTATTAAATTCATCGCCTTATTATGCTCAGGCCAATGGACAAGCAGAAGCCTCTAATAAGAGTTTGATCAAGTTGATTAAGTGGAAGATTGATGAGTAGCCGCGGTGATGGCATACTACGTTAGCCGATTCACTATGGGCCTATCGGATGGCATGCCATGGATCTACTCGGGTGCCACCGTATCAGTTGGTATATGGACATGAGGCAGTCTACCTTGGAGACTAACATCGGCTCTAGGAGAATTTCTTTGCAGAATAAGTTGACAGCTGATGATTATTATAACTTAATGACAGATGAACTTGAAGATTTGGCTCAGAATCGGTTGAGGGCATTGGAGAGATCAAGAAAACAAGGCTAAGGCAGCTCGGCATTACAACAAAAAAGTGGTGAATAAGTCATTGCCGAGAAGATCTTGTATGGAAGTTGATTTGCCAATCGGGTCCAAAGATAGTAGATTCGGAAAGTGTCGCCTAATGGGAAGGCCCTATCGGATTAATCGTTGTGTGCCCGGTAATGCCTATGTGTTAGAGGATCTTGACGGGAAGGAGTTTGCTAAAGCGCTCAACGGGAAATATCTCAAGAAATACTAACCTAGCGTTTGGATCAACTCTTAAATCGGTTAAGTGCAGCCGATTTTTAAAATAGTTCGGAAAGCCGATGTTTTTGCATTGCCTAAAGACAGCCGATATCAATCGATATCGCCTTTAGATCAAACAAACAGAAATATTATCAGGGGTGAAAGAAGCGGGCAACAGGGCCGATCAAGATATACTACAGCACAACCAACATGTTTTAGGATGCCACCAGTCATTAATTTACATGAATTTCTGGACCGTTTCGATTGCACGCAGGCGGATTTGGTCAATCTCATTAATAGCACGGATGTCATCTTCATCGGAGCCCGGGATGGTCTTCAAATTCTTGCGCCGATGAATGACTTGACGCACCGTCGCTGCAACCTTAGCCTCTTGCTCTTGGATAGCTTGCGGCAGGCGGATAAGTTGGGATTCTGTTGATTGAAGATCTTTGCGAACTTTCTCAAGTTCTGCTAGCAAATCGGCCTCCTTCTTCTTCAGTTGGTCTAGCTTGGATTGGAGCTCTCGGGGGCAGCTGCCATGTCATCAAGTTTTTTCTTCTCTATTTGGGCTGACAGCCGATCGGCTTGGATATCTTGGTTAATCTTCTGTTGGTCAGCACGATCGGCTATGCGCTGTCTAAGCTTGATGAGTTTAAATCTGTGAGACTCCAGATATGCTGCGGGAGTTAATGCATCGACGAGTTCTTTTGGCATATGGTGTCAATTCGCAAGTCTTGCCCGAATCGGCCCACAGTCTTCCACTAGCGCATCAATTGGGTTTTCCAGCCGACTGATGATGCTCGTTAAGTAATCACGCACATTGGCTAGGAAGGACAGTTTGGTTGCTGCGCTGGTGGATGTTTCGTCTTCTGCCTCCAAGTATTTGCCGATGTCAAAGGAAAACAAATAGGCTAAGGACTGCAAAATTGACATCGGTAAAAGGATCAGTAAAAGGTTAAAAGTGAAGTATGGGCGTAAAGAGATTACCTGAGGAATGACATCGGCAGCTCGGGTGGCATCGGCTTTAGGGAGATGAATAGGTTGTTCTTCGGGGTGGCCGATGTCAGGCGATGGAATAGGAACAGTCTCATCGATGGCTGGAGGACTTGGTGCTAAGAGTGGGGCAGCTGGAGAAGCTATCGGCTCAGTGCTTGGAGGGATGTCGGAAGAATGTTGAGGTTCTGGAGCCGATGACTCGAGCTGAAAATGAAACTGATAAGATGGGTGGAAAAGCAGGTAATGATATCAAGACTTGGCGCGTACCTGAGGGGATGAGGGAGCCGATGTTGTCTGGGGAGAAGATGGCGTCGTGGCAATGACATCGTGTCGATGCTTTGCACCGGCAATAAAACTATGGGGCTACTTCGGCGAGGGTGAATTCGGTGGACTGCCAGAGGAACACAAAAGAATTTATATGTTCAGGCCCTCAAGATGAGGTATACCCTATGTCCAGTTGAGGTGTTATTCCTCTGAGGTGTACGTAGATCGATGATCTGGTTGTTCTTGTTCTCCTCGCCCTGAGGCGCCCTGCCTCCCTTTATATGTTAGGGACAGGTACATGATAGGATCCCAGTCGGATACGACCAAGGGATTTCCTTCTTAGAGATAGAATTCCTATCCGACTAGGACTATTTTCCTTATTATACAAGGTACAAGCCTGCCGGTACTATCTTGTCTCTAATTACATGGTCCGGCCCATCCTCTATCCGAGTGGCCCATGTACTGTAATGAGATACCCTGGTCCCATGGCCTCCACAGTAGCCCCTGCAGACCTTCATAGTTGAGTCACAGCTGATGCCGAGTGCTCATCCTCCACGGTGAAGGTTTGCCCGAGTGCGATGCGCCCGAGTACTCTTTGTCCGATAAGTCTTCTCCCGAGTCCTGCTCCATGCTCACTGGCAGCGAGGCTATGAAGGGCTTCATGTAGATATATGAATAGTGTGCGCCGAATAGGCGCACCTATTAGGTGTAGCCCCCCTACTTTGTGCTTAATTTGTGAAGACAATTAAACATAAAGTTAAAGATCTTTAACCTGGAAGTCTTTCCCGAGTAGATTACTACGGGTATTTATGACTCTTCGTTCATGTCAACCGAATAAATTTTGGTCTGCCGGTACTCATATCTTGCGACTTCATGAGTAGAAGACTACTCGTATGTAGGACTCTGTCAATTCAGTCAGCGGAATATCGGTTTATAGTCTTTTCCGTAGTGGCGTCCCACTCAAAAGTTAGACTCCCACATCATATCAGCGGAACGAAGATTTATAGTCTCTCCCGAGTAGTTGCACACTCGAAAGTTAGACTCTTCAACGTCATGTCGCTGGAATAATATTGCTCATGGCAACTAGTGCCACGCATGTAGCCGAGTACCACTTAATGGAAAATAAATCCACGCGGAGGGGGGTGTTCAGTGTACTCGAGCGAAAAGATACCTGCATCTCCCAATTTTAATGAAGACCAGCTTGTATCCTTCTGTAAGGATATATCCTCGAAACTGATGGATAAAACAGGTACCCAAACATTATATGTTTAGCTATAAGGCTCTCATTAACATATACCTGTTTATCTCATCGCTCCTTTAGCAGCACCACACTTACGCGTATAACAACTCACCATGAACGGAAGCCCCACACTGGAGCATTACTGTAGGAACTCATATTCTGATGTACCATGCGGACGCATGTAGGCCCAAGCCCATCTAGTCGGCATCGCTCTATAAAAGACGGGAGAGAGAAAAAGATCCGTCGTCTTCCCCAATCAGCCAATCTCTTCATCTTCCACCTTCAGGTGCCCAACTTTGTGCTCCCGCCTGGATAGGGTTAGCTGCTGCTATTCCCCACCCGAACTCCGGGCGATTTCGATCCTCCCCCCATTGCTCCAAGCCCCCGATTTGCTTTTCCCCAAATCTCACGCCTCTAGTCATGCCGAAGGTTTCGGATCTTGCGGAGTGGCGCCTGCCGGGAAGTTCTTGGCCGGTGCGGATTGTGTGCCTCGTGAAGCTGAAGCGGCTAAGAGTGAACTGAAGTTGCCCATCAAGAGGTGATTCGTGCTGCGGCCGCTCGCTAGGGATTAGTGATCGAGCCCTCGAATCCTCGACCCGGAGAGACGGTAGTCTTCGCCTCCTTTTCGATCGGGCTTGTGCCTTCCATCTTCTATTTCTTCTGCCGTATCCTCGACTTTTGCGAGCTGGAGTTGGTACATAAGTTTTACTGAACCCCAACTCCATTCTTTTCAGATCTCTATATTTGTACTTTGCGAGTGCTTCTTGGCGTCGAACCCCATTCATTCCTCTTCCGACACCTATTCCACTATTCAAACCTCCAACCCTCCAAGAGTAATATCAATGTCTAATTGGAGGGGCTGGTCTTCAACGTTGAGGAGCGATGGAAGAAAAACGTATATCGATTTGCCCTTTGGAAATCTTCTCTGAAGGGCTGGCACAAGAGTTTTTATTGCGCCGGATCTGGCCCCTTATCCTTGCGCCCCGTTCACCAGTATGCCCGACGTGTTGCCACCGCGTGTTGCCGATTTTTAGCTTTTGATTGTCTGCGGAGCCGACCTTTGAAGAACTGGTCTAAGCCAGGCCATATAGTTGTTGACAAAGATAGATGACCTCAAGAGAGGGCCGGCTTGATGACATGGGGGGTCCTTGGGTGGCTCGTGCTTCCTGAACAAGGCGCGTTCAGCCGCTGAACTTTAGAGCTCATTCGGCTAGGCCTTCAAAGGCAAGAATGATCCTCGACCGAGTGAGCAACGAGTTTCGCGGACAAGAAAGAGGTGACCGCGAAGCCCTGTTCGGATACTTCTCCGAAGGGGTGATCGCGACCGAACGACAAGCGCCGGATTGCGCCTATAGCTTCATCGGCCTCGGACCAAGGTAACCTTTAACCTTCTTCCTGTGAGGAATGCCCGTGGGACCACAATTGCCCGCATATCGTGACGCATTTATTGCTGCTCACTTAGTGGCATGAAGATTTGATGAAGACTCTCGTCCATTGTCCGGCTGTCGCCATCACGTCGAAAAGAGGCCGAGGATCCCTCTGCTGCCCAACCCAGCTCTAAGAGAGCGGGAAAAAAAACCGATTTTATATCGGGGCGATGGACGGGCGCCGCCGCCGTGAGCGGACAGCTTGAAAGATAATAAGGACGCCGCGCTCGCAACGCCCACGCATCTCAAGTCCAGGCTCGAGCCCTACGCTTTGCCGAGCCTGCGGGGCAACAGCGCCACCAAGGCCCGGCTAGAGGCAGAGGTCACCTGGGGCGAAGGCCGCCCGAGCTGACCATTCCAGAGTCGGGGCTGACTCGGGTCATACGCCCCGCCGTCGCATGACGCCGACACGGCCGACTGCCGGCTAGCTAGTGCTCCGCCGGGGCGCCCGGACAAGAACCTGAGGTTCTCCAAGAGTGCGCTGCTCCGGGTCTTCTGTAGTCTTTGTTGTGTGAAGTAATGTCTTGATATCTTGTTCGGCCGCCAGCTCGTGTAGAAACGCGCCGATATTGATCTCAGGGGAGGACCAATCGACTCGTCTGCTCCACTTGAA
This sequence comes from Oryza meyeriana var. granulata, assembly GCA_003991445.1. Classification (NCBI taxonomy): domain Eukaryota; kingdom Viridiplantae; phylum Streptophyta; class Magnoliopsida; order Poales; family Poaceae; genus Oryza; species Oryza meyeriana. The sequence continues at coordinate 27,357 of RYFJ01003595.1, forward strand.
GAGCCTGCCCCAGCCGAGCCAGCGGCCGCGAACCACACCCGTCGAGCGTGGGGCCGACCCGCGCTGAGACCCGAGGCGGCTCCGATTACAGGGCCGCTGCCGCCACCCGACGAGCGGTGGCTGCTGAACTGTGAGGCCCCAGCCCCCGAGGCACCGCACGTCGCGGAAGCCGCGGACGGAGCTCCTTGGGCCGGTCCCCGAAGTCGGGGGAGCGGTGCGGAGGCCAGGACCCCGTCGCCGTCGGTTATCTCGTCGTCACCATCGCCACCGCCACCCACCACGCCTGCCGGAGATCCCACACCTGCCTCGGATCGAAAGCTCCTCCACGTCTGCGATGCCCCGGACTTACGTGGACAACTCGCCATGACGTACTGTTCGAAAGCTTCAGGCTCGATGTAAGTCACTGCAAGAGGAGCGCGAAAGCTTGCTCCGCGCCGCCATCAGCGGGCCCGAGGGGGTCGTGTATGGTTTTGTAGTAGAGCTCCAGCATCTTCTTGTTTGAAGTTTGACTCCGTCTTCGACCCGTCTTTTCCTGATTCCAAACAAAAAGCTTGTCGACCGCAACGGCGATGGTGGAAATCTTGTCGAAATGGCTCCGCCACCTCGCCGAGTGAACAGCTCCGCTGCCTTAAAGCCGAGATGGAGGAGCGTCATGCAAGAGGGAGGCCTACTGAGGAGCGGCACCATCAGCTCAGGGCGGAGACATGGGCCCTGACCGGAAAGATTAGAGGTTAAAAGATCCTCGAGTTATATCTCCCACTGAACCGTTGATGTATTCATCCAGCCGCTTTCCCGAAGGACTGCCAGTGTGTCATGACTGCACGGATTGAGCTCTGGCTAATCCGTGGTGCAGACCTCGACAACACGCGAGTTGAAGACCCGAACAGAGAGGGAATCAGTAGCTGAAGGAGGCGAAGAAGCCAAGGTCCGGCCTGAGAAGGTCAAGGGCCGACCTGACAAAGCCAACACCAGCTTGACCGGAGAAGTCCGAGTTTGGAGAAAGCCGTTGTCAAGCTTGGTAAGGAGAAGGCTGAACTGGAGAAGACCGTGGCAGGTGGGAGGCTAACTATGAAAAGGTAAGTCCTCAACCCGATTGGTGATCTTGGCGCAATTGACCATTAGTTATCCCTGTGTGTAGCCGATTTTGACAAGCCTTACTTTGCCCGGCTGATCTGGGTGCAGACACGAAGACCAATGTCCGGCCCAGTATCAGTTCTGACACGGAGGAGAATAAGGTGATCAGGGAGTCACGGAGGCCCTTGCGGGTCCGTGAAAGGGCTCCCTTGACCTTATAGATCCCTGCCCAGTGGACTAGCTGGCAGGGCAGCAATCCCTCAGATATCGTGCGGCGTCTCGAGATCTGCAAACACCGAGTGCCTTGAAAAGGTACTCGGATGAGAATGTTATCGCCGGTGGCCCAGACCCTGGCGAGGGGGATTGAAAAACCCAAAATCCCGTATCACCTAGCGGCGGATATTGAGGGCCATCGGGGAGGGGCGGTTTGACCGACGTTCTTTCGTTGCTGCCTCTGCCGTGTTAGAGACGACGCCAGAGGAGGCGCTGGAGCTAATCGCCCGGGCGAAGCCGACTGCAGAAATACATTTACCCGAGACCTAGGTCTGTAAGGGCAGCAAGTTATGGTAGTCGGAACATATAACTTGTGTAAAAAGCATGTGTAAATATGTGTGCAATGGCTGCCAAGCTATTATTCAGTTGTCATTTAGCTTTACTTGACCGTGTAGTTATGCACCGGAGTTAGTTCTGTTAGAACTTAATAAAAACTGTTCGGAGTAAGGAGCTGTACTCGGGCAACGTGACAGTCATAGTAAGTGCTTCATAACGGCGAAGTGAAATAAGAAGCTCGTATGTTACTTGACAACGCACATATATACAGTGCAGCCCCCGACTCACTACTCGTTGATACAAGCGCGTAGTGAGTCAGAGGAAACTGTACACATGAAAATTATAAACTCAGGTATAGAAAAGGACATAGCTGTTCTATGTTCCATGAGTTGCTGATGAGAGCGCCCGTGCTTGTCTTCAGTCGGTAGGCGCCTGGCCGCGTGACCTCGGCTATAATGAACGGCCCTTCCCAGATTGGGGATAGTTTATGCCTGACTTTGGTGGTTTGTATTTTCCGTAGAACGAGATCCCCGACCAAAAAGGCGCGGCCATGGACATTGCGACTGTGGTAGCGGCGTAGGACTTGAAGATACCTTGCCGACTGGATAGTTGCGGTGTCTCTTGCTTCTTCCAGCTGATCTAGTTCGATCAGTCGGGTATTGTTGGAGTCGTCTTCTGAGTAGGCCCGGACTCGGGGAGAGCTGAACTGTAACTCGGTAGGTAGCATAGCCTCGGCGCCGTAGACCAGAAAGAAAGGGGATTGCCCTGTTGCCCGACTAACCGTGGTTCTGAGAGACCAAAGGACAGATGGGAGTTCTTGTACCCACCGGCCCGCATATGGTTGTAGTCGGTCGAATATCCTGGCCTTGATGCCTTGTAAGACCATACCGTTGGCTCGCTCAACTTGCCCATTGCTCCGCGGGTGTGCCACAGATGCATAGCAGATCTTGATGCCGAAATCGTTGCAGAAATCTTGGAATAGGCCCGCCGTGAACTGAGTACCGTTGTCGGTGATGATGCGGTTAGGGACTCCGAACCGGTATAATATACTCATGATGAAGTCCTTTGCTCGTGCCGCTGTAATTGTTGCAACGGGTTTAGCCTCAATCCACTTGGTGAACTTATCCACCGCGACGAATAAATGTGTGAACCCCCCTAGCGCTTTCTTGAAAGGCCCGACCATGTCAAGCCCCCATACTACGAATGGCTAGGAGATGGGGATAGTTTGGAGTTCCTGGGCCGGAAGGTTTGTTTGTCTTGTGTAGAATTGGCAACCCTCACACTTGCGAACGATGTCTTTGGCGTCTGTTACTGCTGTGGGCCAGAAAAATCCCTGTCGGTGAGCCTTTCCAACTAACGTCCTGGATGCGGCGTGGTTGCCACATATGCCCGAGTGGATCGAGTGCAGGATCTGCTTGCCCTCCTCGGTGGTGACACAGCGCATGAGGACACCGGATGCGCTCCTTCGGTACAGGTCTTCTCCGACTAGTAGGAAGCTCTTGCTTCGACGCTTTATCTGCTCGGCTTGACTGTGATCTTCTGGGAGTTCATCGTCCGTGAGAAATTTGACAACAGGAGTCCTCCAGTCTTGACATATGTACAGCACCTTGTCTATGGTCAGGGTAGGCTCGCCTCCCGACTGATCTGGCGCCGGTTTCTTCTTGACTGATGGCTCCATGAGTTGCTCGACAAAGATTCCAACTGGAACTGTTTCTCGTTTGGATCCCATGTTTGCCAGTTCGTCTACTGCGTCGTTGTATTGGCGCAGGACATGTGTGATTTCCAGCCCGTCGAACTTGTTTTCCAGCTTGCGGACCTCCTGACAGTATGCCGCCATGGTGTCGTCGAGGCAGGTCCAGTCTTTCATGACTTGGTTTACCACGAGTTGAGAGTCTCTGCACACAACCAGTCGACGTATGCCGAGTGATACAGCGATGCGGAGCCCGTGAACAAGTGCCTTGTACTCGGTGACGTTGTGGGTAGCCGGGAAGTGGATTTGTAGAACGTACTTCAGTTTTTCACCAGTGGGGGACGTCAATATGACTCTGGCCCCGGCGCCACCGATCCGTAGAGAACCGTCGAAGTACATTGTCCAGTACTCTAGCTTTGCTGTTGGTGTAGGCTGTTGGACTTCTGTCCACTCGGCCACGAAGTTGGCTAGAGCTTGAGACTTGATTGCTGTCCATGGCTGGAAGGTGATGTCGAACGCCATCAACTCGAGTGCCCATTTAGCGATTCGGCCGGTGGCCTCGCGATTATGAAGGACATCCCCGAGTGGAAATGTTGTGACCACCGTGACTTGGTGTGCTTGGAAATAATGCACTAGCTTCCGGACTGTGATAAGTAGGCCGTATAGCAGCTTCTGGACTTGCGGATATCTCGTTTTGGAGTCGGCAAGGACCTCGCTAACGAAGTAGACTGGCCGTTGTATTTTTTGAATATGACCCTATTCGGATCGCTCAACCACGAGCACCGTGCTGACTACCTGTGTTGTTGCCGCCAGATATAACATTAGTGGTTCCTGGGGCAGAGGTGATGCCAACATGGGGGGTGATGTGAGGAATTGTTTAATGTCTTCGAAGGCTCGCTGGGTTTCCGGAGTCCATTGGAAAATGTCGGTCTTTTTGAGCAGCTTGAAGAAGGGCATGCCCCGTTCACCCAGTCGGGAGATAAACCAGCTGAGTGCCGCCATGCAGCCTGTCAGCTTCTAGACGTCTTTAAGGTTGGTCGGGGGTGCCATGTGCCTGATAGCGTTGACTTTCTCCGGGTTGGCCTCAATGCCGCGGTGCGAGACGATGAAGCCAAGTAACTTTCCGGATGGAACGCCGAAGGCGCATTTTTCCGGGTTCAACTTCATCTTGAATCTTCGAAGGTTTTGGAAGGTTTCTTCCAAGTCAGCGATGAGGTCTTCTTTAGACTTGGTCTTGGTCACCACATCATCGACGTAGGCTTCCACGTTTTGTCCGATCTGAGTATGCAGACACCACTGAATAGCCCTTTGATAGGTTGCGCCCGCGTTCTTCAGACCGAACGGCATTGTGATATAGCAGTACGCTCCAAACGGTGTGATGAAAGATGTCTTCAAGCAGTCTTCTTCCCTCAGGCTGATTTGATGGTATCCCGAGTAGCAGTCGAGAAAACTGAGTAGGTCGCACCCTGCCGTGGAGTCAACTACCTGATCTGTCCGAGGAAGACCAAATGGGTCCTTGGGGCACGCTTTGTTGAGGTCGGTGTAGTCGACGCACATGCGCCATTTACCGTTTTTCTTTCGGACCAGAACTAGGTTTGCCAACCAGTCCGGGTGGTAGACCTCTTTGATGAACCCGGCTGTGAGGAGTTTGGTAATTTCCTCCCGGATAGCATCTTTGCGGTCTTGAGCGAAGCGCCACAGCCGTTGTTTGACTGGCTTGGCGTCTATCTTCACGTTTAGGGCGTGCTCGATCACCTCCCTTGGTATGCCCGGCATGTCGGACAGTTTCCACGCGAAGATATCCTTGTTGGCTTGGAGGAAGGTGACGAGCGCGTCTTCCTATTTGGGGTCGAGTCCGGTCCCGACTAGAGCAGTCTTGGAGGGGTCGGAAGGGTCTAGGGGGATCTTCTTCATGTCGGAGTCCGCTGAAATTCCCGACTTCGCTGCTTTTTTAGCCGGAACTTGATCTTGCTTGACTTCAGTTGTGATGGCTTGCCGAATGTTGTCACGTCCGACTGCCGCCTCTTGTGATTGGGCCAGTTCACAGCTCTCCTTGTTGCAAGTGAAGGCTTGCTTGACGTCGCTGCGGAGGGAGAGGACTCCTGCTGGTTCGGGCATTTTCAGCACCATGTATGTATAGTGCGGTATCGCCATAAATTTGGCGAGTGCCGGTCGTCCGAGTATCGCGTGGTACGTGGTCTCGAAGTCGGCGACCTCGAAGCAGATAGTTTCTGTGTGGAAATTATCCCTTGTGCCGAAGGTTACCGGCAAAGTTATCTGCCCGAGTGGAGTTGATGATAGGCCGGGAATTATCCCGTGGAAGGGTGCAGTGCTCGGCCGTAGTTTTGAACAAGGGATTTTCATCTCGTCCAAAGTTTTGACGAACAAGATATTGAGCGCGCTACCTCCGTCTATGAGGGTTTTCTTCAGCCTGATATTTTTGACGACCGGGTCCTGGACGAGTGGATAGCGTCCCGGGTGGGAAACCCGGTCTGGGTGATCTGCGCGATTGAAGGTGATGGCCATCTCTGACCAGCGCAGGTATTGGGGGGCGTCGGCCGTAGAGACCATGTTGATGTCGCGTGCTGAAAGCTTTTGTTTGCGCTTGGACTCGTACGCGAGTGGTCCCCCGAAGATATGGTTGAGCTCGGCTTGAGGATCTTGGAAGTCGTCAGCCGGACCCGAGTCTGGCTTCTCTTTGTCCTTGTCGGCGCCAGATGATGAAGTCTGCTCGGAGGCAAACTTTTGAGCATATAGCAGTCTTTGGCCGCGTGCTTTCCCTTGGGGTGAAAGGGGCATGGCCCGCTCATGACTTTCTGGTAGTCGTTGTTCCGCTGGGGCCGTGACCGGCTGCGCTCCATGTTGGCCACCTCGTTGTCCGACTTCTGTTTACGGCTGCCGAACTTGTTTTGAGATGGCTCGTTGTCGGCTTTCGCCTTCTGTTCTTTTTGTCGGGGCTCCTTCTTCTTGTCAAAGGCCTCGGCGACCGCTTCGGCTGAGTCGGCGTATTTATTGGCCATGTCGAAGAGCGCCCGGATTGTGGATGGTGGCTTCCGAGTGATTTTTGCGATAAGCGGAGCGTCTTTTACCCCTTTGCGAAAGGCGGCGATGACGGCTTCGTCTTTGATCGTTGGGATTTGGTTGCGCTTCTCGGAGAACCTTTTGATGAATTCGCGCAAGGACTCATTTTTCTTCTGGTGCAGTTGATAAAGATCATGCTCCGAAGCGGGTCTGTCGTAGGTCCCCTGGAAATTAGCGATGAACCGCTCCCTGAGTTGTCCCCAGGAACCAATCGACCGCCTTTGGAGGCCTATCAGCCCTGTCCTCACCGAGTCGGCTAGCGCGACTGGGAGGTAGTTAGTCATGACTCTGCTATCGCCACCAGCAGCGTGAACTGCTAGGGTGTAGACGGTGAGCCAGGACTCGGGGTTTGTCTTGCCGTCGTACTTTTCGATCCCGGTGGGCTTAAAGCCAGTCGGCCACAAGACGTCCTGTAGCTCCCGAGTGAAGGTTGGGTTGCCTTCGTCTTCGTGAGGGCTCCGACTCCGATCTTGGCAATGTAGTCGCTCATGGTGGAGGCCGAAGTGCTCGTTTTCGTCTTCCAGTCGGCGGCGTTCATCTTCTTCGCGTTGTTCGCGTTGGGCGTTTAGGGTGTGGCGGAGGTCCTGGTGCAGTCGAACTCGGAGGTCCTGATTGGGTCGGCGGTCGTATCGGCGACGCCGCCGGTTGTCATTATTGGTATTGCCGAGCGTTGTTTGCCGGGACTCTTCGCGTTGCCGACTGGAGCCGGACGCCCATCGTCGTGCTGATGTAGATGAGCCTGCCGCAGGAGAACCCGGCCGATTGGTCGGTATAGCGGTGTCACCCGACTGCTGTTGCTGCTGACAGGCAGCAGCTGTGATCATCGCCTTGATCTTGGCGATAGTCGGGGTGGCCTGGTGATCGGCCCCGAGCTGGAGTGTGTCCAGCAGAGTCGCTGCAGCCACAATGTTCTGTTGCGGCGTGACGAAGACGTCGTGGTCGCCGATCTTGGTTTGGAGGATCTGTTCCTGAGCGACTCACCCAGCCTCGCGCAGCTCGTTGTTGCGGGCTTCGCGGTTGGCCTCCTCTTGTTGTAGCCGGCGCGCCTCCTCTTGTCGCTCCTCTTGTAGTCGGTGTACCTCGGAAGGTGGTGTTGAAGCCATGAAGATCTCGCGGGAGAGGGGGAAGCTTGCCGAATTAAAGTCCGAGCTAGCGCTCGAGCCGCTGTCCGACTTGGTGTCGGACTCCGAATAGTTTATCGGAGTGAGAACGACTCCGACCTCTCTAGATCCAATCTGAAACGGCACTTGGCCGTGTCCAAACTGAACCGCTGGAAATCGGGTTTGCTGCGCAGGGCAAAGATGCGCAGTGTCGCCGGAGTTGTTTGGGAAGTTGACGACTTCTCCCCTTCTCGGCCCAACTCGGGCTGGCTCAAGGCCTAGCGCAAGCCGGACGCCGAAGGAGAGGGTTGTCCGATGTTCGGCAATGTAAAGGCTGCCGCAGGAAGTCGCTGAAGAGACGGCGGTGCCTGCATGCCGACTGGCGCAACGTCGGCTGGTTCCCCGGCTGGCAAGATTGGATCTACTTCAGCCAGGGTGAGATTGCCGAATTGATCGGCGGTGAAGTCTAAGCTTCCGAAGGTAATTGCATCTCCGGGGAAGAACTCGTTGCTGTCGACTCCGTTGATTGAATCCATCGAATCTTCAGATGAGGAATTCGCCAGAGGCCCCTACCTGGCGCGCCAACTGTCGATGCTTTGCACCGGCAATAAAACTATGGGGCTACTCGGCGAGGGTGAATTCGGTGGACTGCAGAGGAACACAAAAGAATTATACTGGTTCAGGCCCTCAAGATGAGGTAATACCCTACGTCCAGTTGAGGTGTTATTCCTCTGAGGTGTATGTAGATCGATGATCTGGTTGTTCTTGTTCTCCTCACCCTGAGGGGCGCCCTGCCTCCCTTTATATGTTAGGGGACAGGGGTACATGATAAGGATCCCAGTCGGATACGACCAAGGGATTTCCTTCTTAGAGATAGAATCCTATCCGACTAGGACTATGTTTCCTTATTATATAAGGTACAGCCTGCCGGGTACTATCTTGTCTCTAATTACATGGTCCGGCCCATCCTCTATCCGAGTGGCCCATGTACTGGTAATGAGATACCCCGGGCCCATGCCCTCCACACATCGGCACCAGTTTTCTGCTTCTTCAGGGAGGGGCGGTGCGCTAACTTCTTCCATTTTTGTCCTATCGGCCGAGGCGCCTTGAGGAGAGCCGATGGAGATGGAGCATCGCACCCTAAGTTTGGAGTGGCCGATGGAGGTTGATACAGAATCGGTCGACCACTGTTGCTTGTCGTTGGGGGCTCAACGTTGGCAGCCTACAAATTAAAAATGAGAGATGACCGGAGATAATGATTAAGGCTTGCGGGTGTTACCTCTTCATCAGATTCGATATAGTCGACGTCAAGGTGGGAACAGTAGCAGGTGGCTGCTAAGCTGAATAGATGTTTCTTCCATTCTGACCACCATCGGACGAAAAGCTTGGTGTTGGCAGTGCAGACATACACCTCGGTGGCGGCACCTAGAAGAAGGGGTTCTGTTAAAGTCCGCATCCGATCATACTCTAGGGCATTGCTGACGTTGCCCCGGGCCTGAAGTTTGTCGATGAAGAACAGGCCGATCGGAAGTTGACCAAGGCCAAGCTGACGGGAGCCGACCGATGGATGGTAAAACTCATATGACAGTTGCGATCGGCCCAGAGAAAAGCCAGTTGGCAGCAGACAAGGGGTGATGGCCGATAGGAATATGGCCTTAGATTCATCATTGTCCAAAGCTTTAAGTGGGTCGAAGTTGGAAGGCATCTCGAATGATGATGCATCATTGTATGCAAACCAGAGAGTGGCCTCCCTGGTGAAACCATAATAAAACCCCTTGAACCATTGACTAAGTGCAGCGGGAGTTATCTTGCCGCCAGAAAGAGCCGATGCAGCTTCACCCATGAAAACGCATCAGCGGTAAATGGGATCCTGGTCTTCTGTGTAATTGGCTGGAAAGGATTGGTTGAGAAGAGAAGTCCCAGAGAAGGCCTTGGAGGTGTAGACATTGAGCCAGAGTTGCACAAACCACTGAGGACCCCCGATATGGCCAACGGGCTGGCCGGCCGATAACTTGGTTGCTACTTGGTGAAGCAGCTGATAGGTAGCACCAAGGAGGAATTGCCCCAAGGGGATCTATTTCCGATCAACTAGGCACTCTGCCAAACATTGCATGTTGATCGTTGGACCGAGGGTTGCGCCACCAAAAACAAACCATTCCAGCCATAAGTTCAGAAAAGCAACATGTTCCCGGTCATCGATGGATCCAGTTCCCTTATTATGAATGGATATGTACCTGGACCAGCCGCCGATGTTCTTTGCTTGGAGCCGATGAGCAGGTTTAAAACGGAGCTTGAAGGGGTCGATGTAGCTCGTCGTGTCAAGGCAGGTGAGCATAGTCACATCCATCAAGGTGGGAGTCATCGGCCCGTGCCCAAACATGAAGGCATTGAGGGCATCAGACCAGAAGTATGAGGCCAATGCGAGTAGAGGTTCATTCCTTTCCATATCGGCCAGAGAGAGATTGATGCAGTGGCCGATATGTGATTCTTCCCAGAGGGTTCTCTTCGCAGCCGATACTCTGGTATACCAATCTCTCCACCCAGGCAGCTTGCTCGGCCATGACTTGAAGCTATTGGTCCAGTCACTGACTAGCATGGCCGAGTTCTTGAAAGGGATACGTTGGGTCTCGGCGCTTATGAAATCTGTGGGATCTTCGCTACCCATGGGGCCATGGTAGAAAAAGTTCAGGTAATCGACGGCTAGGATCAGGATCTGGTCTCTATGATGCTACAGTAAACAAGAACACAATGAAGAACAGGCGAAGAACATGGTGGATTGGGTGCATCTAGGCTACAAAATCGGGAAAAAATAATCGGGCAGGAAGATTACCTCAGGGACTGCGGATGCTGATGCCATCGCGAGAGAGGAAGAAAATGCAGAAATCAACGGCCGAAGAAAAGGGCTACGTCGGTTCGTCTGGGTTCGCTGGAGCTTGTCGAAGTTTTGGAAGATGAAGCGGTGGTACTCTGGTGATGTGAAAGCCTAAAAAAGGCTAGGGAGACGAAGCGTTTTATAGAGATATGATGACCGGGCGGGAATCGAGGCCGTTGGCACTGTTTCAAACAATTATGGCAAGTGGGCTACCTTGGGCCGCCTCGGTATAGAAGGAATTTGGAGGCCCAAAACGAAAGAATTTCGAAGTCCTATAGAAGAACTCCGAAATTGGGGGGCATGTGTTAACGCCAAAATTTGGTAAGGTCCTGTATCAGATTCGGTCAAGGGGAAAATTGCAGTCAACTGGCGGAAATTGATCTAGAAGGGACCGATTCCGGAAGGGAGCCGTGAAGACCACTGTATGGCAGTTATTTACTATATATATTAATTAGGCAAGTGCTTATCTTTAGGAAACCTGACCTCGTGTCCGGTTGGGTCTTATTAGTTTTTTCTGTTATAATTAGGAAATCATGTACCATGTCCTATAAGGACTCATGTAACTCAGGGTATAAATACGTGCGCTCGGGGACCTTGTAAGATATCCACACAGATCAATCAAATTCGGCGCATCGCCACCCTTTCGATGGGTTCTTGCTTCTCGAGCCGGGCCTGCCATCGGTTAAGTGTTCGACTCCTGCGAGAGGGTAAGTCTCGTCCCCCGGCTACCTATCGCTAGGACTTCCTCGGTTAGGTCGATATTCTAGTCGGTTTATGGTAGTCGGCTTACCATGATATATTTATTTTATCTATGGCTGCATCCGTTCAGTTTGATCTCATAGATTGATTAGGTATATCACATCACACGTGCGTAGATCGCATCGGCTTACTAGGAGCAGTTTATCATCAGTTTGTGCTGCATCGGATAGGTCCGACCTATTAAACTGCCAGTGCTAAATCGTTCCTGCTAGGTTGTACCTTGTGCGTAAGCATCTTATCGGGGTGTATAGCGATAAGTTATCATATTTTACATCACGATCGCATCAGATCTATCGGCCTATCGAGATCTTTTATCATCATCAGTCTGTGTTGCAACGGTTGGGTCCGATCTACTAGAGTGACGATAATAACTTTACTCTTGGTGAGCCGATGGGTTTCATGCGGTGTTTTTATCGGAGTGCCTAGCCGATAAGTTATCTCTTAAATACAGCTGATTATATTGCTTGCCTTGTTATACATTCTTGCCTGCATTATTGTTACGATCAGCTAAGGGCTAGCCGATTGGTTTATTCTACCGAGCCGAGCGCGAGCACAAGCAGGTTTCCGGGCACGAGCTCAGTCAAGTTCCCGGGCATAATCAGTGCACAAGGACCCGAGCACGGGTACAAGCGAGGACCCGGGCACGGGCACGACCTCAGGTAAGGACCCGGGTATGAGCACAGGTAAGAACCCGACACGGGTACGGACAACGGACGAAGATCCCGGGCACGGGTACGGGCAGTATCTTCACGACGACATTAGTAATTCTTAATCATAATCGGCTGGAGTTTATTTAATCTATTTATTTATGCATCTTGCCTATTTACTTTATCAGTTTACAGCCGATTTTTGAGCATCCCTGCGATGATCGGCTAGTTTAATATTTGTTTATTATTAAGCTATTACTCATGCCATCATCGGCTTACAGTCGATGTATAAGTGCTACAGTGCAAATCGGCCATCGGCAGATGAGATGAGTCCAAGCCGGCTTCCAGCCGATTGGCTCATGAATCTAACATCTTTTCTCCTTGTCAATTGCAGGGTCAAATTGACTGGCATGCCTATGAACCTGAAGATTTTAGGACCTGCACTGGAGTGAAGCAAATCTCCCAGGCCTTCGTGTGTCTCCTAGACGCCGAACGGCCCCCGGCGGGTTTTCGGCGTCAACAGCGTCCGACTGCCGTTTCTTGAGATTGAGAGAACTCGCAGCTCTCTTTGTCACAAGTGAAGGCTTGCTAGACATCGCTATGAAGGGAAAGAACTCTGGCTGGCCTAGGCATCTTAAGCATCATATAGGTATAGTGCGGCACTGCCATGAATTTGGCTAGCGACGGCCGTCCGAGTATCGTGTGGCACGCAGTCTCAAAATCAGCAACCTCGAAGCAGATGTTTTCTGTGCGGAAGTTATCCCGCGTGCCAAATGTAACCGGCAAGGTTATCTGTCTGAGGGGTGTTGAAGATAGGCCGGGGATTACCCCGTGGAAGGGCACCGTACTCGGCCGCAGCTCTGAACGAGGAATCTTCATCTCATCCAGGGTCTTGGCGAACAGTATGCTGAGCGCGCTACCTCCATCTATGAGGACCTTCTTCAACTTGATGCTCTTGTCGACTGGGTCCAGGACGAGTGGATAGCATCTTGGGTGTGTAACCTGATCGGGGTGATCGGCGCGGTCGAATGTGATGGGCATCTCTGACCAACACAAATATTGGGGGGTGTTTGCTGTAGAGACCATGTTGACGTCGTGTGCTGTTAGCTTCTGCTTCTGCTTGGACTCATACACAAACGGCCCTCCGAAGATATGGTTGAGCTCAGCCTACGGATCTTGATAATCGCCGGCTGCGCCTAGATCTGGCTTGTCTTTATCCTTGTCGGCACTAGACGTTGAAGCCTGCTTGGAAGCAAACTTCTTGAGCATGAAGCAGTCCTTGGCCGCATGCCTGCCCTTGGGATGAAAGGGGCAGGGCCCATTCATGACTTTCTGATACTCATTGTTCCTTGGGGGCCATGACCGAGTATGCTCCACTTTGGCCACCATGTTATCCAACTTCCGCTTGCGGCTGCCAGATTTGTTCTGTGCTAGTTCGTCGTTGGCTTTCTGGTCCTTCTGCCGGGGCTCTTTTTTGTTGTTGAGGGCCTGAGCGACTGCCTCGGCTGAGTCGGCGTACTTGTTTGCCATATCAAAGAGAGCCTTGATAGAGGTTGGAGGCTTCTGAGTAAATTTTGCGATGAACGGGGCGTCCTTGACTCACTTGCGGAAGGCGGCGATGATGACCTCGTCCTTGATCATTGGAATTGAGTTGTGCTTCTTGGAGAACTTTTTGATGAACTCATGGAGAGACTCATTCTTCCTCTGGTGCAGCTGATAGAGATCGTGCTCGGAAGACGGCCTTTCGCAAGTCCCCTGGAAATTGGCGATGAATTATTCCCGGAGTTCTCCCCAGGAACCGATCGACTGCTTTGGGAGCCCTATAAGCCATGTCCTAACCGAATCGGCCAGGGTGACTGGGAGGTAGTTAGCCATGGCTTTGTGATCACCTCCAGCTACTCGAATCGCTAGAGTGTAGACCGTGAGCCAGGACTCGGGATTGGTCTTGTCGTCGTATTTTTCGATGCCTGTAGGCTTAAAGCCCGATGGCCAGTCGACCTGTTGTAGTTCCTCGGTGAGGCAGGTATGCCTTCATCTGCATGAGGACTTTGGCTCCGATTATGGTGGTTGAACCGCTCGTGGTGGAGGCCAAAGCACTTGTTCTCATCCTCCAATCGGTGGCGCTCGTCCTCTTTGCATGCGCGGCGCTGAGTGTTGATGTCCTGGAGGAGATCGCGTCGCAGATGGCTTCAGAGATCTTGGTTGTCGTGGCGGTTGTACTAGGGACGCCACCAATTGTTGTTGTTGGGGTTGCTGAGAGACATCTGTCATGACTTCGTGTGCAGCTGACTAGAGCCGGCCACCCGGCGTCACGTTGATGCAGATGAGATCACTGTTGAAGAACCCGATCGGTTGGTCGGTATAAGGGTTTCGCTCGACTTCTGGTGCTGCTGACATGCAGCAGCGGTGATAATGGCTTTGATTCTTGCAATAGTCGGGGTGGCCTGGTGATCAGGCCCGAACTGGAAACGGCAACGACATTCTATTGAGGCGTGACAAAGACGTCGTGGTCACCGACTCGAGTTTGGAGGATCTATTGCTGAGTGGTTCGCCCAGCCCTACGTAGCTCGTCGTTGCGAGCATCGCGATCGGCCTCCTATTGTTGTCGTAGTCAGCGGGCCTCCTCCTCTTCCCGCTCACGTAGTCAGTGCGCCTCCTGAGTAGCCATAGAGCCCTTGGATGCCATGAAGACTTTGCGGGGCAAGAAAAGGCTCGCCAAACTATTGTCCGAACTGCCATTCAGACTGCTGTCTAACTTAGAGTTAGAATTTGAGTAGTTGATCGGTGTGATCACGACTCCGACCTCCCTAGATTGAATCTCAGGCAGCTCTAGGCTGCGTCCAAATTGAACCATAGAGGATTGGGTCTGCCGCGTCGGATGTATATTGTAGATGTCCATGGTGTTGCCGAGTCTGCACAGGAGATTGACGATCTCCCCCTTCCATGCCCAATCTTAGCCGGCTCGAGGCCAAGTCCGAGTCGAACGCTGAAGGGAAGAGTTGTCCTAAGACCCGAACATGTAGAAGATTGCCGCAGCAAGTCGATGACGGTCACTATAGCATCGTGTGGGCCGACTGGCGCGGAGTTGGCTATTTTCCCGGCAGATTAGATCGAGTCCGTGTTAGCCAGGGTGAGTTTGCCAAGCTTGTTGGTGATGAAGTCGAGGTTCCAAACATGATCATGTCTCTAGGGGAGAAGCCGGTGCCATTGACTCCGGTTGTTGAATCCATCGAGCTTGTTGAGATTGATCGTGGCGAAGCCCCTACCTAGCGTGCCAACTATCGATGTTTTACACCGGCAATATGAATATAGGGCTACTCGTCGGATCGAAACTTGGTGGACTGCAAAGGAAAACAGAGAGTTTATACTGGTTCAGGCCCTCGAGGTGAGGTAATACCCTACATCCAGTTGTGGTGTGTTCCTTTAAGGAGGTATGGTGGTGATTCTGGTGAACCTGATGGATCTTCAATGTCTTCTCTGCCCTCAGGGGGCGCCCTGCCTCCCCTTATATACTGGGGGACAAGGTTACAAGGTAGGAGTCCCAGTCGGACTACGACCAAGGGATCTCCTTCTAGAGATATAACGTGCCTGACTAGGACTGTATTTTCCCTGTCGTACAAGGTTAAGTCTACCGAGTTCCATCATATCCCTAAATACAAGGCTAGGCCCATCCTCTTTCTGAGTGGCCCAATAGCTTCTCACGAGGTACCCCGGGCCCATGGCCTCCACACCTCTTTCTTCGATAGGGGACTTGCTCTTCCTTCCTCGGATTTTCTTCGCCAATTTCTTTCCTTTTATCAGCTAGAGCTAGTAATCTGAACCCCAGCTCCATCTTGCAAATCTCTATATTTGCAACTTTGTGCGAATGCTTTTGGGGTGTGGAACCCCATTTTAATCTATTCCGATACTTGTTCCACATCAAACCTCAGCCCTCCAAAAACAAAGTCCAGGTCATAGGGGGAGCTGGTCTCCAGCTTAGGAACGAAATGAAAAGAATCTATCTTCATGTTCCTTTGAAAACCTCCCTCAAGGACTGGCACAGAGAATGGCTCTATTGCTTTGATCTTGAACCCTCTCTGCCCAGTTTACTGGCTTGTCTTCGGTGGTCTTGCCTAGCTGGTCATTGGTACCAAACTTCGAGGACATGGGCCAAGTGTATCAGTTGATTGATAAAATTGACAAACTAAAGAGCTCTGGATTAACTAGTCCTTGGGTGGCCATATGTTTCTTGAGTCGCCGCATCAGGCTATTGAAGATGAGAAGCCACTTAAGCTAGGATTATAAGGGAAAAAACGATCCCAGCCGAGAATACCCAGATCTGACTGACAAGCACAAGGTGACTGATATCATGCTCAGCTATTTCGCCAGCGGGGTGATTGAGACTAAAGATGCAGAGCGTGCCACCATGGCTTACAGTCAAAAAAGGCCTCGTCCAGAGGTAATGCTTGCTAATGTTGACTTGTTGTCCATCTATGATGAATGCTTGTAAATGTATATCCTGGATTGTTCTGCAATGTATGATGTATGTTGTCAAATCTCTTGCAGGAATGTGAGGAGTTTGATGAAGACTCCCAAACTTTGTCGGCCGCCAAATCGAAGAAAAGGCCACTGAGTCCCTCTGCTGCCCAGCCCAACTTGAAGAGAGTTGGGAAGAAACCTGTCACAAATCCGGGCAAGAAGAGAGAGAGTAGGCGGAGTACTGCAGCCGGGAGCCTAAAGATAAAAGACACCACAAGTGTAGCTCCTAGGCCACCGAGTCCAAGGCCATTGTCTCCAAGCCCGAGACCAACAACAGCAGGCTCAACAACATCGAGCCCAAGGCTAGCGCCACCGAGTACAAGATCAGCAACGATGAGCCAAAGAGCGGTGCCTCCAAGTGTTTCGACGCCCCAGTCAGCTGTCGCAGAAACCAGGCCGAACAAGAACAAAACGCCACCGCTGACTGCCACGCCAACTAGCCCGGCAGCTAGTATCTCTCCACCGCTGACATCTGGACCCCTTGTGAAGGTTCAAGACCTCCAAGAGGTAAGCAATCTTGAATCTTCTGAAAATCTCGATCAGTGTTGCTGTGTCTTGATATTTGGCTCATTGTGCAGGAGGCGGGTAAACATAGATCTCAAGGACACTACGCCGACTGCTCCTGTTACCAAGCCAGCCCCAGCTGAGCCAACACCAACAAGCTCATCTACTGAGCCGACGACTGCCTCAGTTGTAGAAACTGAAGTTGTCCCGACCGTAGGACCACTAGTGCCGGCTGACCAAGGGGCAAGTACTGAAGCCATGGCTCCAGCCCTTGAGAAAGTCCCTGAAGCCCCAACAGCTGCCGAGTCAGAAACCGGGACCTTGTCACTATCCATATCGTCATCGTCTTCAGATGAAGTGGATATCCCCAGGCTTGAAGCCTCTCCTCGTAGGTTCCCAAGGACGTTTCACTGGGTATCCCCCGAGGGGACCGCGGAAAGTTATGAGCATGATGAGGAGGCCACAGAGAGGAAGTGTGAAGTTCTTCTTCGTGCTGCAATCACCGCGTCCCGAGGAGTCCCGGTATGACTGTTGCCATATTGAGTTTTTGTGAGTCTTCCTTGTATTGTTTCTCTGCCTCTTAGCTCTATTTTGCTCTGTTTTTGCTCTGAGCAAAAGATAGTCGACTGCTCCGAGAAAATGAACAAGGTCTTGACCAAGCTCACTCCCCATCTCCAGAGATTGGGCCAGCTCCAGGTCGCCAAGGGCGACCTGGAATGGTCTAGCCAGGAGAAGGAGACTTGGCTAAGGGGAGCAGTTAACTAGCTTAGGGATGAGAATTGGTCTTTAGCCGAGAAGATCAGAAGTAAGTCTCCTGTATTTGTCTTCCCGAATAAATCCCAAGTATATTTCTCTAGCTTTGTTGTTTTCCGACTGCCCAGTTGTGTCCTGATTGTAATCTTGAGTCCTTGACTGTTCTGATATACAGCCCTCGAAGCTAAGTTGAAGACCTAGACAGAGGAGAAAATACAACAGGAATCTGAGCTGAAGAAGGTCAAAAATGCTAAGACTGAACTGGAGAAGGCCAAAGCCAAAGTAGAGGCTGACTATGAAAGTAAGCCTTCCCTCTGACAATAACCTTAACCAATCCTTTTGTTACTGCGACTGCAGTTTTGGCTAACAAGTATGCTTGCCAATGAATCTGAGCAGCTTCGAGAGCAAACGCCCAAACCCAGTTCCAAGCCTTTGTAGAGGAGATTAAGGTCGTCAAGGAGTCACGGGAGATTCTTGCCGAATCCGCGAAAGGGTGCCTTAACGAAGCCCCGAGTATCTTGAAAAAGTACTCAGATGAGCGCGTTGCTGTCGGCGTGGCCTAGACCCTTGCCATGACCAAGTCAATCTACCTTAGGGTAGACCTTGAGGCCATCGGTGAGGGGTTTGCCCAAGAGACAACACCTGAGGAAGCATTGGAGTTGATAACCCAGGCGAGGCCGACTGCAGAGGTGATCGCAAAGGATCTGGGAATGTAAGAACAAACCATCATGCAGTCGGTGTATAAATCTTTTGTAAAGTCATGTGTAAATATATGTACAATGCAGCCGAGTTCTTGGTTTTTCTTTGTTATCATTAGCTTTACCTGACCATATAGTCTGCGCCGAGTAGATTGATAGGAACTTAATAAAAATCGTTCACCTCAAAAAAGCTATACTCGGGCAATCATGAAATAGTCGTTGTAAAACTTCATAATTTAGATAAAACAAGCTCGTATGTTGTTAACAAAGCACATATAATACATGCAGCCCCCAACTCACTTCTTGGTTGGAACAAGCGACGTAGTGAGTCAGAGAAGAACTTTACATATGTATGTGATAAAGTACAAAACTCAGGTATAGAAAGGACGGAGCTGTTCTATATTCCATGAGTTGCTGACTAGGGCACCGTCTTCAGTCGGTAGGGGCCCGGCCGAGTAACCTCAGCGATAATGAACGGCCCTTCCCATAGGGGAGATAGTTTATGCCTGTCTTTGGTGGTTTCTATTTTTCTCAAGATGAAATCTCTGACCAAAAAGACGTGGCCACGGACATTTCGACTGTGATAACGACACAGGCTTTGAAGATACCTGGCCGACTAAATAATTGTGATGTCCCTAGCTTCCTCCAACTAATCGAGTTGAACTAGTCGGTTTTTGTTGGATTTGTCTTCTGAGTAGGCCTGAACTTGCGGAGAGCCGAACTCTAACTTGGTTGGTAACACAGCCTTGGCACCATAGACCAGAAAGAAAGGGGATTGCCCTATAGCCCGACTAACCGTGGTTCTTAGAGACCAGAGAACAGATGGGAGTTCTTGTACCCACCGCCCTACATATGGTTGTCATTGGTCGAATATTCTAGCGTTGATACCTTGTAAGGCCATGCCATTAGCACGCTTGACCTACCCATTGCTCCGCGGGTGTGCCACAGAAGCATAACAGATCTTCATGCCGAAGTCGTCACAGAAATCTTGAAAAATGCCGCATGTGAACTGATACCATTGTCTGTGATGATGCAGTTAGGAACCCCAAATCAGTATAGTATACTCATGATGAAATCCTCTGCTCGTGCCGCTGTTATGGTAGGAATGGGTTTTGCCTCAATCCACTTTGTGAATTTATCCACTGCGATGAACAAGTGTGTGAACCCTCCTGGCGCTTTCTTGAAAGGCCTGACCATGTCAAGCCCCCATACTACAAAGGGCCAAGATATTGGGATGGTTTGAAGTTCTTGGGCTGGAAGGTTTAATTGTCTTGTGTAGAACTGACAACCCTCGCATGTGCGAACAATGTCTTTAGCATCCGTTAGTGCTGTTGGCCAAAAAATCCCTGCCTATAAGCCTTTCCGACTAATGTCCTGGATGTGGCATGGTTGCCACATATGCCCAAGTGGATCGATTGCAGAATCTGTTTGCCCTCCTCGGTTGTGATGCAACACATGAGGACTCTGGATGTACTTCTGTGATACAGGTCTTCTTTGACTACTAGGAAACATTTGCTTTGACGTTTGACTTGTTCGGCTTCGCTGCGATCTTCTGGGAGTTCATAATCCAAGAGGAATTGGAGAACTAGAGTCCACCAATCATGGGATATGATCAGTACTTCCTCTGTTGCCGGGGTAGGTTCATCCCCCGACTTGTCTGGCACTGGTTTCTTCTTGACTAATGGCTCCAATAGTTGCTCAACAAAGATCCCAGTCGGGACCACTTCTCGTTTGGATCCCATGTTTGCCAATTCATCTGCAGCATCGTTGTATTATCGTAGAACATGAGTTATCTCTAGCCCGTCGATCTTGTTTTCCAACTTTCGGACCTCCTGATAGTACGCCGCCATGGTATCATCGAGACATGTCCAGTCTTTCATGACTTGGTTCACCACAAGTTGAGAACCCCTCGCACGACCAGTGGGTGGATGCTGAGTGATATAGCAATGCGGAGACCATGGATGAGTGCCTCGTACTCGGTGACATTGTGGGAAGCCGGAAAGTGAATCTAGAGAACATACTTGAGTTATTCGTTGGTGGGTGATGTAAGTACGACGCTGGCCCTAGCACCGCCGATCCGAAGAGAACCGTCGAAGTACATTGTCTAGTACTCTAGCTTGTCTGTTGTTGCAGTCGTCTAAACATCTATCCACTCAACCACAAAGTCGGCTAGAGCTTGAGATTTGATTGTTGTCCATGGTTGGAAGGTAATGTCGAAAGCCATCAATTCGAGCGCCCCTTTAGCGATTCGGCCGGTGGCCTCGCGGTTGTGCAGGACATCCCCAAGTGGATACGATGTGACCACCATGACTTGATGCAACTGAAAATAGTGCACCAGCTTCTGGACAGTGATGAGTAGGCTGTATAGCAGCTTCTGGACTTGAGGATATCTCATCTTTGAGTCGGCTTGGACCTCGCTGATGAAGTAAACAGGCCATTGAACTTTTTGTATATGACCTAGCTCTAATCGCTCGACCACCAACACCGTGCTGACAACCTTGGTGGTTGCCGCCAGATATAGCATTAATGGCTCTTGGGGCATAAGTGATGCCAACACCGGTGGTGATGTGAGAAATTTCTTGAAGTCTTCGAAGGTTTGATGGGCTTCGAGAGTCCATTGAAAATTGTCTGCCTTCCTTAGTAATTTGAAGAAGGGCATGCCCCGTTCACCTAGTTGGGAGATGAATCGGCTGAGTGCTGCCATGCAGCCTGTCAGCTTCTAGACGTCCTTCTGGCTAGTCGGGGGTGCCATGTTCATGATTGCATTGATTTTCTCTAGATTAGCCTCAATGCCACAATGTGATACAATGAAACCAAGTAGCTTTCCAGATGGCACACTGAAGGCACACTTTTCCGGATTCAACTTCATCTTGAATCTTTCAAGATTTTGGAAGGTTTCCTCCAAGTTGGCGATCAGGTCTTCTTTGGACTTTGTCTTGATCACCACGTCATCGACATATGCCTCCATGTTGCACTCGATCTGAGTGTGTAAACACCGCTGAATTGCTCGTTGATACGTTGCTCCAGTGTTTTTCAAACCGAATGGCATGGTGATGTAGCAGTATGCTCCAAATGGCGTGATGAAAGAATTCTTTAGACTAATTTGATGATATCCCGAGTAGCAGTCGAGAAAGCTGAGAAGTTTACACCCCACGGTTGAATCCATCACCTGAACTATTCTGGGTAGACCAAATGGATCTTTGGGGCACGCCTTGTTCATGTCAGTGTAGTCGACGAACATGCGCCATTTACCGTTCTTCTTCCGGACCAGAACTGGGTTTGCCAGCCAATCCAGGTGGTAGACCTCTTTGATGAACCTGGCTGCGAGGAGCTTGGTTATCTCCTCCTGGATAGCATCCTTGCGGTCCTGTGCGAAGTGCCGTAGCCGTTGCTTGACAGGCTTGGCGTCTGTCTTGACATTCAGGGCATGCTCGATCACCTCCCTTGGTACCCCGGGCATGTCGAAAGGTTTCCAAGCGAAAATATCCCTGTTTGCCTGGAGGAAGGTGACTAGCGTGTATTCCTATTTGGGGTCGAGTCTAGTCCTAACTAGAGCAGTCTTGGAGGGGTCGGAAGGGTCCAGGGGATCTTCTTCGTGTTAGAGTCCGCTGAAATTCCCGACTTTGCTGATTTTTTCGCTGGAACTTGATCGTCCTCGACTACAGTTGTAACGGCTTGCCAAATGTTGTTGCGTCCGACTACCGCTTCTTGGGATTGAGCCAACTCGTAGCTCTCCTTGTCACAGGTGAAGGCTTGCTTGACGTCGCTGCGAAGGGAAAGAACTCCGGCTGCCCTAGGCATCTTGAGCATCACGTAGGTATAGTGCGGCACCGCTATGAATTTGGCTAGCACCAGCCGTCTGAGTATCGCGTGGTATGCAGTCTCGAAATTGGCAACCTCGAAGCAGATGTTCTCTGTGCGGAAGTTATCCCGTGTGCCGAAGGTAACCGGCAAAGTTATCTGTTCGAGGGGTGTTGAAGATAGGCCAGGGATTACCCCGTCGAAGGGCGCCGCACTCGGCCACAGCTCTCAACGA
This sequence comes from Oryza meyeriana var. granulata, assembly GCA_003991445.1. NCBI lineage: Eukaryota > Viridiplantae > Streptophyta > Magnoliopsida > Poales > Poaceae > Oryza > Oryza meyeriana. Next base: position 49,638 of record RYFJ01003595.1, read on the forward strand.
GGAATCTTCATCTCATCCAAGGTCTTAGCGAATAGAATATTGAGAGCACTGCCTCCATCTATGAGGACCTTCTTCAGCTTGATGCTTTTGACGATCGGGTCCAGAACGAGTGGATAGCGTCCGGGATGTGTAACCCGATCGGGGTGATCTGCACGGTCAAATGTGATGGGAGACTCTGACCAATGCAAATATTGGGGGGCGTCTGCTGTAGAGACCGAGTTGAAGTTACATGCTGTTAGCTTCTGCTTCTTCTTGGACAGATGGCCCTCTGAAGATATGGTTGAGCTCAGCCTGGGGATCTTGATAATCACCGGCTACGCCCGAATCTGGATTGTTTTTGTCCTTGTCGGTGCCAAATGTTGAGCTTGCTCAGAAGCAAACTTCTTGAGCATGAAGCAGTCCTTGCCGTGTGTTGCCCTTGGGATGAAAGGGGCAGGGCCCGTTCATCACTTTTTGTTACTCGTTGTTCCTTGGGGGTTGCGACCGAGTATGCTCCAGGTTGGCCACCACGTTGTCCGACTTCCGCTTGCGGTTGCCGGATTTGTTCTGTGTTGGCTTGTCATTGGCTTTCTAGTCCTTCTGCAGGGACTCTTTCTTGTCGTCGAGGGCCTGAGCGACCGCCTTAGCCGAGTCAGCGTATTTATTTTCCATATCGAAGGGAGCCCTGACAAAGGCAGGAGGATTCCGAGTGAACTTGCCGATGAACGGGGCGTCTTTGACTCCCTTGCGGAAGGCGGCGATGACAACCTCGTCCTTGATCATTGGGATCAAGTTGCGCTTCTCGGAAAACCTTTTAATGAACTCGTGAAGAGACTCATTCTTCCCCTGGTGTAGCTGATAGAGATCGTGCTCGGAAGACGGCCTCTCATAAGTCCCCTAGAAATTAGCGATGAAGCGTTCCAGGAGTTCTCCCTAGGAGCCGATTGACTGCTTTGGGAGCCCTGTTAGCCATGTTCTCACCGAGTCGGCCAGGGCGACCAGGAGGTAGATGGCCATGGCCTTGTGATCGCCTCCGGCTACTTGAATTGCCAGAGTGTAGACCATGAGCTAGGACTCGGGATTGGTCTTGCCGTTGTATTTTTCGATTCCTGTAGGCTTGAAGCTCGATGGCCAGTTGACCTATTGTAGCTCCTCGGTGAAGGCTAGGATGCCCTCATCTGCAAGAGGGCTCTGGCTCTGATTACGGCGGTGGAACTGCTCGTGGTGGAGGCTAAAGCACTCAGTCTCGTTCTCCAGTCAGCGGCGCTCGTCCTCTTCACGTTCGCGGCGCCGAGCGTTGATGTATTGGCGGTGATAGTGTTGCAAACGGCTTCGGAGATCTTGATTGTCTCGACGGTCGTTCTGGGGATGTCGCCGATTGTTGTTGTTGGGGTTGCCGAGAGACGTCAGGCGTGACTCCGCGTGTGGCTAACTGGAGCCAGCCGCCCAGCGTCGTGCTGCGCGACGAGACCGCTGTTGGAGAACCCAACCGGTGGGTCGGTATGAGGGTGTCACCTGAGTGCTGGTGCTACTGACATGCAACAGCGGTAATCATGGCTTTGATTCTTGCAATAGTCAGCGTGGCCTGATGATCAGGCCCAAACTGGAGCGTATCCAGTAGAGTCGCAGCGGCCACGACGTTCTATTGAGGTGTGATGAAGACATCATGGTTGCCGACTTGTATTTGGAGGATTTGTTGCTAGGCGGTTCACCCAGCCCTGCGTAGCTCATCATTGCGAGAATCGCGCTCAGCATCCTATTGTTGTCACAGTCGGTGGGCCTCCTCTTCTTGCTGCTCACGTAGTCGGTGCACCTCTTGAGAGGGAGTATCGCCCTTGGACGCCATGAAGATCTCACGGGGCAGTAAAAGGCTTGCCATTCTGTTGTCCCCAACTGCTGTTTGAACTTCTGTCCGACTAGAGTTGAATTGGAGTAGTTGATGGGTGTGATTACGACTCCGACCTCCCTAGATCCAATCTCGAATGGCTCTGGGCCATGTCTGAATTGAACCATAGGGGATTGGGTCTACCGCGTGGGATGTAGGTTGTGGATGTCCGCGGCGTTGCCAAGTCTGCATGGGAGATTTACAACCTCTCCCCTTCCTAGCCCGATCCCGGCCGGCTCAAGGCCAAGTTCGAGTCAAACGCCAAAGGAGAGGGTTGTCCTGAGACCTGGGCAAATGGAAGATCGCTGTAGCAAGTCGACGAGGGTTGCTGCAACACTAAGTGGGCTGACTGGCGTAGAGTTGGCTGGTTCCCCAACGGATCGGATCGAGTTCGAGTCGGCCAGGCTAAGGTTCTCGAACTTGTCGGCAATGAAGTCAAGGCTTCTGAATGTGATGTGTCTCCAGGGGAGAATTTTCTGCTGTCGACTCTGGTTGTCGAATCCATCGAGCTTGTTGAGGTTGATCTTGCCGAAGCCCCTACCTGGCGCACTAACTGTCGATGTTTTACACCAGCAATATGAATATAGGGCTACTCGTCGTATCGAAACTCGATGGACTGCAAAGGAACACAAGGAGTTTATACTGGTTCAGGCCCTTGATGTGAGGTATATACCTACGTCTAGTTGTGGTGTATTTCCTTTGAGGATTCTCTTGAACTTGCCCTTATGGGGCACCCTACCTCCCCTTATATACTGGGGAACATGGTTACAAAGTAGGAGTCCCAGTCGGACTACAACCAAGGGATCTCCTTCTAGAGATATAACTATCGATGTTTTACACCAGCAATAAATATATAGGGCTACTTGCCAGACCGAAACTTGATGGATTGCAAAGGAACACAAAAGGTTTATACTGGTTCAGGCCCTCAAGATGAGGTAATACCCTATGTCCAGTTGTGGTGTATTTCCTTTGAGGATGTATGACTTCTTTTGCCGTCAAGGGGCGCCCTGCCTCCCCTTATATACTGGGGGACAGGGTTACAAAGTAGGAGTCTTAGTTAGACTACGACCAAGGGATCTCCTAGAGATATAACGTCCCCGACTAGGACTGTATTTTCCTTTTCATACAAGGTTAAGTCTGCCGAGTTCTATCATAGCTCTAATTACAAGGCTAGGCCCATCCTCTTTCCGAGTGGCCCAATAGCTTCTCATGAGGTACCCCGGGCCCATGGCACCGACAGCAGCCCCTAAGACCTTCATAGTTGAGTCATAGCTGATGCCAAGTGCTCATCCTCCACGGTAAAGATTTCCCGAGTGCATTGCTCCCGAGTACTCTTTGTCCGAGTGCTTCTTCTTTCCGAGTCTTGCTTCATGTTAGCTGGCAGCGAGGCTATGAAGGGCGCCATGTAGAAGTATGAATAGTGTGTGCTGAATAGGCGCACCTATTAGGTGTAGCCCCCGACTTTGTGCTTAATTGTAAAACAATTAAACATAAAGTCAAAAATCTTTAACCTTATAGTCTTTCCCGAGTAGTGCACTACTGGTATTGAGACTCTTCAACATCATGTCAGCCGGAATGATTTTATAGTCATTCCTAAGTAGTATGTCACTTGGAAATTAGACTCTTCAGCTTTATGTCAGCTGGAAGAATTTTTTATAGTCTTTCCCGAATAGTATACTACCCAGAAATTAGACGCTTCAGCGTCATGTCAGCTGGAATGGTTTTTGCTCATGGCAAATAATGGCTAAGCATGTAAGCCGAGTACCTTTATGGATTGTAACCCAATACGTGGTTATGTGTACTTGAGAGATACCTACATCTCCAATTTTAATGGAGACCAGCTTGTAATCCTTATAAGGATATATCCTCAATACCTGGTAAATAATGCAGATATTCGAATGTATACACCCGGCTATAGGCTTAACATGAAGCATATCTGATTATTTAATTGATTTCTGTGAGTAGCACCAGCACTACAATTTTAACATAGCCAGCGAGCGGCGTAGATTGAGCATGCTACCAAGAAACTCATATCTTTGGCCTACAATTGAATAAGCCTGCCTAAACCGACCTACCCAGCGCAACCCTATAAAATTAGCATCCCTCGCATGTCAGGATGAGTACTCCAGCATCGGTAACCGCAATCAGCCAGAGGAATCCTTGTTCGCAAGCCTTTCCGACTTATGTTCTGGATGCATCATGGTTACCACAGATGCCCGAGTAGGTATATTGCAGGATCTGCTTGCCCTCCTCAGGTGTGACGCAGTGCATGAGAACTCCAAATGCACTTTGACGATATAGGTCTTCTCTGACTTCAGTAAGCCAAATAAGGTACCCGAACCTTGCATTAGCATAGGATTTGGCTGGCGACCCTCATGGGGCATACCCTACCCAACAGAATTATAGCCAAATAAGGTACCCAAACCTTGCATTAGCATAGGATTCGGTTGGCGACCCTCATGGGGCGTACCCTACCTAGCCAAGTGGTATCCGAGCTCCGAATGGTGCCAGAGGTCGGTTGTTAGCCGAATAAGGTACCTGAACCTCGCATTAGCATAGGATTCGGCTAGCGACCCTCATGGGGTGTACCCTACCTAGCCGAGTGGTACACGAGCCCTGACTAGCGCCGGAGGTCGGTTATATGAGCTCAATAAGGTACCCGAACCTCGCATTAGCATAGGATTCAGCTGGCGACCCTCATGGGGCGTACCTCACCCAGTAGAGTTGTGACCGAATAAGGTACCCGAACTGAGCATTAGCGTAGGATTCGGCTGGCGACCCTCATGCGACGTACCTTACCCAACAAAGTGGTACACGAGCTTCGATTGGCGCCGGAGATCAATTATTAGCCAAATAAGGTACCCGAACCTAGCATTAGCGTAAGATTCGACTTGCAACCCTCATGGGGCATACATCACCCAGCAGAAGTTGTGACCAATAAGGTACCGAATCTAGCATTAAATAGGATTCGGTTGGCGACCTCATGGGGCATACCTCACTAGCCGAGTGGTACCCGAGCTCCGATTGGCGGCGGAGGTCGGTTTCTAGCCCACACACGAGCCCCTACTAGTGCGAGTACTCAGACAATGGCTCTCGTGGATCATTCCATGTGATTCTTGAAGCGTCACGCTCCAAGTGTATCTTGGCAGACTGGTCTAGCCCCTGAGCATAAGAGATAGGCTTGTAGCCCTGAGTTCCTGTTACGCGTATCCGGAACTAGCCCTACATTATAAATATCCAGATAGATAAGTAGCATCTGATGATGAAAACAATCACCCAAATAAAATTGATCTATTTTACAATAGATGTAAATATGTTCCTCCTCTTATTGATATTAATTTCCCCGAGTAGTTTACCCCTTACGTTTAAGCACTCTGCCCAACTAGTCATAGCCCCCTAGCGTCGGGAGTTGGCTCATGGCTCTTTCCCAGACATGCGTTTTGGGTGACTTGAGTTCATCTTTCATGGAGCAAAGTTTCACAGATCGGAATTTATGCTACTCGAGTACTTTTGCAATCATTAAGAGAAAAAAAGAAAAATATGCAGCTTGTACACCTATTATGTGTAAGCGGCTATGGCATTAGCGAGGCCAAGTGAGGAAATATTTATCAGAAAGCGACTTAGCTGTTCGGTATTTGGGTGTGGGGATGCCATCCTTGCATTTGGGCTTCGTTTGGGCTTTTGAGCCTCCGAGCATGTCACTTGTCGTTCTGATAATCTTCAGTTCTAGGAGGTCGAAGACAGTTGTGACTGACTACCACAATGAAGTCATCCAACTTGCGTTTGCGGTTCCTAGATTTAGTCGGGGCCACATCATCGGTGTCCTTCCGCTCCATCTGTCAGGGTGCCTTTTTGTCATCGAGGGCCTCAACAACAGCGTTAGCCAAGTCGGCGTACTTGTTCGCCATGTCGAATAGAGCCTTGACAGAGTTGGGAGGCTTCCAAGTGAATTTAGCGATGAACGGGGTGTCTTTGACTTCTTTTCGAAAGGCGGCGATGACGACCTCATCCTTGGTCATTGGGATTGAATTCTTCTTCTCAGAGAACCTCTTGATGAAATCACGAAGAGACTCGTTCTTCCTTTGATGCAATTGATATAGGTCGTACTCGAAAGATGGCCTCTCGTACGTCTCCTGGAAGTTGGTGATGAAGCGTTTCCGGAGTTCTCCCCAGCAACTGATTGATTGCTTAGGAAGTCCCGTTAGCCATGTCCTTGTCGAGTCGGCTTGAGCAACTGGGAGGTAGTTAGCCATGGCTTTATGATCTCCTCTGGCTGCTCGGATCACCAAAGTGTAAACCGCGAGCCAGGACTCGGGGTTGGTCTTCCTATCGTATTTTTTGATTCCAGTCGGTTTGAAACCTGATGGCCAGTCGACTTGTTGCAGCTCGTGGGTGAAGGCCACTACACCTTCATCTTCATGAGGACTCCGACTCCGCCTACGACGGTGGAACCGCTCGTGGTAGAGGCCAAAGTGCTCATTCTTGTCTTCTAGTTGGCGTTGCTCGTCTTCCTCTCGTTTGCGGCGCCAAGCGTTGATGTCCTGCCGAAGATCACGTCGTAGTCGGCCTCAGAGATCCCGATTGTCCCGATGGTCATCTTGATGTCGACACCACCGGTGGCTGTTGGGGTTGCCGAGTGATGTCTGGCGTGACTCCGTGTGCAGCCGACTGGAGCTAGCCGCTCGGTGTCACGTTGAAGCGGATGAGACTGCCGCTGGAGATGCTGACTGGTTGGTCGATATGAGGGTATCACCCGATTGTTGGTGCTGCTGACATGCAGTAACGGTGATCAAGGCTTTTATCCTTGCTATAGTCGGGGTGGCCTGCTGATCAGGCCCAAACTGGAGCGTATCTAGTAGAGTTGCAGCGGCCACGACGTTTTGTTGAGGCGTGATGAAGATGTCGTGGTCGCCTACTCGAGTTTGGAGGATTTGTTGCTGAGCGATTCACCCAGCCCTGCGTAGCTCGTCATTGCGGGTGTTGCGCTCGGCCTCCTGTTGTCGTAGTCAGCGGGCCACCTCCTCTTGTTGCTCGCATAGTCGGCGTGATTCCTGAGTAGGAGTAGAGCCTTTGGATGCCACGAAGATTTCTTGTGGCGGAGAGAAGCTTGCCGAACTGCTGTCCGACTTAGAGTCAGAGTCCGACTAAGAGTCGGAGTCCAATTGAGAGTCGAAGTTGGAATAGTTGATGGGGGTGATTATAACTTGACCTCCCTAGATCCGATCTCGAGCAGCTCTGGGCCGTATCTGAGTGAAACTCCAAGGGTCGGGATTGCCGCATCGGATGTTGATTGAAGATATCCGCGGCGTTGCCGAATCTGTACAGGAGATTGACAATCTCTTCCCTTCTTAGCCCGATCTTGGCCAGCTCAAGGCCGAGTCCAAGTCGAACACCGAAGGAAAGAGTTGTCCCGAGACATAGACAAGATGAAGATTGGTACAGCAAGTCGACAAGGGTTGCTGCAGCATTGTGTGGGCTGACCGGCGCAGAGTCGGCTTGTTTCCTGGCTGATCGGATCGAGTCCGATTCAGACAGGGTGAGGTTGCCGAACTTGTCAGCGACGAAGTTGAGGCTCCCGAAACTGATTGCTTGCCCTATTTAGAAGTTGATGCCGTTGACTCTTTGGTTTTATCCATCAGGCTTGTTGAAGATGATCTCGACAAAGCCCCTACCTGGCACGCCAACTGTCGATGTTTTACACCAACAATAAATATATAGGGCTACTCGCCGGACAGAAACTTGATGGATTGCAAAGGAACACAAAAGGTTTATACTGGTTCAGGCCCTCGAGATGAGGTAATACCCTACGTCCAGTTGTGGTGTATTTCCTTTGAGGATGTATGACTTCTTCTGCCCTCAGGGGGCACCCTACCTCCCCTTATATACTGGGGGACAGGGTTACAAAGTAGGAGTCCTAGTCGGACAACTACCAAGGGATCTCCTTCTAGAGATATAACGTCCCCGACTAGGACTGTATTTTCCTTATCATACAAGGTTAAGTCTGCCGAGTTCTATCATATCTCTAATTACAAGGCTAGGCCCATCCTCTTTCCAAGTGGCCCAATAGCTTTTCATGAGGTACACCGGGCCCATGGCCTCCACAGTCTGCGCCGAGTCGGCTAGGGTGACGGGAAGATAATTGGCCATCACTTTGTGGTCTGCTCTAGCTGCTCGGATTGCCAAGGTGTAAATTGTCAACTAGGATTCAGGATCGGTCTTGCCATCATACTTGTCAATTCTAGACGGTTTGAAGCCTGATGACCAGACGACTTGGCGTAGCTTGCGCGCGAAGGTGGGAACTCCTTCGTCTGAGTGCGGTGAGCAACATGGGCTTCGACTCTAACTGTGGCGGTAGAATCGCTCATGATGGAGACCAAAATGCTCATGTTCATCTTCCAATCGGTGGTGTTCATCTTCCTCGCACTCACGTTGTGGGAGCCATGGGCCCGGGTATCACTACAAGCACATGGGCACTCGGATAGAGGATGGGCCAGATCATGTAATTAGAGATAAGATAGCACCCGGCAGGCTGTGCCTTGTACAATAAGGAAACATAGCCTTAGTCGGATAGGATTCTATCTCTAATAAGGAAATCCCTTGGTCGTATCGACTGGGATCCTTGCCATGTACCCTGTCCCCTAGTATATAAAGGGAGGCAGGGCGCCTCATGAGGGCAACCCCAGATCATTGATCACAAATTCACCTCAGAGGAATAACACCTCAACTGGACGTAGGGTATTACCTCACAACGAGGGCCTGAACCAGTATAATTCCCTCGTGTTCCTCTGCAATCCACCAAATTCCAATTCGCCGAGTACCCCCATAGTATTATTGCCGGTGCAAAGCATCTACACGTCGGAAAGCATTGATGTCATGATGGAGATCATGACGTTCTTGTTCTCGGGTGTCACGCTTGTCATAGCATCCATCGTCGTGGTGTTGCCGGCGATCTTCGTTGTTGTCTTGTGATCCGCGGAGAGACTCCAAGTGCTATCTCTTGTATCCTGTTGCTCGGCATCTAGCCACAGTTGACAAAGTTGCAGCGTCAGAAGTTGTTTTGCTTGAAAGGACTAAGGTATTTGCAATCTCCTTGCGCTATTGTACCACTGCAGTAGTTATCATTGCCTTGATTTTGGAAATCATTAGAGTTGCTGGGTGATAGGGTCCCAGCTGCAGGGTATCCAGTAGCGTTGCTGTGGCCACAATGTTCTGAGTGGGGTGACAAAGACATCATGGTTGCCCACTCTCATTTGGAGGATGTCTCTTTGTGCTTGCCATCTGGTTCTATGCAGCTCGCAGTTGCGTTCGTCCCATTCGGCTTGCAGGTGTTGGTCTTCTTCAACATTTTGCTCACACAGTCGGTGAGCCTCTTCCTCTTGTTGCTTACGTAGTCAGTGTCATCTTGACTTGGGGTACCCTCTTTTGATGCCATAATGACTTCCCATGGAGGTGAGAAGCTTCGCATGCTACCCTCCGACTGTGGGTCGGAGTCGGAGTATTGAAGCAGAGTGACAATGACTCCAACCTCCCTATATCCAATCCCAACTGGCTCAAGGCCGTATCTGAGTCGAATTCTAGAGGATTGGGTACGCCACATCATGTTGGAGTTGAAGATGGCGGTGGCATTTCTGAGTCCGAGTGGGGGATTGACGGTCTTGTCTCCCCCGGATCTGATGTCAACAAGCGCATGGCTGTGTATGAGTCAAACACTAGGAAAGAGAGTTGCCCTAGGGCTCGTGGATCTTCGGTGTCGCCAAAGCATATTGTTGAAGACTGCCGTAGCGTTGAGGAGGCCAACCGGCATGAGGTTGGCTTGATCTCTACCCGATCAGACTGCAACCGAGTCAGACAGAGTAAGGTTGCCGAAGTTGTCGGCAATGAAATCGAGGCTCCCAAATCTGATGGCTTGTCTGGGAGAGAAGGCAATGCTGGTGACTCCAGTGGTTGGATCCATCAGCCTTCTTGGTGATGATCTCGACGATCCCTCTACCTGGCACACCAACTGTCATGTTTTATATTGGTTGTATTGAATATGGGGCTATTTGTCAGACCTAAATCGATGGATTCGAAAGAACACGAAGATTTATCCTAGTTCAGGCCCTCGGGGAGAGGCAATACCCTATTTCCAACTGTTCTGTATTTCTTTTGCTGTTTCTCTGGTGAGATTGGTTATTCATCTGCCCTAGGGGGCTCCCTACCCCCTCCTTATGTACTAGAGGGATGAGGATTACACGGTAGGAAACCCAGCTGGATATGAACAAGGGTATTTCTTATCAGAACATAGAGAGTCTAGCCAGCATTATATCTCTTTCCTTGTCATGCAAGTAATCTAAAGCCGAATCCTACTCTATCCCTTATTTTATTGGGCCAGCCCTCCCTCTATCCAAGTGACCATATTTGCCTTCCTTGAGGTACACGGGGCTCATGGCCTCCACACTCCCACCATCCACAATCAAGGTGGGCCGTGTCCGCATTGATGGGGACGTGGGGCTAAACCTCATGTCCCCTGAGGTCTACGTGTCGATGCTTTGTATCAGCAATAATAATATGGGGCTACTCGTGAGACCTAAACTTGATGAATTACAAAGGAACACAAAACGAGTTTATCCTAGTTCAGGCCCTTAAGGTGAAGTAATACCTTATTTCCGCTGTTGTGTATTGCTTTGAGGTTTCTCTATTGAGATTATCTATTGCCTCGAGCGGCTCCCTACCCCTCCTTATATACTGGAGAAGATAGGTTACAAGGTAGGAATCCCAGTCAGACTCTGACCAAGGGATCTCCTTCTAGGAATACAACGTACCTGACTAGGACTATATCCCTTTTCTTATCATAAGGTAATATGCACCGAGTTCTATTGTATCCCTATTTACAAGATTAGGCCCATCCTCCATTCGAGTGGCCACAAAGCTTCCCAAGAGGTACCTGGGGCCCATGGCCTCCACAGTAGGCCCTGAGACCTTCATAGTTGAGTCACAGCTAGCGCCGATTGCTCATCCTCCTTAGTGAAGATTTCCCGAGTGCTTTGCTCCCGAGTACTCATTGTTCGAGTACATCTTCTCCAAGTCCTACTTCATATTAGCTGGCAACGATGCTATGAAGGGCTTCATAGAAAAATATGAAGACCTTGTGTGCCGAATAGGCACATCTATTAGGTGTAGCCCCCGACTTTGTGCTTAATTGTGAAACAATTAAACATAAAATCGAAGACCTTTAACTTTTAAGTCTTTTCTGAGTAGTATATTTCTCAGAAATTGGACTTCTTCAGCATCATATCAACTGGAAGTATCTTTGCTCAAGGAAATTTGGCTAAGCATGTAAACCGAGTACCAATTCATGGATTTTAACCCAATATGTGGTGAGGTGTTCTTGAGAGATATCTGCATCCCCAATTTTAATGGAGACCAATTATTGAACCTTATAAGGATATATCCTCAATACCCGGTAAATAATTTAGATATCTGAATACATGTGTCTAGCAATTAGGCTTAACAAGAAGCATATCTGATTATCCTCATCAGCTCCTGTCAAAAAGCATCTGCACTATGATTTTAACACAGACAGTGGTCAGCCCAATAGGACATGCTATTTAGGAACTCATATCTTATGGCCCATTACCGAGCAAACCGCCCAAGCCGCTAACTCAGCGCAGGCCTATAAGCGGTCGGAGAGGGAAAAGATTCTCCTTTCTCCCCCAATTCACCAAATCGCTTCACCTCCCACACAGGCGCCAAACTTCACGCTCTTCGCCCCCAACTAGGGTTTTCGGTAGCTTGAGCTTCCTCCTAGGAATCCGCCAGAGTCTTCCCTCCCGCTTCGATTCCCACTATCTAGAAGCTCTTCCACCTAGTTCAATCCCCTAGCAATGCTGAAGGCTCCATTTGACATCCCTAGCATGTCGGCTGGCTCGTGGCCAAGATCTGATGCGTGCTCAACGAAGATGGCCCTTCTGTAGAAGAGGAAGTGCCTCCAACCGAGGGAGATCATCAACTGGCACCCCGCCATCGGTGAGACATTCCCCTCTCTAGGTCCTGATGAGATTGTGGTTTTCGCATCCTTTTTTAACCACGGATTTGCACTTCCCGCTTCCAATTTTCTTCGCAGCCTTCTTGACTATTATAAGAATGAGCTCATCCATCTCAACCCCAATTCCATTCTCCAAATCTTCATCTTTGTGACTCTCTGCAAGGCTTTTCTTGGGGTCGATCCCTATTTCAACCTCTTTCGCTTCTTATTCCATGTCAAGCCACAGCCCTCCAAGTCCAAGATACCGGTGATAGGGGGAGCATGCCTTCAACTTCATAATGAGATGAAGAAAGCCTATCTCCATGTTCCCCCTGAAAACCTCACTGAAAGGATGGCATAAGGAGTGGTTTTACTGCCCTACCATCGTAGGCAGAGATGGTCAAGGTGCAATTGCTGCTGGAGAAGATCGATGATCTAAAGAACAAGGGGTTGACTGGTCCTTGGGTGGTCAGAACCTTCCAGAACCATAGAATTCAACCCTTGAAAGCCAAGATCCACTTCAACTACGACTATGAGGGGAAGAATGATCCCACTCGGGAATGTGCCGACTTCATCAACAAGAATGTCATCACTGACACCATGCTTGGATATTTTGTCAATGGAGTCGTCGAAACTCTAGACGCCGAGAGGGCCCTCAAGCCGCACTGCAAGGACAGGCCCCGACCGAAGGTAATGCCTTGTGTGATATATGTCTTGATGTTTGTTTGTGATGCATTGTATGAACATTGTTCAATTGAGTTTTCCCTGATGCTTCATGCTTGTAGGAATTCTCCGAGTTCGCTTCTGACCCAACTAGCCAGCTGGCCAGTGAGTCTAGAAAGTGACTGGCCAGCCCCTCATCAGCCCAACCCAGCCCCAAGAGGGCTGGGAAGTGACCAGCGATGGACCAAGCCAAGAAAAAAGATGTGCCGAGTAAGGCATCAAGTGATCCAATGATCAGAGACCCCAGCAGCACTACCCCTAGGCCGACCAGCCCCAGGACCACGCTTCCAAGTACCGCCATGCCCCAGTCGACTGCACTGAGAACAGCGCCAACTGGGCCAAGAACTCCACCACTGACTACCATGCCCGCAAGCCTAACAGCCAACAGCACTCCATCGCCAAACAGGCTCTCGGGCCAATCACCGACTACCTCCACCCCTAGCACGCAGGGCTGGAGGTTCAAGACTTCCAAAAGGTATATAAATCCTTAGTCTTTAAGAAATCTTGAGTAGTTTCTTGATTGATGAATATGTTTGTAGGAAGCCTAGTGATGCTGATCCCAAGGGGACAGCGCCACTGACCTCAGTCTCCGCTCCCGTCCCGATTGAAGTCGAGACCGCAGCACGGCAGCCCGAGCCGAGTGTTGTCTCAACCCCTGAGGTTGAAACAACCCACTCGGCTGTAACAGCCCACTTTTGTTCATTGGTGCATAAACCGTTTTTCATCTACATGCACTGCATGTCATCTTTCATGCATGAAAAATCCCAAACAAACATATTAAAGTTCGTACGATCTATATAAATTGTTCCCACCACCCTATCTGACCCTCAATTTTCAATCTTCACGAAAAATTCTGGAAAAATTCCTAAAAATTCCATACCTTACTACCAGCCTTGCCTCCAAGTTTCATTCAGTTTGAAGCAAGTTGGCCCATCTAACCATCTAGTCTAATCCTCTACTGATATTGGAAAAAAATCTAGGTACTGTTCACCCAAGAAGAGTTCTTTCCCTCTTCCTCTCAGCTTCTCCTATTTTCTCGACCTGTTGACCCAATATTTTCACTTGGCAAGGTAGGTAACCCCATCGGACACACTTTTTATGTTGGGCCCCACCTCTAATTCGGACCCCACAGCCCAGCCAAGCCTAGGCCAACTCAGGCAGTCCCTATTCTCCATCGCCCAAGCACGATCACGCAAGGATCTCTCTCCACTCTGCATGCTCCATACCACGTGAGAGGGAGAGGCACAGCCACCTTGGGACCTCGCGAGATGCCCCTGACAGCCTTAGCAACACCCTGCCCTGTCCCATCTGTCTACTGCATGCTTGCCCACGCACACACCATCGCGAGACCGATGGAGTAGAGCAGCGCCCCCCCCCCCCACTCCTCTCCCTTCCCTACCTTCCTTCTTAACCAAGCCCATGTCCTCCTACCTCCCTAGCTCACCCTCTTTCTCACACACCCAAGGACCTAGGGAACTGCCCCTTGGTTCACCGGGAACGTGAGGTGCCGCCCATGGCGCCGGCAAGCACACGCCTTCCGTCTGGGAGCTCCGGTGAGTTTCACCTTGTCCCAGCTATGTCACCATGTGTTCCTGCCCGACCTAACTCCGTTTTTGCCCTCGGTATGCAGCAGGCACCACCGCAGCCCCATCGTGTTTTGCGACGCCGACCGGGTGCCACCGTGACCTTGCAGTCGCTAAACTCCACCCTGGTGAGTTTAACGCTGTCCTAGCTGTATCACCATCTCTCCTTTACTCATTGAACTCATCACAGCACTTGTCTGTAGCCTCCATCATGAGCAACCCTGCCACCGAGCCGACCACCACCTCATCATTGCACCCCACCGCCCACACTCTTCGGTGAGCTCCTGTTTCTGCATGTGCTTTCTTTTTATTCCTGGGAGGCCACTAGTGCTCCCCACGACCTTGGCTTGGCCTATCATGCCGTTGTTTTGCCATCCACCCAAGCGACACCACCGTGGCCACATGTGTGGATGAGGCTCAATCGGAGTATGGCTGCATGAATTAGAACCCTAAGACCTTGCATGCAGGACCCCTAGAGCTTCCCCGCACCCCTGCATTCACTAGCCATGCACTAGAGCATGAGAGGACAGAGGTAGACAAGCCGTACTTTAGCTTGGCTTTTCACCGAACACCTTAGGTGCACTTGTGTTTGAGTGAGAGACAACCATCCCATCAGCCCCATGCAAGCCAGGTTGGCCCCACTAGCGTTAGAATGGGATAAAACTGCGAGTAGAGCTACTGCTGTTGAATTCCCGATTTTGCCGGTCGTCGTTAACATACGAAGACGTGTAGTTTGCACGTACAACGACATCGTTTTGGACCGAGGTGTTCGCCACTACCGAAGCCTTCCCATAGATTCCACTTGTGCATCCAGTGACCCCTAGGCCCTAGAAACCCTTCACGCCTCCAAATGCCTTAGATTAATACTTCACGCCGGTGGATTTCATGTGTTAGGCCGTTTTAGTGACGTGTGAGCGTGTGCGATTAACATCCTAGTGAGTTGGAGTATATCCACTTCTGGGAGCTGTCCTTAGGTTCACAGCAGCACATATGTAGGTTTCGTACCATCTAAATGCCCCTAGAACCAAAAACGTCCCAAATAGACCACCTGTTAAGTCGGTAGAATGTTTTTAGCCATTTCAGCAGTTCGGTCAAGCGAGAATGCTGTTTCTCATTTATTTTGGATTTTAAGATAGAGCAAACTTCGTTTAGCTGTTTGTCCCACATACGAACTTGGATTCAAGTGATTCGTTTTCCTAAATTCATCTTAAATCATGCACTTCCATATTCTGCAAAAATATTTGTACTTCCTATACTATTAAATTTTGCCGTTGTTTTCATTGCATTCGTTTGGTATTCTCGTAGAGTACGACATTGCTGACCCAGTTGAGGAGGAACCAGAGGAGTACCAGGAAGTCCAGGAGCAAGGCAAGCACCCCCTTGATCAATTGCTCCTATATTTCAAACTTACAAACTATATTGATTGCAAACTATTATGCATGCGATGTTTTACTCAGAAATGTGTGGGATTCTTGGGTAGTTAACCTCTTGTTGCATATGCCTTGTCCTTGTTACTTGAGTATCATGAATTCCTTGTCACCTATGTTGCCACCGAAAATCTGGGTTCATGTGGTTGGGAGGATGTCAAAAGGTATGCTTAGTTTGCTAATTAATTAATGTTGCTTGTTACTTGATTTTGGGATGTTGGGGAAATGAAGCATTTGCGAAATTATGGAAATGAACAGTGGGTAATTCCCCCGTGCTCTTGGTGGAAAACAAAAACTAAAAACATGCTTTTGACTTGGGCGAGTGGATGTAGTGTTTGGTGCCTTGTTTATGGTATCGATTAGGTGGTTGTCTCGCCTGGGTCACTAAGGACCGATTCTATGGTGTAGCTAGAACCAAGAAACATAGTATAGACCACATGTGGCTCTTATGGGGAGTCCCTGGCTTAGTATAATGTTGATACCTAGCAATAGACCCGCCGGTGGTAGTTGTAGGTCATTATTGATGACATTGGGTTAGTGCAAGTTATGGTTATTGTCCATGGCTCGAAGGTACCTTGATTATTGTTCAAGGGTGACCAGCACATCATGTGAGCCTTGGGGTTTTGGGAGGCCTACCAACTCCCTAGGGATAGATCATAAGCGCGGGGTATTGCTAGGTCAACGGTAGAAAGGCTTTGTCATTGATGGTGTGAGCCTCCTGTGTGGTAGCTCATATTGTCCTTGTCATGTGGGTACAGTTGTACACACTCTCGAGACTTAAAACTATTTGAATAGCCATGTCCTCGGTTATGGATGACTTGGGAAATTCTCCACCGTAGTAGATTTAAATTTTGGGAACTGTTTTGGGGAAAATCATGGTGCGAATGGGGAGTTCGCTGGGCTGGTTGTGGCAGCGTGTTGCCACAGTTGGCTGGCATGGACAGGGAGCCTAGATGGTTGGAAACACTTGGGGTCGATGCTTACATACTTGATTTACTGTGCTGGCTTGATTTATGAAGATTTTGTTGCAAAACCGCAATGTTTTCGCTATGTATATTACGATTTATGCAAAGTGCAGAACCTGAACCATTCCTTGTTTATCTTCGCATATTATGGAATACCATTGCAAATACTAAAAGTCTTGCAGAGTACATATTGTACTCACACACGCTTGTGTGACTTGTTTTTTTTTAGAGATGATTGAGGGGGACCCGACAATCGGGTACTTCTATGCAGCGGGTTTTGGAGACGACGATGATGGTGCTTACTAGGGCTTACTAGTCGGTTGCCTATGGGCGGGCAGAGGCACACTTGCTGGTTGTTGGTGTCTATATTATCTTGTTTCCGCTATTGAACTCTTTGTTATTTTGTTGTTCTATTTGGCCGGTCAGCCTCTATGTAATCGCTAAGTCTAGACTCTTGTACGACTTATGTTTGGACTGCTGTGAGCTGAACCTATGATGTATGGATTATGATGTCGATGTTGAATGTGTGTGCTAGCAATTGATCGTGGGACTAGCATGGTACACACATAGGGTTCGGGGTCAAACCCAGGTCCAACATCAGCCGGGCCTCAATCCTCACCTAGCCGGGACGCTGTGGTTGACACCCCAGTCCCTGAGCTAGTCCAAGACCCCGCACTGCCAATCGATCCAAGGCCCCGAACTCCTTCTCCTCCACTTTCTCTGTCTTTTGATGACGATGATCTCCCTAGGCTCAAGGCTCCTCCACTAAACTTCCTCTGGACATTTTATTGGGTTATGCCAGAGGGGGAAGAACAAACCTTCGAGCACAACGACAAGCCGCCCAGAGGGAGCGGGTCAAAATAATGGAGGCCGCCATTGCCGCATTAAGGAGCATCCATGTACATAATGCATCTAAATATGTTTGTTGGTCTACAGTTTCTCAGAATTTTCTATCATTGTTGCTTATGTTGCCTGACTTTAATGCTTCTTGCACAGCAAGTGGTCACTTGGTCTTAGAGGATGGGCAAAGTTCTATCCCAACTTGCCCCTCAGCTCACTTAGCTCCACCAACTCCATATTGCCAAAGATGACTTGGAGAAGACTAGCAAGCAGAGGGAGAAGTGGCTGAAGGATTCAGTGAACAAGCTCAGGGATGAGAACAGGGCATAGACAGGGACCATCAGAAGTATGTTTCTTCTTTGCCCGAGAAACCTCAAACCAATCTTCCTACATTGCTGATCTTTAACTTTGTTTGGCTGTAGCTCTAAAGACAAACCTGAACAACTAGTCCCTGGAGATAGAACGTCTAAAGAAGGAGCTGAAGGAGCTCGAGAAGGTGAAGTCCAAAGTGGACACCGAGTATGCAAGTAAGCTTCATATTTGCTCTGGTACTCTGTTCGACTAGGTATCCAGATTTATTGATGCCTATTTTCTGTGTGAGCAGCCTTCAAAGCAAATTCTCAAATCCAATTTGGTGCTTTTGCTAAAGAGATTAAAATAATAAAGGAGTCACAGAACATCATAGTTGATTCCGCGAAGACTTTATTAGATATTATGCAGCCAGGCATGGCCGGGCCTATCTCCAGCTCCATCTCCCAAGTGGCATAGCGCCTTGAAGAGGCCCCTGAGCTCTTGAAGAAATACTCATCCGAGTGCATCGTCGTGGGGATTGCCCAAGCGCTAGCCATGACAAAGTCTCTCTACCCACGGGTAGACATTGAGGCCATCGGAGAGGTCTTTGCTGAAGTCACTACCTAGAAGAAGGGATTGGATTTAATTAGCCAGGTCAGGCCTACTGCTGAGGCCATCGCCGAGGATCTGCCCATGTAAACATAAGCTTTTATGTAGTCGGTGTCTGACAAAAACAATATGTAAATATTGTAAATGCTTTTGATGTTTGTTGTTATATTTTGGCGAGTACTTGTCATATCTTGGCCATCATTAGTTTTACCCAACTAGCCAGTTTGCGCTAAGTGTTTTGAGACCAACTTTGAAAAGAGTTTACCTCATGAGACTATACTCCGGAAAACTTAGCATAGACGCTTATAAAACTTCATGACTTAGATAGAACAAAACTTAGGTAGAAAAAGGACGTAGTTGTTCTATGTTCCATGAGTTGTTGACTAGGATGCCGTCTTCTGTCTGTAGTCGGTAGGTGCCCGGTGTGCCACCTCAACGATAATGAATGGCCCCTCCCATAAGGGAGATAGTTTATGCTTATCTTTGGTGGTTTGGATTTTTCTCAAAACGAGATCTCCCACCAAAAAAGCGCGGCCACGAACATTCCGACTGTGATAACGACGCAGGCTTTGAAGATACCTTGCCGAGTGGATAGTTGTGATGTCCCTTGCTTCTTTTAATTGATCTAGCTCGACCAGTCAGTCTTCGGTTGATTTGAGTTCTGAGTGGGCCCGAACTCGCGAAGAGCTGAACTACAACTCGGTTGGTAACACAGCCTTGCACAGATTAACCGTGGTTCTTAAAGACTAGAGAACGGATCAAAGTTCTTGCACCCACCACCTTGCATATGGTTGTAGTCGGTCGAACACCCTAGTCTTTATACCTTGTAAGACCATATCATTTGCACTCTCGACTTGCCCATTGCTTCGTGGGTGTGCCACAGAAGCATAACAAATCTTGATGCCAAAGTCATCACAGAAATCTTGAAAAATGCCCATTGTCCGTTATGATATAGTTGGAAACTCCAAATTGGTATAAGATGCTCATGATGAAGTCTTTTGCCCTAGCCGCTGTTATGGTAGCAACGGGTTTTGCCTCACCACTTTGTGAATTTATCCACTGCGACGAACAAGTGTGTGAACCCTCTTGGTGCTTTTTTGAATGGCCTGACCATGTTGAGCCCCCAAACTGTGAAGGGCCAAGAGATTGGAATTGTTTGTAGTTCTTGAGCTGGAAGATGTGTTTGCTGAGCAAAGAACTGGCATCCCTTGCATGTCCGAACTATGTCTTTAGCGTCTGTAACCGCAGTTGGCCAGAAGAATCCTTGTTTGTAAGCCTTTCCGACTAACGTCCTTGATGCAGCATGGTTACCACAGATACCCTAGTGGATGGATTGCAGAATTTGCTTGCCCTCCTTGGGTGTGATGCAGCGCATGAGGTCTCCGGATGTACTTCAACAATAGAGATTTTCTCCGACTACAAGGAAACATTTGCTTTGACCTTTGATCCTCTCGGATTCACTGCGATCTTCTGGGAGCTCGTCTTCCAGAAGGTGTGGAGGCCATCGGCCCCGGGTACCTCATCACAAGCATATGGGCTACTCGGATAGAGGATGGGCCGAGTCTTGTAGTTAGAGATATATTAGCACCTGGCAGATTTTGCCTTGTACAAAAAGGAATATACAGTTCTAGTCGGGTAAGATATATCTCTAAGAAAGAAATCCCTTGGCCGTATCTGGCTGAGATTCCTACTTTGTACCCCTGTCCCCCAGTATATAAGGGGAGGCAGGGCGCCCCCTGAGGGCACGAGATCACAGATCATCAAGAGTTCATCAGAACCACCACCATAATCCTCAAAGGAATACATCCCAACTGGACGTAGGGTATTACCTCACATCGAGGGCCTAAACCAATATAAAATCTCTCCGTGTTTCTTTGCAATCCACCGAGTTTCCCCTTGCCAAGTAGCCCTACAATCATATTGCCGATGTAAAACATCGACAGTTGGTGCACCAACTAGGGGCTTCCGCGAGATCTACACCAACAATCTCGATGGATCTCACATCAGGAGTCGACTGCGCCAAATTCTCCCCTGGAGACACAATAACCTTCGGAAGCCTCGACTTCATCGCCGACCATATCGGCAATCTCACCTTGGCCGACGATGTTGACGCTGAAAATCACCGGCAGCGTCGGGAACGAGCCAATGATATGGTACGGCGCCTAGTGACACACGAAGGCCTGGGAGATTTGCTTAACTCCAGTGTAGGTCCTAAATCTTGAGGTTCGTAGGCGTGCCAGTCAATTTGACCCTGCAATTGACAAGGAGATAGAAAATATTAGATCATTGAGCCAATCGGTTGGAAGCCGAATTGGACTTGCTCCATCGGCCGATGGCCGATATAGACAAAGCACTTATACATCGACTGGAGGCCAATGATGGCTTAGATAGACAATAAATAAACCATGTAGCTAAGGAACCAATAACAATATAACTAAACTAGCCGATTATTGATATAACGTGTATCGGCCGAAAAGCTGATAACGGTGTAGAGTGCCAAAAACGTGAAGCAATGCGATCGGCTTTAATCAATAAAAGATAACCTACCGGCTAGGCACTCTGGTAGAACATTTCATAAACACCCATCGGCTTAGCAAGAATAAATTTATCATTATCAATCTATTAGTTCAAACTTAACTGATGCAGCACAGATTAATAACGATAAAAGAACCTTGATGAGTCGATAGATCTAATGCAATCGTGATGTAAAATATGATACCTTATCGGCTATACATCCCGATAAAACGCTTGCATAAAACCAATCAACCTAGCAGGAATAATTTATCACGCAGTTTAGTAGGTCGGACCTAACCGATGCAGCACAAACTGATGATAAGTTAAACCCAGTAAGCCGATAAGCCTATGCACGCGTGATGTGATATATCTACTCGGCCTATGAGATCAAACCTAACTGATGCAGCCATAAACAAAACAGATATATCATGGTAAGCCGACTACCGCAGTCCGACTAGAATATCAGACCTAACCGAGGAAGTCCTAGTCGATACGGTAGTCGGGGTAACGAGACTTACCCTCTCGCAGGAGGTCGAACTTAACCGATGCAGCCCGGCTCGAGAAGCAAGAACCCGTTGAATAGGGTGGCGATGCACCGAAGTTTGTATTGATCTGTCTATGATGATTACATGATCCCCGGGCATACGTATTTATACCCCGAGTCTGATACAGTCCTGATCAGATGCGAAACAGGAGTTTCCTAATTATAAAAAGAAAAACAACAAGTCCTGATCGGGCACGAGATCAGGTTTCCTAAAAATTATTATCTCTACCTAATTTATAGATAAGATACTAATTGCCTCTCCTTGGTCTTCATGATTCCTTCTTGAATTCGGCTTCTTCTGGATTTAATTCCCGCTAGTTAACCATGATTTTTCCTTAACCGAATCCAATAAAGATCCATACCAAATTTTGGCGTTAACACATGCCCCCCAATTTCGGAGTTTGTTATTGAACTTCGAAATTCTTCTGTTTGGGCTTCAGATTTCTTTCACACCGAGGCGGCCCAAGGTAGCCCACTTTCCTTAAATGTTTGAAACAATGCTAATGGCCTTGATTCCCGCCCGGTCATCATACCTCTATAAACCGCTTCGCCTTCCTAGCCTCCTTTCTTTACGCTTTCACATCACCAGAGTCCTTTCCACGTCCTCCAAGACCTCGACGAACTCCGGCGAACCCAGGCGAACCTCCACGGTCTTCTTCTCCAACCTCCGATCTTCTCTAATCTTCTTATTCCGCGATGACTTCAGCGGTCGCCGTCCCAGAGGTAATCTTCTTGTCTGATCGCTCTCTCTGCCTTGTAACTCAGATTGAATCTGCCGTCATCTTATCCGTTCATTCGTGTTCTTGTTCACTGTAGGACCTTAAAAACCAGATTTAATCCCGGCTGCCGATTATCCGAACTTCTTCTACCATGGTCCCATGGGTAGTGAAGATCCTACAGATTTCATCAACGCCGAAACTCAACGCATCCCTTTCAAGAACTCCGCCATCTTAGTCAGCGATTGGAGCAACAGTTTCAGGTCATGGCCCAGCAAGCTTCCAGGGTGGAGGAACTGGTATAACAGAGTATCGGCTGCCAAGAAAACTCTTTGGGACGAAGCAGACATCGGCCACTGCATCAATCTCTCGCTGGCTGAGATAGAGAGGAACGAACCTCTGCTTGCATCGGCCTCGTACTTCTGGTCAGACGCCCTCAACGCCTACCTATTTGGACATGGGCCGATGACCCCAACTTTGATAGATGTAACCATGCTTACCTGCCTCAACACAACGAGTTACATCAATCCCTTCAATCTCCAATTCAAGCCTACTCATCGGCTTCAAGCAAAGAACATCGGTGGTTGGTCCAAGTACATATCAATCCATAACAAAGGGACTGGACCAGTCGATGATCGGGAACACGTCGCTTTCTTGAATCTGTGGTTAGAACGGTTTGTCTTCGGCGGTGCAACCCTTGGTCCAACAACCAATATGCAATGTTTGGCAGAATGTTTGGCCGATCGGAAACAAGTTCCCTTGGGGCAATATCTTCTTGGCGCCACTTATCAACTGCTGCATCAGGTGGCAGTCAAGCTATCGGCCGGCCAGCCAGTTGGCCATATCGGGGGTCCTTGGTGGTTTGTGCAGTTATGGCTCAACGTGTACACATCCAAGGCAATTCCCGATACCTCCTTCCTCAATCAAACTTTCCCAGCCGATCACACGGAGGAACAACTCCTCTATGGGCGAAGCTGCATCGGCTCTTCCTGGCGGTAAAATAACTCCCGTCGGACTCGGCCAATGGTTCAAAGGCCTTTATTATGGCTTCACCAAGGATGCCACACTATGGTTCGCATATGATGATGCATCATCATTTGAGATGCCCTCCAACTTCAATCCACTTGACGTCTTGGCCGATGATGAATCGAAGACCATATTCCTATCGGCCATTACTCCCCGTCTTCTACCGATTGGCTTCTCTCAAGGCTGATCACAGCCATCATATGAATTCTATCACCCAACAGTCAGCTCCCGCCAGCTCGGCCTTCAACTCCCCATCGGCTTGTTCTTCATCGACAAACTCCAGGCCCGGGGAAATGTAAATAGCGCTCTGGAGTACGATCGGCTGCGGACACTAACAGAATCCTTATCTCTGGGCACCGCTACCGACGTGGAGGTATGCACTGTCAATACCAAGCTCTTTTCCCGATGGTGGTCAGAATGGAGGAAACACCTTTTCAACTCATCGGCCATTTACTACTGTTCTCGCCTCAACTCCAACTACGTCGAATCTGATGACGAGGTAACATTCCATCACCCTTTAATCATTTTCCAATCATCTCTTACAATCCTATCTTGCAGGCTGTTGATGTGGAGCCACCAACAACAAGCACCAGTGGCCGGCCGATTATATACCAACCACCATCGGCCAACCCACACCTAGGGCATGATGCTCCCCCTCCATCGGCTCTTCTCCGGGCGCCACGGCCGACAGGACCAAAACGCAAGAAGCTGGCATCTCGCCCTCACAAGAAGCAGAAAATCAGTGCCGATGTCGTGGTCATGGCGCCGCCTGCTACTCAAACAACATCGGCTCCTTCATCCCCGCAGGTATGTGCCAAGTCTTGACATTATCATCTGTTTCCCATCTTCACACTATCGATCTTATTGCCAGCTTGAGTCATCGGCTCCCGAACCTCAGCCTTCTGCTGACATTCCTGCAAGCATCGAGCCGATGACTTCTGCAGCCATTCCAATTCCGTCATCTAGCCCTGAAGCCGGTATTGAGATTGCTCCTACTTCAGCGCCAGACATCGGCCACTCTGAAGAACAACCTATTCAACCATCTGATGCCGATGTCACTCCTCAAGCTGCCCCTTCCCTGCCTCAGGTAATTTCTTCACAACCATACTTCATTTTAACTCACTACTGATCCCTTTACCGATGGCAACCTGCAGTCCTTAGCCGATCTGTTTTCCTTCGACATCGGCAAGTACTTGGAAGCAGATGAGGAAACAGCCACCAGTGCAGCAACCAAGCCATCCTTTCCAGCCGACGTGCGCGAATACCTGCTAAATATCAATCGTCTGCTGGAAAACCCGATCGACGCATTGGTGGAGGATTGCGGGCCGATCCAGGCAAGATTTGTAGAGATTGAGCATCACTTGCCGGAAGAGCTCGTCGACGCACTGACCCCTGCAGCATACCTGGAATCCCACAAATTCCAACTTGTCAAGCTCAGGCAGCGTGTAGCTGATCGTAATCCAACAGAAGATAATCCAAGACATCCAAACCAATCAGCTATCAGCTCAAACAGAAAAGAAGAAGCTTGATGATATGGTAGCTGCCCCTCAAGCACTCCAACCCAAATTGGATCAACTGAAGAGAAGGGAAGCCGATCTGCTGGCAGAACTTGAAAAAATCCGCAAGGATATCGCAACAACAGAATCCCAGCTCATCGGCCTACCACAAGCCATCCAAGATCAAGAAGCCAGAGTTGCAGCAGCAGTGCGTCAAGTCATTCATCGGCGCAAAATCATGAAGACCATTCCAAGCTCCGATGAAGACGATATCCGTGCCATAAATGAAATCGACCAGATTCGCCTACGTGCTATTGAAACAATTCAAAAATTCTTGTAAAACTTTAACATTGACGCCGTTGATGTTGCTCCAGAACATGCCGATCATCTTTTGCCGTAATATAATCTGGTCGGCTCTGTTGCTTATTCATCTTATTCCATCTTTGCTTGATAGTATTTTATTTATTTGATCTAAAGGCGATATCAATTAATATCGGCTATCTTTAGGCGATGCAAAAACATCGGCTTTTTGAACTGTTTTAGAAATCGGCCACATCCAGCCGATTCAGGAGTTGATCCAAACGCTCGGATAGTACTTCTTGAGATATTTCCCATTAAGCGCTTTAGCAAACTCCGTCCCCCCAAGATCTTCTAATATGTAGGCATTGCCAGGCACACAACGATTAATCCGATAGGGCCCTTCCCAATTAGGCGACCACTTTCCAAACTTACTATCTCTGGACCCGATCGGCAAAATCAATTTCCATACAAGATCTCCCTCAGCAAACGACTTATTCATCACCTTTTTGTTATAATGCCTAGCCGCCTTAGCCTTATTTTCCTTGATCCTCTCCAGCGCCCTTAACCGATTCTGAGCCAAATCCTCGAGTTCATCTGTCATCAAAGTTATAATAATCATCGGCCATCAATTGATTTTGCAAAGAAATCCTCCTAGAGCCGATGTTAGTCTCCCAAGGCAAAACTGCCTCATGTCCATACACCAACTGATAAGGTGGCACTCGAGTAGATCCATGACATGCCATCCGATAGGCCCACAATGAATCGGCTAATGTTAGTATGCCATCGTCGCGGTTGTTCATCAATCTTCCGCTTGATTAATTTGATCAGACTCTTATTTGAAGCTTCTGCCTGTCCATTGGCTTGAGCATAATAAGGTGATGAATTCAATAACTTAATTCCCATACTGGCAGCAAATTGTTGAAACTCATCGGACACGAAAATAGATCCCTGATCGGTAGTTATCGTCTGAGGAATTCCAAACCGATAAATT
Source organism: Oryza meyeriana var. granulata (assembly GCA_003991445.1). NCBI lineage: Eukaryota > Viridiplantae > Streptophyta > Magnoliopsida > Poales > Poaceae > Oryza > Oryza meyeriana. The sequence continues at coordinate 75,530 of RYFJ01003595.1, forward strand.
ATATGCTCTTTTACAAACTCAATCGCATCCTTGGACGTGACTTTCTTCAATGGAATTGCTTCCACCCACTTTGTAAAATAATCTGTTGCTGCCAATATGAACTTATGTCCTTTACTTGATGGAGGATAAACCTGGCCGATCATATCAATTCCCCATCCTCTGAACGGCCACGGTTTGATGATAGGATTCATAGCCGATGCTGGTGCCGCTGTATATTTCCAAACTTCTGGCAATCTTGACATCCTTTATAGTACCTGAAGCAATCTTCCAGCATTGTCGGCCAAAAGTATCCTACTCTTCTCAATACCCACTTCATCTTATGAGCCGATTGATGAGTTCCACAAACACCCTCATGCACTTCGCACATAACCACTTTGGCTTCTTCCAAATTCAGGCACCTCAGCAGAACTCCTTCAAAAGTCCGATAATATAATTCTCCATCAAGCAGCACATATTTAGTAGCTTTATACCGAAGTTTCCTAGAAACCGATTGCGACGGATTTTGCAGATAACCAATTATTTCCTGTCTCCAATCATCGGCTTTATCCTGAATATCATTATCGGCTATTTCAACTTCAACCTGTTTATTCAGCCGATAACCCGAAGCAATTTGCGCAAGATCATTGGCTTCTAAATTCTGTTCTCTAGGGATATGATCCAATGATACCATCCTGAAATCCTTCAATAAATCTCTGCATTCTTCATGATATGACCTCAAAATATCATCCCTACATTCATACTCCCCAGATAGTTGCTTGATCACCAATAAGGAATCCCCAACAATTTCTATGACATCGGCCCTGATTTCCTTTAAGAGTTGAAGTCCTTTCAATACCGCCTCGTATTCCGCTTGATTATTAGTCCGATAGGGTTTAATTGTAAAAGCAAACTCAAAACTTGCCCCCCGAGGCGATACAATGACCAAGCCGATACCAGATCCATGCTTGCAAACCGATCCATCGAAAAACAAAGTCCACGGGATCGGCTCTACATAATTTTCATGAACCCCTCTGTGTTGCACAATGAAATCGGCTACTGCTTGTCCCTTGATCGCTTTAGCCGATTCATATCTCAAGTCAAACTCCGTTAGGGCAAAAATCCATTTACCAACTCGCCCTTTTAAGACTGGAGCCGACAACATATATTTCACCACATCGGCCTTGCAAACCACCGTGCACTCAGCCGATAGGATATAATGCCTTAACTTCGTGCATGAGAAATATAAACAAAGGCATAATTTCTCCACCGCAGGATATCTTGTTTCAGCATCCAAAAGCCTTCTGCTTAAATAGAACACGACTCGCTCCTTGCCTTCAAAACTCTTGAATTAAAACAGACCCGATGGATTTCTCATCGGCCGATAAGTATAACTTGAACGGCACTCCTTTCTGCGGCGGAATCAGAACAGGTGGGGAACTCAAATAACTCTTAATTCCATCGAATGCCTTCTGCTGATCTGCCCCCCACACGAACTCTTGATCGGCTTTCAAATAACGGAGTAAAAGATCCAATTCTTCCTGACAAATTTGATATGAATCTCCTTACAAAATTAATCTTGCCGATCAATGACTGTAACTCTGTCTTGTTGCTTGGTGGCTCTGTAGTCTTAATGGCTCTGATGCTCCGTTGACTAACTTCAACTCCTCGCTCATGAACCATAAAACCCAAAAACTGCCCAGCCGATACACCAAAAGCGCATTTATTGGGATTCATCCTTAATCCGTATTTCTTTGCCCTTTCCAGCACTTTTCGCAAATCGGCTATATGGCTTTCATCACTCTTGGATTTAACCACCACATCGTCGATGTAAATTTCCACTAGCAAGCCGATGAGATCATGAAATATATAATTCATCGCCCTTTGATAAGTCACACCGGCACTTTTTAATCCAAACGTCATTACCACCCACTCATATAAGATGATAGCTCCAGGACATCGAAACGCAGTCTTATGTATATCTTCTTCAGCCATAAAAATCTGATTGTATCCTGCATTGCCATCCATGAAGCTAATAATCTTGTGGCCCGATGCTGCATCTACCAACAAATCTGCTATCGGCATCAGGTATTCATCCTTGGGGGTGGCCTTATTCAAATCTCGGAAATCGATACATATCCTCAATTTTCCATTCTTCTTTTCCACCGGGACGATATTAGAAACCCACTCAGCATATCGGCACGGCCTTATAAACTTTGCATCATATAACCTTGTAATTTCTGCTTTGATTGGCTCATATAACTCTGCCTTAAATCTCCTTGGAGCCTATTTAAACGGCCGATATCCTGGTTTAATAGGAAGCCGATGTTCAACAATGGACCGGCTTAACCCTGGCATTTCATGATATTCCCAAGCGAAACAATCTCGAAACTCTTTCAACAATTTTATTAATTCTTCTCGGAGTTCAGGACATAATTTTTTACTTATGTACGTCGGCCTTGGCCTATCTCCTGGTCCTATATCAATTTCTTCCAAATCATCGGCCGACGTAAATCCTTGTCCCAATTTCCCTTCGAAGTCTTCAATGGTGCCCATCAGAGTAATAGTTCCGAGCCAACTTGCCGAATCGGCTGTATCTCCCGACTGGTAATCTTGAGATAATCCGCTTCCCATACTTTTCCAGACAAACAATCAAGATACCATCGGCTTCCCAGATCGGCAAATCAGTCATTGCGATGTTGGTCGATTGATCCGCTGGGATTATCTCAACTTGATCTCCTTGCCACTGTATCAGACACTGATGCATCGTCGAGGGCACGCAACAGTTTGCGTGAATCCAATCCCTGCCAAGGAGTATACTATATGATCCTTTTCCATCGATGACAAAAAACGTGGTGGGCAATGTCTTGTTTCCTACTGTCAGTTCCACGTTCAACACGCCTTTCGTCTCCGATGGATTCCCGCCGAAATCCTTCAACACCATATTTGTTTTGATCAAATCTTTGGCAGTTTTCCCCAATTTCCGATATGTGGCATACGGCATTAAATTGACAGCTGCTCCCCCATCAACTAGCATCTTCGTCATCGGCTTCCCATTTACAAAACCCTTAATATATAATGGCTTTAAATGCCGATGCTTTGATTCTTCAGGCTTATCAAATATAGCCTGATCAGGTTGCAGCGTCAACTAAGCAAAAATCTCCTCATCGCCCTCTTCGTTAGATGAAAACGCTTTGTATTCTCTGGGCAGAAAGAAAACCATGTCTATTGGAGCCGATGGATCAACCTCATCATCATTTTTCTTCACACGCCATACCCGCTTAGTCCTCTTATGATGATGATCGGCTTCCTTGTAGTCCCGCCGTTGTTCCTCCTGCTGCTCTCGGTGCCATAACCGCTGTGCCCTTCTTTTCTGATTTTTTGTAAATATTCCACTAGGACACCATTGAGGGTTTTGGATTTGTTTTTCATGCACTTCCTCTTCATTATTTTCTTCAAAGAATTCTTCATGGATCAGCCCTAATCGGCTATGTACCGATGCTCTTTTCCCAAGCGGCCGATCTCGTGAAGATTCCTCATGCTCAAAATTCCAAAATCTTGTAGTATTACATTCAGGACAATCTCTGATCGATGGCAGTCTAATCCCTCGCTCCCAGCAAAATTGAAAGAACGGGCAATCCCAATGTGGATTGTATCTTTCCTCATACGGCGAAGCCCGCTGTTCCTCTTCGCGCCTTGCATATTTATCTATCAGCTGCGATGAAGTGATCCTATATCTTCTAAATTCCCGATATTCTCCTTCATCGGCTTGATTCATCGATGATCCCGCATAAACCATATTCACGGGGAACGGATGTCCATCGATCTTCATCGGCTTTTTGTCCTCAAACTTGATCCTTCCCTATTCTACAGCCGATTGAATTTGTTGCCGAAAAACTTTGCACTCGTTAGTGTGATGCGATATCGTGTTGTGCCACTTGCAATATCTTTTCTTCTTTAGTTCTTCGGCTGATGGAATTATATGATTTGGCGGAAGTTGTATCTGTTTCTCTGTAGTAACAGATCGAAGATTTTATCGGCTTTTTTAATGTCAAAATCATACCGTTCCTCCTTGCCGATATCCTTCACCCACAGGCATGATACTGATTTCTTGTTCCTAGCCCACTCCGCCAATCCGACTTCAGCATCGAATTCCTCATCATCTGAGTCCGATGAATAAACCTGCACCTGAGCAACCCTTCTTTGATATTTATCCTTTTTCGCCTCTTGAAATCGGCTTTCATGAGCCAATACCTTCTGTACCAGGTGCGCCAGGGACTCAAACTCCTGTGATGAAAATCTCTCTTTAATTGGCGCTAAGAGACCCTGAAAAGCCAAATCGGCTAGATGTCCGTCGCTCAGATTCAAGCTGTAACATCGGTTTCTAACGTCCCGAAACCGCTGGACATATTCCGGCACCGTTTCGTCTGGTCTCTGCCTAACCGATGTTAAATCTGTCAGTCTCATCTCATGGATTCTAGCAAAGAAGTATTTGTGAAACTGTTTTTCTAGATCGGCCCATCCCCGAACTGAATTCGGCGGTAATGAGGAGAACCATGTAAAAAGCCGATCTAGACAGTGACAAGGGGAAAACCTAACTCTCAGAGCCTCCTCAGCGATGCTTCTCCACACTGTGCCAAGAATCGGCTAATATGCTCTACTGTAGATATGCTGTCCTGCCCTGAGAACTTAGGAAAAATCTGGGACTCTGTATCGGTGTGGTAATGGAACCCTGTCAAACCACTCGGATATGGATGCCGATACATAAATGTTTGCTCCTTTGGCTTTATCCCAAAACTGTTCCCTCACTATTTCTGCAACCCTTACCGATAAATCTTCTTCCCTTGGGACTTCCTGCTGATATTTATGGGCGGAGTTTGTAGCCGATTCTGCCTGGATATTCTCTCTGATAATTACCTGAATCAGCAACACCTCCTGGATAATTCTGCTGATATCCCCATAATAAGCAGTCCGATGGTATCCCGCAGGAATATCTTGTTGCCCCCCAGCCTGTTCTGTGAAAACAATTTTCCGGTATATCTTTTGTGGTGCCATAAATGACTTGATTTGGCTCCATCTTTGGTGGGAGATAAACAGGACCTCGAGTAGGCTCTTGAGCAATCGATCCATCCATTGCCTTCTTGATGAGGTTATGCAGCGTGTTCACCAGGATACCCTGATTGATTGATAGCGCATGATGTACTGCTTCATTCACCATATCCTGTAAGGGTTTATCGGTGACTCTCAGGTGGTGTACGGCTCGATTCTCCAAACAAAACTGGTTTGGAAATTGAGATTTCTGAATCGGCCCTTGTCGTGTCATGCCAAAAGATTCCAAGCAAAGTTTTTGAAATTGGCCATATTCTGCTCGACTTGTTTCTCTGCTCATCTGTTAAATCCTTCCATGTGACTGGATCACATTGTCTGTTTTTGATCTCTTTTCCCATGTTGAAGCTTCCGGGTCCCACTGGGCGTGCCAAAAACGTTGTTGACGCCGAAAATCACCGGCAGCGTCCGAACGAGCCGATGATATGGTTCGGCACTAGAGACACGCGAAGGCCTGGGAGATTTGCTTAACTCCAGTGCAGGTCCTAAATCTTGAGGTTCGTAGGCGTGCCAGTCAATTTGACCCTGCAATTGACAAGGAGATAGAAAATATTAGATCATTGAGCCAATCGGCTGGAAGCCGAATTGGACTCGCTCCATCGGCCGATGGCCGATATAGACGAAGCACTTATACACATCGACTGGGAGGCCGATGATGGCTTAGATAGACAATAAATAAACCATGTGGCTAGGAACCAATAACAATATAAACTAAACTAGCCGATTACTGATATAACGTGTATCGGCGAAAGCCGATAACGGTTGTTGTAGGTGCCAAAAACGTGAACAATGCGATCGGCCTTTAATTAAAAAGATAACCTACCGGGCTAGGCACTCCGGGTAGAACCATCTGCATAATACACCCATCGGCTTAGCAAGGAATAATCTATCATTTATCAATCTAGTAGTCAAACTTAACTGATGCAGCACAGATTGAATAACGATAAAAGAACCTGCGATGAGGCCGATAGAAATCTAATGCAATCGGATTGTAAAAATATGATAACTTATCGCGCTATACATCCTGATAAAACGCTTGCATAAAACCGATCAACCCTAGCAGGAATAAATTATCACGCAGTTTAGTAGGTCGGACCTAACGATGCAGCACAAACTGATGATAAGTTACACCCAGGTTAAGCCGATAGCCTATGCATGCGTGATGTTGATATATCTACTCGGCCTATGAGATCAAACCTAACTGATGCAGCTAGACAGAATAGATATATCGTAGGTAAGCCAACTACCGCAGTTCCGACTAGAATATCGGCGAACCTAACCGAGGAAGTCCTTAGTCGATACGGTAGTCGCGGGTCTGGAATGATTAATCGATGTACAACAAATGTCGTAACGACGACTACTTCTGAGCGAGCGCAGGTCAGCTTCGCAATGACGGATGCAGACCCGTGGTCCGAAGAGCGAAACCTGTTGAAATAGTCCGTGGTATTCATCTTGGTCGTCGATGCGCCGAGGTGGAGTAGCGTCGCAGGTATGACTTACATGGGGCCCTGTCAGCTGGAGTGCGACCCCGAGTGAGACGGCCTGATCGAGACGAAACAGGAATGCAACTAGTAAAGAAAAGAACAACCCGGAGTGGAACACAGGCAGGTCCGTAAAAAAGGCAGCGTCTGCCTTAAGTTACAGAAACATTATGGATAACGGCCGTGCCGGGGCTGCACGAGCCGTCCCCAAACTTCGGGTTGTCGGAGTCAAACCCACTGGAATTGACATGTAATAGCCGAACCGAAAATAAAGACCGCACATAAATTAGGGGCGGTAACAGCACAAGAAGGGGGCGAGTGCGCAATCTGACACGACGCCTCCCTTAAGTTCCAGCACGGCTGCCACCGTATGTCCCCATGTGCGGAAGACCCAGCGGTGGTAAAGATACGGCCAAGTGAGACATCAGTGCGGATCGAAATGAGAGATCATCTAAAGAGGGCCGGACGGCCGTAGGTGGCCCGCGTGAGTCTGACTCGACCATCCAGCGCATAAGCCGTGAGAAGGCCGTCGGAGCAGTGAGTACATGGCAAAGATGTGGATCCCAACTGGTAGTAAGCCAGTCCGAGTCGGCCGATAGTACAAGTGACCGAGACCCGGTGGGGTACTTGCTCCAAGGGCGTGATCCGGAGATCAAAGACGAGAAAAAGGGTGGCCGGACGTGTACGCTAGACGCGTCTCGGCCTCCTAAGTAACTCCATGCTTCTGTTGAACATAAGGCGTGGGCCGCATAGGGATCCCGGCAGTGGGGTAGTAGTGGGAGTCATGTCCGTGAGTGTGCAGTGGAGTTCGATGAGACGTCCCCGTCCGGTGGCAGCCCGTGAAGCGACAGAAGAAGTCGAGGGAAGCCCCCCCTGCGCCAACCCGACTTCCAAGAGCGCGGGAGACTCCTGCGATGAGCGGAGGAGTGCGTGGTGCAGAGGCGCAGTCGCCAAGGCAGGAAGATCTCGGAAGAGTAAAGGACAGCCACCCGCACCCCAAGCATCTCAAGGTGCCCAGGTGTGGGACCAGGACGCGCCCGAGCTATGTAGGGCCGAGGCCCAGCAATAAGCAACCGCAGTACACGGCGAGCATGCGCCGCAAGCAGACGGGGGCCCAAGTCAGGTTCACGCCACCAACGGGCGGCGCCACTCACGCGCTGGCGAGCTCGGACCACAGGCCGACAACCGGGGCGGCAACGGCTTCACGCCGAGACCCGGATCACCGGGCGGAAACTCAATGCCTCAGAAAAAGCTAACTACTCTAATCTGCTACTGGCAACGATATAGTGGATGCTGCCAGCAGGAAGCTCCGATATAAGCCAAGAGACCGTTCTCGGACCGCTCCCCTGAGACCCCCCA
>RYFJ01003596.1:0-25667 GCA_003991445.1 Oryza meyeriana var. granulata
AAAAATTTTTAAAAAAATAATTTTTTTATTTGATTTTTTACGATAACTTCTCTATAAAAATTTTTTTAAAAAAAAATATACCGCGTTTAGCAGTTCGATAAAATACACTTATAGAGTACGAGGAAGGCCTCAGCTATTAAGCATGTACGCGAACGTCAGCCTAATTTGAGCAAAAGCATCACCAAAACATGCAGCGAGCAGGGATGCTTATATCTTAGCACGTTTCTTAAACTATAAACAATATATTTTTATAAAATTTTTTATATAAACTTTTTTAAAAAAAATCTATTTTAATTTAAATTATAGTACTTAATTAATCCTAATGCTAATCATTTATTATGTTTTGCGCGTGTAGTCGATAAGGCCCCAGCCAGTAGGGCCAACGAACGCTCCATTAGGCTATTCTCAGTATAAGGTTTTAATTACGTGGTTTTTAAGATTGTAATGTTATTTGAGTTGATTATGAAAACTAACCTTTTCTAATACAAAAATTTTAATTTTAACGGTTTCATATGCTAGCATATCATTTAATGTTATATCTAAAGTGACTAATGAGAACGTTGATGAATATATAAGAGACGAGACAATGAACCCTTTCCAATAGAAGTTTCACATGATTTCTAACAGTATTGGAAAACCGTGAGTACCGAGTTTTATCATATCTTGATGAAACTGTTCTCGCATCTCTTGAAATTTTTTACCATATCATCGATAAATGGATATTTGTCACCCTATTTTATATGCATAAAACTCTAATCAATACATTCTAGACTGGCGACGTTCAGAGATGAAGAAGGGGTGAAAGTTTCAGCGATACAAAATGAGTAACCATTAGCGCATAATTAATTAATTTCATTATTGTACAACTTTAAAAAATAATTTAATTTAATTTTTAGAACAACTTTATATAAAAATTTAAAAAAACACACTATTTAATATTTCGAAAGACCGTTTTCTCCGACAAACGAGGGCCTTTATCCCCTCCATGCACGGTGCCTACACGCAACACAAGCGTGCACGGCGCACGCGAGTTCATCCAGCCCAGTCCACACATCAAAATTAATGGTCACAAGCCCGCGCCGTACTCGCGGCACTGGGTGTTGCTGAACAAGCAGCAGCAGCAGGAGGCCAGAAACTCCACCTCGTTGCAGCCTCCATCCTTCATCCTGTGAGGCCATTTATCTTCAAGCAGTGGTCTCGTCGGGCCAGCTAGGCTCGAATACCACAGTGGTAGCATGGAGTTCCATTATAGGCTGTCAGAATGTCTTTTTTATGGTACAGGTGTTTCAAATAAAAGCACTGATTCATGTGAGAGAAGAAGATCTATAAGTAGGAATGGTATCTGGTGAAAAGCTGCATTTGCAAGCACCATACATTGTGAGTAGGGTAGCCTCAAAAACGTACGAGTCTAGTGAAACTTGCTTTTTTACATCGGCCACTACATGAGACTTCTTGTGTTGTAAAGGCTATTGTCAGTGGACAGTTTCACTTCACTGTTTTTAAAACCGTGAAATCATGAATGAAAAGTAACTTCTGGCTCAGTGGAGAGTTTCATTTTACTGTTTCCAAGAACAACACATACCATTTAATTGCTGCATGAAACTCCCATGAAAGCTGCCACTGAGAGTACTTTAGAGGTTTCACCGCAGCCATGATGAAACAAAGATGTCTCAATAGGGGTTTCATTCGATTTCCAAGACATTGGAAACGGGTTGGACTAGTTTCATGGTGATGAAACTAAGATTATTTCTCTTCTCTTAAATAGCATGTTATGTCATCATATTTGCTGATATGACGTCCTATTTAATACCTATGAAACTCCTATGAAACCTCCTCCACTGCCCTTAAGGTACTCCCGTCGGCAATGGCTCCTCTTCCGCCGGTGGCGCGCGGCTGCTGCATGCCCGGTGGCGGGCACCTCCGAGATTGTACACCCAGTTGGAAGACTCTGCATGAGCCAACAAAGATCACAGTAGCTACAAGCCTATAGTCTATAGAGCCTATATAGTCCTCCACGCAGAAGAAGTCGTCGTCTTCGTCCATGATGCGCCTCAGCTCGTCCTTGAGCTAGGCAAGGTGGTCGCCGGGGTGTTCCTCCTCCAGCCTCTCTAGCTCCTTGAGCACCACCTCCTGAGCCACGCCCGCACTTCTTCGTCAGGTTGCCGAAGAGAGCTCATCGTCATTCCCGCGTCAACCCTAGCGAAGCGAAGTTCTACCGAACACGATGAGCTCAAGAACGATGGCTGGATGGATAGCCATGGATGGGCAGGTAAAAGTAGTACATGTAGCACAAAATTCTTTATTCGGATTTGTTGGTTTGTCGATTTTTGGACCGCAACCGGGCAGGCGGCTGTTGTTGATTAGTTTTGTACAATTTATATATAAAAGTTACACATCCGTTGGTGTAGTGGCCGGATTTTAAATTTATTATTTAAAAATATATTAAAGTTACAATATAATTATATTAAATTATATTTGAAAAGTTTTTACTTAAAAATTACCGAATGTTCTATAAATATTTTTAGGGGCTAGCTATACAACTTTTAATAGAAAATCTCTTCAAAGTCATTCGAATATAGTTATAATATAATTATGATGTAATTAATTTATATATAACTTGTATGGAACTATCAAAATTGCGCGTCTGGCGGAGGTTCGTTGGCTTGTGAAGGGGACATCATGGATTTGATTCTTGCCTGCACCTATGCGAATTTTTTCCCACCCCTCGCTAGCACGAATCTTGAAGCACATCCGACGGTCAAAAGATCAATAGTTTATTCCTCTATTTTCTATCGACAGAAATTTATCAATTCCGCAAATATTAATAGCAAATGACTTCACCATATCCGTTTTAATATTTTTTTGGTTTTAGAGAAGGAAACAAATAGCCTTGGTATCGGATGTACAACAAGTACTATCCGAGTTGATGTACTCCTTTTCAGATACCATCCAAGTTGACATGTAGTGCTTTTGTTTCCAAAAATCATCTAAATTGGTTGGAAAATTATCCAATCTGCTCCAGCACAAAGGAAATCCAGGGACACGATTTACGATGCGTCGCGTGATAGGAAACAGTACAACCGGCAGCCCTAGCCCTAAACAAATTGATCGTGTCACAGAGAGCCCTTAAGTCTTCTCGGCCGCTGTTACGCGACGAATTCACCATGGGCGGCGGCGGCGGCATGCGCGGCGTGAAGCCGCCTCGAGTCGACCCCAACAGGACACCCGCCGCGGCGGCCTGCGGCGGCGCCGTCCTCCCCACGCACGTCGTCCCCACGCGCATCGTCCCGGTGAACCCGGCCAACGACGCCACCGCACCAAACCACCGCCCCGCGGCGCCGGCTGTGGTGAGCGTGCTGTTGTCCCTGGCCATCGCCGCGGTCTTAGCCTCCTTCTGTTCGGTGTCTGGATGAACCCCGTCGTCTCCATCGACAGCGTCTCCATCACCGGCCTGGACGACGCCGGGAAGGGCGCCTCCGCCTCCGGGGAAGGTTGTTCCGCCTCCTCCCGGACACGTACACGAACGGCACCGTCGCCGTGTCGTGCGCTCGGCGAGCTCCGGAACGTCACGGTGACCGCGGACTCCCCGTCCGTGGTGTCGGCGACGGTGCGCGCCCCGGCCACCGCCTTGCCCGGCGACGCGCGCGACCGCCTGGCCGGCGAGCTGCGGGGCGGGGAGTTTCACCTCGACGTGTCGTTGTCGTACGACAGATCGTCGGAGCATGAGCCGTACGCGCCGTTGAGCCATGGGTTCCGCGCCCTGTGCGCGGCGACTTCGCTCGGCCGAGGGAATTCAACGGCGACGGCGTCGTGCACCGTCGTGAGGAAAGCCAGCCCTAACGACTACAGGTGGTTCTAGATATGCGGTAGATAATGTTATAGTGATCTGCTAGATTAGCCATATGCTAATTAGTAGCAGTAATTAGTAGCAATAGCACCATGTGGACGAAACTTGGGTGAGAATACGGCAATGTGCGGTTTGTTCATGGAGATCTTCATGCTATTTTTAGTTAAGACTGTTGGAGTAAATATCATAAAACCCAGGTTTTGGGTCATAAATATTGGAATTCCAACAAACTACAGCAACATTCTCTTGTGAGCTTCTATCCCAATGCGTTGAACTATAAAGATTATATTATTGCCTAAGATCATATTTACATACACATTAGAGATGCCTGGTAGGAGGCAATGGAATTGGAGGAGATTGGGATTGATTGATGTGGCATGCTACTGCAGCACTAACCTATGTTCCTACTTTCTCTGTTTTAAAATAATTTAATTTCTGTTCTCTTATTTATCATTGGTTCACACATTAATACTATTTTTATATTAACTATGGCACTTTGTTATTTTCCATTTCATTCTAAATTTTTCTTGGAATTTTTCGGCTTTTGGGACAGAGGGAGTAGAGGCCCTACATATCAGCCATTCTTTCGTCGTCCTCTGTCCTCCCAAGTGCGAGTGCCACACCGGCGAACTCTTCTCTGCCCCCAAAGGCGGCAGTAGTGCTCAGACTTATGATACAAACCCTCTTCCTCACATAGGCTGCAGGATCATTAGGGAGCATCAAGCAGCCGTCGGCCGTCCACTACTCTGCCGCCCTTCCCGATCACGCCGCTGATCAGGACTATACTTGTCATGCCATCTTGGGGCCGATGCAAAACGAGAGCGTAGCCATATTATAAGCCCCCTTTTATTCTGAGAAACAGTTCGTGAGAAGTTAGCTGGTGAGAATATAGAGAAGTTAGGTTTATTTTCTGAATTCTACGACTACGAATTCTCAGAATCTAGATAAGAATCAAAATTGTTTAGAAGAGTTTCTGCCAGCTAAAGATTCTATAAGAAACTATAACTGGTAAAAGCTTCCCAAACGTGACCATTACCTCCCTTGAACATGACGGTGGAGTCGTGGAGCCATGCTGGTTCATAAGCTTGAGCCTATACGCCACTCGTGCCGGCCCAACGCTCGAGCCTGAGCTCGTCCTCCGCCAGCGTTGTTCGATCTGGGACTCGAGCTCATCCTCCGCTTGACCTCCGTAGTCCGTACACCTGTCCGTACGTGCTGCTCGAGCTTGATCTCCGTCAGTGTCTGCCTAGAGTTGCTCGAGCACTACCACCACCCACCAGCTTGCTGCAATTTGCAAAGCCATCTCATATTGTCTGTAGGTTAGGTGTAGCTTAAGTATTTTCAAGCGTAGCATAGCATTATGTGGATGAATCTTTTGTAGCTTGCTAAGAATTCGGCATTGTGCAATGTGGATGAATATTAGGTAGTTTGGTGAGAATTCGGCGTTGTGAGTTGGTGGCAGTCACACAGCGAAACACAAAGCTCTGATTACTCAGTCATAGCTCCAGGTTTCTATCCACGACATGACTCTGCAAGTCAAGCATAAGCTGGATCCCTGTGGCTGTGTCCACTCTTTTTTTTTTCTTTTGAAAGATCCGGTTATCCGGCTATATTATAAGGAGACAGAAAACAGTTACATGTTACACGAACTCACAAAAGCTGGGAACTACCAAGGAAGAAAACCATGGCAGGATGCCTGCCATTCTTTTTACCCCCGCAACCAACCAGGTTCTTGACTCATCCTTAATTTGCTCAATCGAGGAGGCAGCGGTAGTGTTTGTTGCTTGAAAGACACGGTAGTTCCGCTCCTTCCCGATGCTCCATGCCACGAGGATCATCATGCTGAGCAGTTCTTTTCTTTTGATGGCTGATGAGGCCGTTTGCAGGTGTCCACTCATCGACGAGGAGAAACAGCACAAAGAATGAGACTGAAGCAAAGGCTGTTGTATTATTAACGCAAAAAAGATTGTAGCGAATTCATGACATGAAGACAATTGATAGTTGAAGCAAACAAGAATTGCTATGATAAAACAAGGAAAATCCCAGCATGGCGAACGCCTATAATACAAGTTCACTCATAAAAACCACCTCTCTTGAGTCACTGGAAGCGTGCACACTACAAATAACCCAGAACTGCAACCAGCCACTCCTGATTGAACTGCTGGGTTGTAGTCCGGTAAGCAACCTATTGATAATACAAAAGGACCTCAAACCTGAGCATTCCAGGATGTACAGTGACTGAATGTGTACTTGCCATATTCATTTGAATAACTCGTTACCCCACGTCACTGCTGGAATGAAATGAGTACGAGCCTTGTGTTTGGATCTTTAACAGCTTTGAAATTGTCGACGCTCATTCCAAAGCGCCCAAGCACAGAGTTCCCCAAATCTTTTAGCTTTGCTGCAACAGAGAAAGAGATTCACAAATTAACACACAGAAAAGGTATGATAAAAATGACACCAATCTTCACTAGGTCAGGAGTTGATAGAGAAGCTTGCATGCTCAGGATATCAGAACAATTCTTTTCTGATCAGAAGTTCTACGAACATTTTAAAACTTCATTATGTTCCTTGTACATATTATACTGGTGCACTCTGTATAATCACTTGTGGTAGCAACTAGATAGCACTCGTGTGCATGAACTGAAACTAACTAGCATAATTAGAAATATGGATCTACATAAATGATGCCTGAGTACAGCAGCATAGACTACACTAGAATAATAAGTGCATTTAGTGCTTCTCTGAATATTTGAGAAGAAACTATTACCAATCATCTCTTCCTTCATCTTTTCCCTTTTCTCAGCTGCCAGTGGCTCCAGTCGGAACAGTGATCTCTTAGCTTGTTCATTTGAAGGATCCAGCTCAATAATTTTTTTCATATCTGAGATGAGGAATTTATAGACAAGACTAAGCAAAAGAGGGCCTTAAAGTATGGCATCAAAACTAACATTCACAGGAAATAGTAATGATGTGAAATAGGTAGAATAAAATCTAACCAGCAATAGCTTCATCATAGTGTTCAAGCTTTTCATGTGCTTCTCCCCTCCGGAGCAAGGCTTTTAAGTATGAAGGATTCAGCTCAAGTGCTTTGGTGCATTCTTTGATTGTTTCATTGTATTTCCCCTAAATTGCACAGAGTCAGCACTTTGGTTTGCTTGTAATATGGTATCACTCGAACAAAATAATTGGAGAAAAAAGAATCTGCTAATCCAAGTAAATAGAATGGCTTTTAATAAAAAATAAAGAAACAATGGTTGGTTTCAACTACCAAGCACCACAAAAAATTGGCCTAGCCTAAGCAATTTTATGCAAGCATAACTCTTAATTATATTTTTTGAAGCAAAGTTTATTACAAAGGATTAACCGAGTAAGGATAAAGCAACTATAAATCAAGAAGGATAATTGTTTCCTAGGAAAATTCTACAGTTGAAGACTTGAACGGACATATACACTGATGGCAGAGAACTATATGAAAAGGATTACTGATGATGACCAAACATGGATATTTTGTATTTTCTCCAAAGTTATAGACCAATCAGAAAGGCTTACCAACTTCAAGAAGCACACAGCACAATTTGAATGACATGCAGAGCGTATATCTTCAGTAGATTCCAGCTCGGCAGCAATTTGCAAAGCTATCTCATATTGTGACAATGCACTCTCATATTCTCCAGCACCAAAAAACTTGTTCCCTTCTGCCTTTGCATCATTTGCTTGGCTTCTAGCTTTCTACAAGTAGGAAGGGAAATTAATTACCAGAATGCAATAGGCTGATAAATCTCTCTAACAAATATAAAAGCTATATCCAATCCCAATCATTTAGAGTATTCAGCAGTACAAGATCAAACAGTAATTTGAATTTCCATTAAGCTGCTATACGATGGTGAATCTAGTTGCTGTTTAGCGTGTACCGGCTGACAGTTACAACTAGTCTTCTACTCTATCACAACAACAAATTTGGTTGTTCGATTGGTGCTAACTAGCTTTGCATTTGTCAAGGATCATAACCAGGTGATACTTACGTTGCAAAAGAATAACTGCTGTTAATAGTTGGACAGCAAGTGAAGCATCAAGCACTAGTTCTGCTAGCAGCTACAACAAATACCAACTTTGCCTATCTCAAAGTCGAAATGCACAATTTTTTTTGTCAGACAATAAGCATGTAAACCATCCTGATTGCAATTATTCTGAAGCAGAGTATTAGAGGGCACACTAATTGCCTCATAAGGCCTGATATCACAGAACCGCACAGTCAAACAACCAAGAGAACCTATTGTGCGCCAATGCATATTAATAATTGCACAAAGTAACAAATTGGCCAAAAACAGAAACTCTATCCACAATGAATTTTGAAATTAAAACTACTACCCAACCATCCCTGCAGAAGGAATTAACAGTAAACATCATTAGATCATAGCTTATTTACTAACCCTTGCACCATGCTCTAGTTGTTCACATCGTTAACTCTAAAGAATAACTCTAAAAAAACTAAACAGGGAGAAGTGAGGGTTCATCCCTATCCACAACCAAACCTGCCCTAAACCCAGTGTACCAGTGGAATTCTCGGCTGCAACCAGAACCTTGCAATCTATACTTCCATCTCAACTCCCCTGGGAAAAAAAAATCTATCCCACAAAACCCTAGGTGACTAATAGAAGTTACTATTACCAACTGAACCCCAGATTTCCCCCAGATTTGGGTACAGCAGTTCGGGAGAGCACTAGAGCAGCGAAAACGGAGATCGAGAATTAGATAGGAAGTTGAGTGGACGGGACGCCCAAGGCACTACCTCCCGGAGCTGCTCGTCGGTCAGCGCGTCCTCGAAGGCCTCCTCGTCTTCCTCCGCCCTCGCCGCCTGCTCGTCGTCTGCCTCCTCCGCCGCAACCGACGACGTGGGCCGCGTCGTCGTCTCCTCGGCCTCCGGCTCCTGCTCGATCACCACCATCGGAGGCTCCACCTCACCGCCGCGGGTTGACGAAGGTGAAACGGAGTGGGGAGAGCGCAGCGAGCACTCGGACAGAGCTCCCTTGCGACCGATGCGGCGTCGGTAGGAGAAGGCGAAGGGGACGGCCCGCGGCGGCGCGGTCGCTCGGGCTCGAGGACGAGGCGACGGCGGCCGACGAGGAATCTGATCGATCGAATCGGTCCCACAGACGCACACGAGAGGCGAGCTGGCCGACGAACCAAAGGATGGGATGCTTCTGGAAAAGTGGGGCCGGGCCTGGACCCCAGAAGGACGGAAACTGACAAGTGGGGCCCACAAGGTATAAAACTTCCGAATTTTTTTGATTTTTAGATTTATTTATTAAAAGATTTGCAAAAATAGATTTTTGTTTCAAAAAATTGCAAAAATAGACTCCCGCCGCCCTCTGGGAGGGCGATTTTTAAAAAATCGCCTCTGGAGGGCGATTTTATGACGTGGCTGACGGCGTTGGCCCCCCGCGCCGGCCGTCAGCCATTTTTGCAGGCGGCCCCCGGCCTCCCAAAAACCGCCCTCTGAGAGGGCGGCAAGGGGGCCCGCCCTGCAAATGTGCCCAAAAAACCACCCTCTCAGAGAGCGGCAAGGGGGCCGCCTGC
The DNA here is from genome assembly GCA_003991445.1 of Oryza meyeriana var. granulata. NCBI lineage: Eukaryota > Viridiplantae > Streptophyta > Magnoliopsida > Poales > Poaceae > Oryza > Oryza meyeriana. The sequence goes on from RYFJ01003596.1 coordinate 9,428, forward strand.
AAAATGTGCCCAAAAACCGCCCTCTGAAGAGGCGGTTTTGGCTCCCGGGGGGCCCGCCTGCAAAGTCGCCCATTTGCAGGGTGGTTTTTTGATGCAGGCGGCCCCCTTGCCGCCCTATGGGAGGGCGGTTTTTAGCCCCCGGGTATAAAACCCCCCCTCCAGACTCAAAAAAGTCATAAAATTAGCACTCAAATTAGAAAAAACAGGGAGAGCTGAGAGCGAAAGCAGCGAAGCTCTGCCCGTTGGCTGATTTGCCGCAGTAAAATCCATTGATTTCTTCCTTGCAATTTCTATTTGGGGGTATGTAAGAATTGTTATGTAGTAATGTACTATTACGTGTATAAGTACTATATAGATCTGTAGTTTTTAGTTAATCTGTTTAGATGACTTATTTTTTTGTACAGATGGTACTTGTAAAATCTGGAATACACGGTTTTAGATGTTAGGAGGATGTTGGTACTAGTTTTGGTCTGGGGTTGGTTTGCTGGTTGAACTATTTGTTCACAAACAGATATGTCAAATAAGGTGAGTTATTTCAGTTATTTCACGGCAAGGGAATGTGAGATATGGTCCAGACGGTGTAGATCTGTCGGAGTTTAGTTCAACGGCTAAGGGTATTGATAGGCCAGCTGAGAAGTTTTTGGATCAGTATGTACAACTGGCTGATGCGAGGGTTTCGACTGGACCCTCAGCTCAGCGGAATAACCTTGTATGTAGTAGTCAGTCGTGTAGTTTTGAAGATTTTTTTGGCAACTGATGCCATGGATTGCACTGCCACTTGGAGATGGTATGTAGAGAATGCGCATTTCAACGTGGCTGGCCACTGGGCATACTTGTGTCCATATATGAGAAAGATAACAACGCTGGGTGCAATGCCCGTACAAGATGATGGCGGTCCAAGTACGGCGGAGGTGATAGTGAAACAATAGAAGAAAATGAAGGAGGGAATGAAGAAGATAGACCAGCAAACAGGTGTGGCAATGAGGGAGAACATATCGACACGATCGTCCAAGAAGATGGCTAGAGAAGATTCTGAAAATGAGCATGCAGCAGTATGATGACTCGTCTGGATGAGGACAACGTGATGCCTGCAGAATGAGCAACGAGGACTTCTCTGCGCTTACTATCTCCGAAGCGGCATCATGTGCCGTGGAGTACAAGCAGAATGAGGTCATTCAGGGGGCTAAGTACGCATATGTAGAAGATTTAAAGGAGGCAGTCAAACAATGGGCGGTGTCACTTCAGAGTGAGTTTCTCGGTCGTGAAGTCAAACAAATCGGTGTATGAAGTGAAGTGCATGAAGGATGGGTGTCCATGGCGGGTGCACGCATTCAAGGGTATATGGAAAGATTATTGGCAAGTTTCAATCGTGACGGAGCATTCATGTTACTTGACAGGTGTTGAAAAATATCATAGAAATATGACCTCTGCATTTGTTGCAACAGATATGTACTCTCATATTGTCAACAATCTGGGGTATGAACCAAGGTCAATTGTTAGGCATATTGAAGAGAAATTCAAATATACAATTAGCTATGATAAGGCTTGGAGGGCAAAACAGAAGGTTGTAGAGATGAGGTTTGGCACATTTGAAGCATCTTATGATAATTTGCCTCGTCTCTTAGGCTGTATTCTTCAGAGGAATCTGGAGACGTGCTATGACCTGAAAGCCTTTCCATCAATTGACCATGATAATAAAAGTGTGTTGCAACGTGTATTCTTTGCACTAGGTGCTTGCATTCAGTCATTTATCCATTGTCGTCCTATCCTCTGCATCGATGGGACATTTCTGACTGGAAAATATAGAGGACAGCTATTAACAGCAATTGGAGTTGATGGAAACAACCAAGTTCTACCGGTGGCTTTCGCTTTTGTTGAGAGTGAGAACACTGATAGCTGGTATTGGTTCCTAGAAAGGGTTAAGACAGCAGTTGTACGGATGAGACCAGATGTATGCCTCATACATGACCGTAACTCCGGCTTGCTGCGTGCAATTGAGGAACTGAGAGATGGAAGTGTTGAGAAGGGATACCCACCAAGGTGGTTTGATGTTCAAAGCAGATGGTGCATGCGTCATATGGGTGCTAATTTCTACAGACAGTTTAGAAATAAGCACCTTATGGATCTTTTCAAGAGGCTTTGCGCCCAGAATCAAGAGAAGAAGTTCAATGAGCTTTGGAGGAGGTTGGATGAGCTGACCTCTAAACAAACAGATGAGCAGTCCAGGAGGGCTACCATTGGAGGGGATGAGGCTCCACAAGCTCTTGAACCTCTATCAACTAATGGACCTCGTATGAGAAGAAGACATGCATCCTCAGTTAGAAAATTTTCAGAGTGGATTGAGAATGAGCCAAAGGAGAAATGGGCATTGTTGTATGACAAGGATGGTTCTCGATTTGGCATAATGACCACAAATTTGGCAGAGGTCTATAACTGGGTGATGCGTGGTGTTCGAGGGCTCCCACTTGTTGGAATAGTTGAATTTATCTTGCATGGCACATGCAAGTACTTTAGAGATCGGTTCAGAGCAGCTGGCCCCTCAATGACGGATAATAATCTTTTCTTTGGAACGCTGCTCACTAAGTACCTGCAAGATAAAAGTAATAAGGCCCGAAGACATCGTGCTCTACCTCAAGGAACACAAGAACACAGATTTGAAATATTGTGTGTCGACAAGGGCATGCGCGGAATCTACCGCAAAAGAGTTGTACAGGTAATCTATGTTTACCACTTATGCACAAACAATGACGTGTAATCTTTTCTTATTTTGCAGCGTCGTTACGCCCACAACCAGGTTAGGAGAGCCTACTCCGAGTTCGTTATGGAGTTGGACCGCCTGCTGCCCTGCGACGTCGTCTGGGAGCCCTATAGTCCACAGGCCATCGCAGCCCGTGCACCGCTCGGACTCTGTTCTCTTTGCACGCGCGACCAGGCGTACTGGTTGACGAAAGTGCCGTTGGTGTTCGACATCTTCGTCGAGCCCCACTGTCCACAGCGCGTGATGCGACAGTTCGGCCTACGTCAAGTCTTCCCTATGCCCATAGAGGTCGTTGTGCCGCGCGATGTGCACCGGTAAGTACAACTGCGATCTTTGTTTAGTACTAACACTCTTTAATGTACTCTAATGCACTCTCTGCAAATAGGTATAATCGTAGGGGACAGGCAGCCGGCGCTCAGTGGTATCCCCGACTGCAGCCGTATGTGGAGGACTGGTTGTTGGCGACGGAGGATGTCGTCGACGAGTTCCGTGTACACACTGAGGAGCATTACCTAGCATACCTCAGGTGGTACCAACCTCGGACCCGCATACGCGTAACGTTCACCCCAGGTGATCCACAGCCACACGTCGCTGCTACGACGGACACGTATCCTACACACCGTGACCAGGACTACTTTCGCGCGGTAAGTCACTTTATCTTTGCACTTTGTCATTCCCTTTCTAGGTAGCCACGGTTCTAACACATAATCAAGTCACATTTGTAATAGGCCGACGCAGCGCGACAGATTCAGGGTGATGTCAACGCGGCGTTCGGACGGTTGGACACTGGGATCGTGCTGACTGCGGACGAGCAGAGGACGACCTTCGGGAGGATTCGTCAGGCGTTGCACACAGTGCTTCGTGCGCTCACTTGTCGCGCGGCTGACGCGGTACCTCCCGTCTATATACACCAGCAGCAGCAGCCACGGCCAGCAGGAACAGGACGAAGAGCAGGAGTGCGCCCACAGGGTTCCAGTCAGCCATCTGGCCCCTCCAGAGGTAAATTCTACTAACCTTCCGTTCATAATATGTTTCCTTGTATGACATGCACCGTTGTACATCAATATGCTTCCTTGCAGCCTTCGCTACACCGTACCTACATCCCTCTGGAGCTAGCACGTCGACGCATGGAGTGTACCACACACGACCACACGTGCAGCTGGGCATGACAAGTGCCCCCGGTGCCACCACAGGAGGTCCTTCAGGTTATATCAAAGTTTACTTTTCTCTTGCAAAATTTTGATTTGCAATAATCAATAATTTGGTGTACATTGTTCCACTCTACAGCGCCATCGATGTTTACTGGCGCTGGCTCCTCCACGCAGGGCGCACGCGGCAGCGGTTGGGCACCGAGTCCTTTCGAGGGGGACGATTTAGAGGACGAGGACGAGGGCGAGGAGATCCATGAGATACTAGCTGCCTCGCAGCTCGAAGGAGCTCCGCCACCACAGACACAGGACCCACCAGTTGCCGCACCCGTACAGACGACCCGCGCTGGCCGTGCTGTACCACCAGACCGGTTGACGTACTCCCAGGGACAGGTGCGAGCGCAGGGTAGGAAGTCGAAGAGGCCTAGAGGTTAGGGTCCGGGCCCGTAGTACTTTGTGTCTGTAATAGTTTGTCTGTTGTATATAATGTTTTATTAATTCTACGTTTCCTGATGAAACCACTTTACTTCGTTTACGCTCATCGATCAAACGACGGATTCCTCACGATCTACGTTTCTGACGAATCTGATCAAAAATATGAATTTTCGAGTGTCAACTTCACGACGAAAGTACATTCCGAGCGGTGACAACTAAACACACATTAACTATCATACAAACCTATTGATATCCAACTAGCGATGCAACTACTGTGTGAGGATGGCACGGCCAGGGAGCGACGACAGTATGCGCCTAGGAAATAGTGACGGCAGCCGGTAGTCACATAAAAATTGATTTCAAAAATTAATTTTTTTAAATCAATTTTTTTCTTTTTTTTTCGGAATATTGGTCCGGACTGTCCGGATAAGGTCCGGACGGTCCGGACTATATTAACGCTAAATACCGCCCTCTAGTTGGGCGGCAAGCCAAAAACCGCCCTCCCAGAAGGCGGCAAGGGGGCCGCCTGTAAAATAGCTGGCCCCCGGGCGCATTTTGCAGGCGGCCCCCTTGCCGCCCCCTGAGGGGGCGGTTTTTGGGAGGCCGGGGGCCGCCTGCAAAATGGCTGACGGCCGTCGGCGGGGAGGCCAACGGCCGTCAGCCACGTCATAAAATCGCCCTCCCAGAGGGCAGCGGGAGTCTATTTTTGCAATTTTTTGAAACAAAAATCTATTTTTGCAAATCTTTTAATAAATAAATCTAAAAATCAAAAAAATTCTAAAACTTCCGGGAGTTCAAACTTCCGGTATTCTCTGCAAGTGGGCCTGGCCCATGAATGGAATGGTAGAGATCTAATCTGGGCCGTTGATACTTCACCCTAGATATTAGTTGGGCGAGGTCAGCCCATCACAGTAAGTGGGCCTCATGAATCGGATTTGTTTTGATGAACCGAATCAGGAATTCTGAGATCGATGATTCCAAATCGGATTTTGGCTCTGTTTGAGACCTTCAACACCTAAGATCCTGTTTGTTTGGTAGAGCTTAACTTTCAAAACTAAAGTTGAAGTTATGGAGCTACTCGAAGTTTCTTTCATCTCGTAATTTAATTTTTCGAAGCAGTTTCAACCTACTATATTTTATTTTTTATTAGTGGAGCCTGACTGTTTGCTAATGGAGCCTGACTGTTTAGCTCTACTAAATTAGAATATGATAGCTTGAGCTCTATCAAATGGATCTAAATTCTAACTGTGGATTTTTACGCTACTTCAGCTAGCTCTACTTTATTTTTTTTATGGAAATGAATTGTTTGGTTTAGACTCTAAATCTATAAAAGATGAATCTGACAGAGTCCTAGTAAAGGCTGCTCGATGCCTACATATCAAACTGCTAGCGAGTGACACCTGACGTGGCTGAAGACCGGATAGGGAGATGGAAACCATCTACAGCTTGGGGGCGCCGCGAGACCAGCACGACGACGACAAGTTCGTCGCCGTCGTGCACTATGGGAGCCTGTTCCGTCCAGACAACAGGCGCCGATGTTCCCTACATTATTGATTCATCGGTGTTTTTTATTTTTCTTTATCTGATTGGTGTTTTAATCCTAATTCTAGCTATAAATTTTAGAAAAAGATATTTTTTGTCTAGACTTGATCAAAGTTAGAAGAAGATAGATTTATGACATAAACATTCTACAATATACCCTCTCCGTTTTTTAATAGATAACGCTGCTAATTTTTATTATAACATGTGATTATTCGTCTTATTAAAAAAATTATTGTAAATATGTAAAAATATAAGTCGTATTTAAAGTTCTTATATTGATAAACCAAATCATAGCAAAAATAAGAAAAATTATTTTTTTTAAATAAGATAAATGAACAAATATTATATTAAAAATCAACGACGTCATATATTAAAAAATATTAAAAAATAAAGAGAGTAAGAACGAATGGAGTAGCAAATGAGCAATTTCATCAGGCATTTGAACTACGTATCAAACGAGCAATTCCCCCCTTTTCATTTTGGTATATGTGTAGCCGGTGACGCCATAGTTTTCCAAGAGGCACAGCTCGGGGTCGTGGCCAGCACAAGGCAGATGGGAGAGATGCTGGAATGGCAATGCGCGAGTGGATGATCGATGTTTCCCTGTTTCTCTAGAGGAGTGTTCTTGTTTTACTACTGAATAGTTCACGTTGTGTAATGTAACTATTTCACTCATCTTCTAAATGGATTCTACCTTTCTGTGTACACAAAAACATTCCGTAGAACCTTCAATCCAAACCTAATCACACTAACATTACCAATACTCACTCTAATATACCCCTAATCGTTCCGATGTACTACTACTACACTACATTTTTCATCCAATGTCTTAGGAAAATATAAAATTGTAAACCCTAACCAAATAAACAACTAGAAAAAAAAAATAAAAACATACTTGTTTACCTTAAGGGATTCGAGAAACAACCTACAAGATAACGGTACTTTGCACTAGAATCAAAAGATTTTTTGTTGTCTCGTTAGTCTTCTGAACTTGGTGATGTGTTATTGGATTGAATAAAATGGGAAGAGGAGGGAAGCGAGGAAGGGAAGGGAAACGAACGAAGGAAGGAGGAAGAAGATGGGCTAGCGTAGGCGAAGAAGATATTTCCCCCACGCTAATGAAGTGGCGCTACAACTGCCGCGCTAGCTCGCCTGGCATGGCAACCTAGTCCATGTCAGAACGCCAGCATGGCGCGAGCGCCTGGGGACGCTTGCGTGATACCTGCTGCCACGCCACATACATTGGTATGATAGCTTAATTTTATCACGCTAGGTCGCCTGGTATGGCCAAAGGGTCTAGTTTTGAAAATAAGGCTCGGGTGGGTTTTTTTAAAATAAATAATAAAATTGATTAAATAATAAAAAAATTCCGAAATTGCATAGCTTTCAATAGCAAATTGCCTCGTTGGTGGTAATACAATTTGAACCGTCCATACTGGATCCCAAAGCATAATCGGACCGTTCATTACGGTCCAGAAAAGTCAGGCTCACGCATCGACTTGCATTGGTTCATTACGAAATCGGATTCATCTGAATCCGTATCACCATATGAATCGGAAATCCCGAGATCCATGCAACTTCTCCGACGGTCAATTCCGAATCGGGTTGATCTCGCTGCCTATATAAGCAGTATTAAACTGGAGGTGCGTATGTACAATATAACCGCAACGCCGGCTACAGAAATAAGACAGTGTCTAAGCGAGAGCACTCACCGATCGCAATCGCAATGGAGGACGAGGAAGCCCGCAGCAGCAAGAGGAGGAAGACGAGCAGCAGCAGCACGGTCGCCTCGGAGCTTCCCGACGAGATGCTCCTGGAAATCCTGGCGCGGCTGTCGGCCAAGTCGATCGGCCGCTTCCGCTGCGTGTCGCGCTCGTGGGCCGCCACTCTGTCGTCGCCGTCGTTCGTCGACCTCCACCTCCGGCGAGCCAACCGGGATGGCCATCCCAAGATGTTCCTCGTTTCCGACGACGAAGATCACCTCTGCTCGTGGCAGGCGCCCGGCGGCGACCGCGTCAGGAAGCTGATGTCCGTCGATGCCATCACGCAAGGTAGCAGGCTCATCCCTCTCACCGGCAAGCCATGCCGCGGCCTCGTCCTCCTCCGGTGCGTGCCCTCCCTGTGGCACTACGTCTGCAACCCTTCCACCGGCGAGCTCCTGCCGGTGCCGGACAGCAGGATAGCCGAGGTCGGCGAGCACTGCGTGTCGTACGGGCTCGGCTACATCCCGGCGACCAGGGAGTACAAGATCGTGCGGCTGCTCTGCTGCTGCGACAATGGCGTGCCCGTGGCCACCAGGTGCGAGGTGTTCGTCCTCGGCGCGTCCACGTGCTGGCGGCCCAGCGCCGGCGGGAAGCCGCCCATCTACAACGTGGCGAGGGGGAAGGCGGCCGTTTTCTTCAACGGGAAGCTCCACTTTGCCGGGTCCGGAGGCTCCATTGTCACCTTCGACGTCGCCAACGAGACGTTCGGCTTGCTGATGCACCCTTGCGATATTCCGGTCACCGCGTCCCCCCGCGTCTCCGAGCTCGGCGGCTGCTTGTACGTCAGCCATGGCATGCATTTCTCCGATGAGCCTCAGGAGCCTTTCACCATGTGGAAGCTCAAGGACTACGAGGCGGCTCGGTGGGAGAAGCTCTGCTGCATCGATCAGTCGGCATGGCCGGACGCCGGGAAGACGTGGATGACCCCGGTCGAGATCATCTACGAACCGGGCAGCCGACGGGAGAAGAAGATCATGTTCAAGAGTGGAACGGGCAAAGTGTTCGCGGTGGACCTCGACGTCGACGGCGGCGCGCGGCCGGAAATTCTCCTCTCGCCGGAAAACGTACCGGCGATGGGTGGCAGCACCGACTTCGTTCCCCGCCTAATGGGGATGTACGAGGAGAGCCTCGTCTCGGTGGGCCGCACGGTCGAGGAAATCATCTTCTCGTCGCCGGTGTCCACGGCGTGGGCGGAGGTGCTCAAGCGGCTCCCGACGAGATCGGCGGCGAGGCTCGCCGCCGTGTGCCGCGACTGGCGCGCGGTGATCGGCACCGCCTGTTTCGCCCGCTCGCACACCGCCCATGTGAAGCTGCGCGGCAAGCCAAGGATTATGTTCGTCGATGCCTCCACCGTCAAGTTCGCTGCCCTTGAGGACGTCGTCGCCGGCGTCGCGCCGCCGCCGTTGGTGTCCCAAGGATCAAAGTTCACATGCACCAGCTCCTGTCACGGCTTGGTGATGTGCGGCAACGCCACCAAGGGCTACTTCCTGTGCAACCCTGGCGCCACGGGAGGCTACCGCAAGCTGCAAGTAGAGTTCGACGATGAGGCCTCCCTGGCTGCCATGGACGGCCAAGACGCGGACACCTTCTTCCACGGCAGCATCGGGCTGGGCTACGACGGGGAGACGAGCAACCACATAGCCGTCTGCCTCTTCTACAACCGGCGGGACAACCAGATGGAGTGCATCGTCCGAGACGCGCAGCGCGGCGGCCCGTGGTACGCCACGGACGAGCCGCCGCCGAGGCCGGCGGCAAACGCGCCGCCCGTCTACGTCGACGGCAAGCTGTACTGGAAGGTGGACAACAAGCTCGCCGGCCGGCCGCCGGGATCCCGCTGCGAGATCCTCGCGCTGGACAACACCAGGGGGACGTTCGAGGTGGTGCCAGGGCCGCCGCGCAGCCACGTGATGTCCATCGTCGAGATCCGGGACACTCTCTGCGCCGCGTGCTCGTGCCTTAGCTCGGGCACGCTCGAGCTGTGGACGATGAAGGACGACCATTCCTGGTCATTGCAGTTCGAGATCGACCTAGACAGGTTCTCGCCGGAGTACTCACCGGAGACGGCTGTGCCGCTGGCCGTCGATGGAAGCGACGGGAGGATCTTGCTGAGCACGGGGAGGTCGCTGGGTTACTATGACCCCGGGACAGGGGAGATGGAAACCATCTACAGCTTGGGGGCGCCGCGAGACGAGCACGACGACGACAAGTTCGTCGCCGTCGTGCACTATGGGAGCCTGTTCCGTCCAGACAACAGGCGCCGATGTTCCCTACATTATTGATTCATCGGTGTTTTTTATTTTTCTTTATCTGATTGGTGTTTTAATCCTAATTCTAGCTGTAAATTTTAGAAAAAGATATATTTTTGTCTAGACTTGATCAAAGTTAGAAGAAGATAGATTTATGACATAAACATTCTACAATATACCCTCTCCGTTTTTTAATAGATGACGCTGTGATTATTCGTCTTATTAAAAAATTTACTGTAAATATGTAAAAATATAAGTCGTATTTAAAGTTCTTGTATCGATAAACCAAATCCCAACAAAAATAAGGAACATTTAATTTTTTAAATAAGATGAATAATTAAATATTATATTAAAAATCGTTTCCCTCTTTCTCTAGAGGAGTGTTCTTGTTTTACTACTGAATAGTTCGCGTTGTGTAATGTAACTATTTCACTCATCTTCTACTGAATACACAGCCGGCACGCAAGCCACAAAAGTTGACTGCATTGACACGATAAGTATTTCAAAAACCATGAAAAAAAGGTAATGTAGATTATTGTGCTAAATACTCCATGTTTTTATTTATCACTATTGAACATAAACAGGAACCAAATGCAGTCAACTTTTTCTAGATAGAAGAACCAAAGTGCCCATAGGTTGTTAGAAACTTGGGATATGCAATCTGGATGTTTTTAATGCATATGCCAACTAATATAATCTTATCCCATATAAGGCAAAACCAGAATTGCCACCTTGATAAGCGTGTGGTGATACTCGCTCCGTTTCAATTTTGTTTTCTTATTATAAGTGTTTGACCAAAATTGCTCTATTAAAATATTATTGTGTAATACAAAAGTATAATAATAAGTAAGTATTTTTGAATACGAATCTAATAAATTTAATTTGTTTCAAAAAATTATATTCTAATGAAGTAATTATTGGTCAAAGAGTTGTCCTAATAAAATAAAATACGCCCAATATTTTAAAATGGAGAGTATGTTCAAACTTCAAAAAGTAGTTAAAGTGATAAGTAGTCAAAGGATAAAAATATGATAGTTGTACACCAGTGAGGACGCAGTTGGCAGCAAGAGTAACCGAGTAATGCTACAAATTGAAAGTGGAGTTAACCTAGATGCAGTAACAAGAAAGATGTAGGACGGATAAGTAGGTATTTTTGTCTGTTTATTATAATAATTCTAGTTTATTTTTATTTTCAAATTTTATACTAGCACGTAGAAAATAAACTTTTAAGTGGGTTTTCTAGTTGCATCGCTAAGTAAAGTAACATAGGGGTCCTCGACGGAGGAGCCAAAGAAAAGCTACAAACTGGAGATGGACTAAACCTGATGCAGTAACAGATAATGAGTGTCCAGAAAAACACAGTTGAGATCAATAAAGCTGTAAGCTGAAAACATATACTCCAGTAGTATTGCATTCATGTCAAGTTTGTAGTACTCTAGTAGTACATAAAGGATGGACGGACACAAGTAACCAGTAGTAGAATTTCATCAGACACAACTATTTGTCTACTAGAAGGGAATTGCAAGTAGTCACCTACTGGTATGTGATACTACTCACCTAGCGAAGAGAGACATCATGGCTCAATCTGTCAGCCTTTGGTTGGACATAGGAGTATCAAGTTGCTCAATCTAACAGTACTCGATGATGGGGGGCAGGTCCTCGTGACCGACTCTCTCGACCCTGTGCGCACTGACATGTCTGTAACATACCTTCCGTCGCCTCGGCCAGCTTCGGGCACTGCAATCTGCTATGTTGTTGTACCAAAGCACAGTGAACTTGTCACCGTCCTGTGTAGAACTCTCAACTCTGCGAAGGAACCAGGGTGGATACTCTTCCATCTGAAATCCTTCGAAACCTGCGGGAATTTTCTTCTGAAATAAAGAACTCAAATCTCCCACAGGCTTTATGACACCTGCTGCACTGGAGCGGCGACAGAAGTACTCGTCCTCATCTGGTTCGGGTGCCCACACCCGGCTGTGGCGCCAAACCATTGCCATCGCAAGACAATTGCTGCAGTAGCCAATACGGCAGCACCTCGGCGTCCACTGGATGACTTCCTCGAAACACATGTTGCAACTGATCTTGCTGATCACGAGTGCCCTCTTCTTGTACACCATCATCATCAACACGAAGATGAAGCATCCCAGTGCAACGGCAGCTGATTACGAGCAATCGGAAAAAGGCAACGAGTTAATTACTCTCTGCACTGAAATGTGGCCAACAGGAGAACAACACGATACTAATGCCTCAAAAAATTGATCGATCAGCACAAATTACTTACCGATCGCATAGGAGTTGATGTAGTTCTGGTTCGTCGCTCTGCGCGTTGTCTTCCGTGGGCGCAGCCGCGTCGAGCGATCAATCACGCTCAGCTTGAGCTTGGTCTCCTGCGCCATGGCCAGTATGGGACCGATCCTTGGGCGATGAATCATGCGCCCAGCGCCATGAGCGAGCGCAATGTCCTTGTCAGCCTCGTCGAGCATCATGGGGGCCGGGCCTGGAGCTGGTGGGAGCTGGATCCCATTGGCATTGTGGCTGATCAGAAGCAGCAAGACGAATCCAACGCCGTACTCTCGCTCGTACATCGACTCCATGAACAGCTGCTGGTCGGAGTCCCCTGATGAAGCCGGAAGAGATCCTGGTGTGGAAAGGGTCGGGAGCACGGTTGCCGAAGTAGGAGGTGCCAACACGAGGAGCATCACCATGGTGGCGTTCGGGTAGATCAAGCCCACGGCCATCGGAAGAGGTCGCCAGGAGCAGGTCGCGTTGGCGCAGTTGGAGGCGTCCACTGCTTCGCCAGAGACCATCACGATGATGGCGTGCGCGTGCGCGTCCGTGACATGTGGCGCCTCCGCCAACCCCGCGATCTCTGGTAAAACCTCGGCTAGGAATCGGAGACACTCTTGAGCCCTCCCGAGGCGACGCAGCCGCATGGCCACCAACTGCAAGGGCCCTGCTGATCCCGCTCTTGCCCGGACCAGGAAGGCGTGGACGGGAGGCGGAGGGCTCGATTCCCCCGCCAACCCGTGCTGAAGGGGCCGCAGGATCCAAGTAGTCGCCGCCGTCGCCGTCGCCGTCGTGGCCGTGGAAGTCTCGCGTCCAGCCTCATCGGTCTCCTCCTTCTCCGGTGTCAAGGCGGTGCCGTCCAACAGCTGAAGTGCTTGCGACTTGAGGTGCGTCTCTCCAGGCTTGATAGTCGTCGCGATCGTGGGGAGGAACTTGCCGGATGTAGTGGTGGTCGGGGTGGACGAGCCGTCACGAACGGTGGTCGGGGCCGAGAAGCTGTGGCGAGAACCCGTACTGGCCTTGGCGGTGGCGACGGTGATGCCGGTGGCGGTGGGTGCGGCCAGAAGGGGGATGAGGAGGAGGAGGAGAGGAGGTAGGAGGAGGCGCCGGCGAGGCGCCATGGCGATTCGAGGTGGAAGAGTTGGCAGAGGCGGGTATATATAATCCACAACGCGCGTCCCCGAGCCGGCCCCACCGCACTGTTCATATGCACAGTAAAATAAAAAATATTAAAAATAAAAATTAAAAAAATCGATTAAACTTTATACCACTAATTTAAAACTTTTATCTCTAATTTTCAAACTTTTAATTCAATTTTTGAAACTTTTAACTTAAATTTAAAAACTATCAACTAAGAATTTAAAAAAATCTACTTAAATTTTGAAATTTTTAACCCAAAATTTGAAACTTTTAATTAGATTTTCAAAACTTTTAATTTAAAATTTAAAACTTTTAACTCTGCTTATTTATGTATTATTCTATAATTAAAAATTATTAAGTACTAATAATAATAATAATTAGAGAGTGATTAGTGTTTAATGATCTACGGTTTGTACGGACGCGCGCGCGCCTGCTAGCTTCCCCCAGTTATTCAAGAACAAGGAGGAAATGCATAATCAATATTTGGGATCGCATTTTAAATAAAGCATGCAATTTATTTCAAAAATAAACAAGTTCACAAATTAGGATCAACATGTTTAAGGAGGAGGTGTGGTGACCGGTGACATGTCTTGCTCAGGGCGATTTTTACTGCTAATCTTGTGCTTATCCTTGATAAAATACTTCTCTCCTTGGGGAATCTCCATATTCCTCACCATGACGGTGTCGACAACACGATCTTGATGTGAGAGAAGAGCCAAATCAAGCAATAACCAAATAAAGCACATATACATGTTTTGAATAGGTACAAAATATGGTCAGAGTGTCTTTCGGCAAACAATTACAAAACTAAAGTGTCTTATGACAAAGCTGCCAATTTATGGTGTTCTATAAAAAATTCCATAAATTTAGAGTGTCCTAAAGCAAATATTGCCATATAAATAAGTTGAGAACTTTGCTCCTTGATTTTGGTTAGGCCAAACTGTTAACCTTTTTGTGAACTGATGTTGTTTGCAAATATTAGACCTATTTTACTTTTTTATCTCAAAATATTTTGTATGAAGAATCTGTATGTTATAAAAGATAACTTTAAACATCTATAGTTTAAGTGCCATCTCAAGGATTTCATGCAGTTTTAATTCCTGGAAATTGTGAAATTATACTGTGCACGATTTTTATTTCATTCCCGGAATTATTTTTCTTAAAGGAAAAGGTTTATCTATCTGACAGGTGGGGTCCACTGGATATTCTTTTTTTTTCTCATTTTTTACTATTTTCTAAAGAAAAGACGTGTGGGGTTGCAGATCGGTCCTGGGTCCCACATGTGAGGTGCAGGCGTGCAGCTCTGCCTGCCGCTCCTCTGTTTCTTCTTTCTTTCACCCGCACCCACGAGCAGGGCCGGGCGCATGGCGCGGCTAACGCACTGGAGGTGACGGCAGAGCGTGATCGATGCGGTTGGTTCAGCGTCGTGTGGCCCGGCCAGCTCGGTGCGAGCTAGCTGCTCCGGCCGGGCTCGATCGGCGTGGCGCAGCGTGGAGGCAGCGCTTGTCCCAGGTGCTTGTGCGTGCGGCGCACGGGCGGTACACGGCACTGCGCGGTTGGGCTTCGGGCGTTTTGGCTAAGCTGTGGCCTGCGTGGTCGATGCGGGGCCGGCCTGTGCACGGGAGAGCTGGGTGGGTTGTGGCACGGCAAGGAGCGTGCACGCAGCGGTGGGGTGGGTGGCTCGGTCAGCAAGCCGAGCCTGGCTCGAAACACGGCAGAACCCGGTGCAAGGCACGAGTCTGTATCATGTGTGAGGTCGGATAGGCACGTCACGGTGTGGATGTCAGGCACACGGTTGGGCACATGTTTGATTCACGCAGACGCGGCCCGATTTGGACTCGGGGACGAGAGCCAGATGCGGATGCTGCACTGGGCAATGAGACTAGACCAGCATGAGCCTTCGATTGAATACACTAACGAATTAAGTTAGAAATTTGCTTTTGAATTATTTTTGAATAGATTTGAAAGTTTTTCATGTTAGTTTTACGATATTACATGCCTTAGGAGAATTTAAATATGTTCTTAACAATTCTTGATAAGACATCCTGTGGGAGCCATGGGCCCCGGGTACCTCACTATAAGCACATGGGCCACTCGGATAGAGGATGGGCCAGATCATGTAATTAGAGATAAGATAGCACCCGGCAGGCTGTACCTTGTACAATAAGGAAACATAGCCTTAGTCGGATAGGATTCTATCTCTAATAAGAAAATCCCTTGGTCGTATCCGACTGGGATCCTTACCATGTACCCCTGTCCCCTAGTATATAAAGGGAGGCAGGGCGCCCTATGAGGGCAACCCGAGATCATTAATCACAAATCCACCTCAGAGGAATAACACCTCAACTGGACGTAGGGTATTACCTCACCTTGAGGGCCTGAACCAGTATAATTCCCTTGTGTTCCTCTGCAATCCACCGAATTCCAATTCGCCGAGTACCCCCATAGTATTATTGCCGGTGCAAAGCATCGACAGTTGGCGCGCCAGGTAGGGGACCGGCGAGTTCTCATCAACAGATTCGATGGATCCCATCAACGGAGTCAAGGAGCGACAAGTCTCCAACGGAGACACCATCACCTTCGGGAGCCTTGATTTCGTCGCCGGCCCATCAACTCGAGCAACCTTTCTTTGGCTTGAGCAGATCCGATCTTGCCAGCGAGGAGCCAGCCGGCGTTGCGCCAGTCGGCCCAGGGACGTCACCATCTCCTTCGACGATACTACACGGTCCCTCACATCGCCGGACATCGGGACAACTCTCTCCTTCGGCGTCCGACTCGCGCTAGGCCTTGAGCCAGCGCGGTTAGGCAAGAGGGGGAGAGATCGTCAATATTCCCGTACGATTCGGCGAGCTGTGCATCTACAACCCGCGCAGCAGACCCGACTCCAGCGATTCAGTTTGGACACGGTCATGAACCGTCGCT
>RYFJ01003597.1:0-39668 GCA_003991445.1 Oryza meyeriana var. granulata
CAGCCAACAGTGGCGTTATGTGCGAGGTGCATGAAGGCGTCTGTGGACTCAATCAATCGGCCATAAGATGAAGTGAGTGCCTGAGAAGCAATAGGGTATGTACGGCGCCCACATGCATGGAGATTGCTTTAGGTATTACTAAAGGGTGTCAAGATTGTCAGAAATTTGGAAATATACAGCGAGCCACATCGGCTATGAATCCTATCATCAAACCGTGGCCGTTTCGAGGTTGGGAATTGATATGATCGCCAGGTTTTTCCTCCATCAAGTATAGGGCATAAGTTCATATTCGCGGCCAACAGATCGTTTACCAAAGTGGTAGAGGCGGTTCCTTTGAAGAAAGTTACATCCAAGGAAGGATCGAGTTGTTAAGGAGCATATTTTATCGGTTGGGATCCTCAGACGATAACTACTGATCAGGGGTCTATCTTTTGTGTCTGATGAGTTTCAACAGTTTGCTGCCAGTGATGGGGAATCAAGCTATTAAATTCGTCGCCTTATTATCTCAGGCCAATGGGCAGGAGAAGCTTCTAAAAGAGTTTGATCAAGTTGATTAAGGGAAAATTGATGAGCAGCCACGGCGATGGCATACTACGTTAGTCGATTCACTATGGGCTTTCGCGATGGCATGTCATGGATGTACTCGGGTGTCGCGTATCAGTTAGTATATAGACATGAAGCGGTTTTTACCATGGGAGACTAACATCTAGAGGATTTCTTTACAAAATCAATTGACAACCGATGATATTATAACTTAATGACAGATGAACTTGAATTTAGCTCAGAATCGGTTGAAGCGTTGAAAGGATCAAGGAAAATAAGCTAGGCAGCTCGGCCATAAACAAGGTGGTGAATAGGTCGTTTGCTGAGGGAGAATCTTGTGTGGAAGTTGATTTTGCGATCGGGGTCCAGAGATTTTAATAGTTTGGAAAATGGTCGCCTAATTGGAAGGGCCCTATGGATTAATCGCCGTGTGCCTTTGGGGGGTAATGCCTATGTGTTAGAAGATTCTTGATGGGACAGAGTTGCTAAAGCGCTTAACGGAAAATATCTCAAGAAATACTACCCTAGCGTGTGGATGATTCTTAAATCGGTTTAGTATAGCGATTTTTCTAAAATAGTCTGGAAAGCGATGTTTGCATCACCTAAGAGACAGCCGATATTCAATTGGTATCGCCTTTTAGATCAAATAAACAAAATAATACTAAGGGGAATTGAAGGAGACAGGCCAGAGCCGATTCAAGTTATGTTCAGTACACCAGCCTCGGTATTTCAGGAAGTCAATCAATTGTTAAGTTACAAGAATTTTTTGAATAATTTCGATTGCGCGCAGACAGATTTGGTCAATTTCATTAATGGCACGGATGTCGTCATCATAGGAGCCTGGGATGGTCTTCAAGTTCTTGCACTGATGGATGACTTGACGCATTGTCGCTGCAACCTTAGCCTCTTGGTCTTGGATGGCTTGTGGCAAGCTGATAAGCTGGGATTCTGTGGCTTCAAGATCCTTACGAACTTTTTCAAGTTCTACCAGCAAGTCGGCTTCCCTCTTCTTCAATTGATCTAGCTTAGGTTGGAGCTCTTGGGGCGGTCATGTCATCAAGTTTTTCTTCTCGGCTTGAGCTAACAGCCAATCGCTTGGATGTTTTGGGATGTCTTCTGTTGGTCAGCACGATCGGCTATGCGCTGTCTGAGCTTGATGAGTTTAAACCTATGAGACTCCAGGTATGCTGCAGGGGTTAACGCGTCGACGAGTTCTTCGGGCAGATGATGTTCGATTTCTGCAAATCTTGCCCGGATTGACGCACAGTCTTCCACTAGCGCATCAATTGGGTTTTCCAGCCGATTGTTGATGCTCATCAAATAATCGCGTACATCGGCTGGGAATGACGGTTTGGTTACTGCACTGGTGGCTGTTTCCTCTTCTACCTCCAAATACTTGCCGATGTCAAAGGAAAACAAGTCGGCCAAGGACTGCAAAATTGACATCGGTAAAAGGGTCAGTGGAGAGTTAAAAGCGAAATATGGACATGAAGAGGTTACCTGAGGAAGGACGTCGGCAGCTCGGGTGATATCGGTTTCAGGGAGATGAATAGGTTGTTCTTCAGAAGGGCCAATATCAGCCGATGGAATAGGGGCGGTCTCATCGACAACTAGAGGATTTGGTGCCGAGAGTGGAGCAGCAGAGGAAGCCATCGGCTCAGTGCTTGGAGGAATGGCAGAAGAAGGTTGAACTTCTGGAGCCAGATGATGCGAAGCTGAACAAGGACTTGGTGAAATAAATAAGGAAGTGGCGAGGTAATAATAATAATGAGAACTTGGCGCATACCTGAGAGATGAGGGAGCGATGTTGTTTGAGGAGAAGGTGACGTCGGGGCAATGGCATCGGCATCGGGTTTCTGCTTCTTCAGGGAGGGGCGATGTGCTAACTTCTTCGCTTTTGTCCCATTGACCGGCGCCTTGAGGAGAGCCGATGGAGGTGGAGCGCGTCGCGCCCTACAGTTTGGGTGCGATGGAGGTTGATACTGGATCGGCCCGACCGCTGTTGCTTGTTCTCGGGGCTCGACACTGGCAGCCTGCAAAATAAGAGTTAGATAATGATGGAAGTGATGGTTAAGGCTTGCGGTGTTACCTCTTCATCAGATTCGACATACTCATGTCAAGGCGAGACAATAGCAGGTGACCGCTAAGTGAATAGATGTTTTTCCATTCTGACCACCATCGGACGAAAAGCTTGGTGTTGGCAGTGCAGATGTATATCTCGGTGGCGGCGCCTAGAAGAAGGGAATCTGTCAAATTCCGCATCCGGTCAATATTCCAGGGCATTGCTGACATTGCCCCGAGCTGAAGTTTGCCGATAAAGAACAGCCGATGGGAAGCTGACCAAGGCCAAACTGACGGGAACCGACCGCGTGGATGATAAAACTTCATATGAGGCTGCGATCGGCCAGAGAGAAGCCACGTTGGCAGCAGACGAGGGGTGATGGCCGATAGGAAGATGGCCTTGGATTCATCATTGTCCAGAGCTTTGAGCGGGTCGAAATTAGAAGGCATCTCAAATGATGATGCATCGTTTATAAGCAAACCAGAGATGGCCTCCCTGGTGAAACCATAGTAAAATCCTTGAACCACTGACTAAGTTCAGCGGGGGTCATCTTGCCGCCAGAGAGGGCCGATGCAGCTTTACCCATAGAGGTGCATCGGCGGAAAACAGGATCTTGGTCTTCTATGTAATCGGCCAGAAAGGATTGATTGGAGAGAGAAGTCCCAGGGACAGCCTTGGAGGTATAGATATTGAGCCAGAGCTGAACAAACCACCAAGGACCCCCGATGTGACCGACGGGCTGGCCGGCTGATAACTTAGTCGCCACTTGATGGAGCAGGTGATAGGAGGCACCAAGGAGAAATTGCCCCAAGGGGATCTGTTTCCGATCAGCCAAGCATTCTGCCAAACATTGCATGTTGACCGTCGGACCGAGGGTTGCGCCACCAAAAAAACAAATCGCTCCAGCCATAAGTTCAGAAAAAGCAACATGTTCCCGGTCATCAACCGATCCAGTCCCCTTGTTGTGAAGAGATATGTACCTGGACCAGCCGCCGATATTCTTTGCTTGGAGCCGATGAGCGGGTTTGAAGCGAAGCCTGAAGGGGTCGATGTAGCTCGTTGTGTCAAGACAAGTGAGCATGGTCACATCCAGCAAGGTGGGGGTCATAGGCCCGTGCCCAAAAAGGAAGGCATTGAGAGCATCGGACCAGAAGTATGAGGCGGATGCAAGCAGAGATTCGTTTTCTCATATCGGCCAGAGAAAGATTGATGCAGTGGCCGATGTGAGATTCTTCCCAGTAGGTTCTCTTTGCAGCCGATACCCTGAGGTACCAATCTCTCCATCCAGACAGTTTGCTCGGCCATGACCTGAAGCTGTTGGTCCAGTCATTGATTCGCATGGCCGAGTTCTTGAAGGGAATACGCTGGGTCTCGGCGCTGATGAAATCGGTGGGGTCTTCGCTGCCCATGGGGCCATGATAGAAAAAATTGGGGTAATCGGCGGCTGGGATCAAGATCTGGTCTCTAAGATGCTACAGTAAACAAGAACATGGCGAAGAACAGATGAAAAAACGGGGCAGATCGGGTTCGTCTAGGTTGCAGATTGGGGGAAAATAATCGGGTGAGAAGATTACCTCAGGAACTGCAGATGCTGATGCCATCGCGGGAGTGGGAGAAGATGCAAGGATCAACGGCTAGAGAAGAGGGTTGTGACGATTCGTCTGGATTTGCTAGAGCTTGGCGAAGATTTGGAAGATGAAGCGGTGGTGCTCTGGTGATGTGAAAGCGTAAAAAAAGCAAGGAGACGAAGCGTTTTTATAAAGATGTGACAGCCGAGCGGGAATCGAGGCCATTGGCACTGTTTCAAACAATTATGGCAACTTGGGCCGCCTCGGTATGAAAGAAATCTAGAGGCCCAAAAATGAAAGAATTTCAAAGTCTTATAGAAAACTCCGAAATTGGGGGGCATGTGTTAACGCCAAAATTTGGTAAGGCTCTGTGTCAGATTCGGTCAAAGGAGAGATTGCAATCAACTGACGAAGAAGAGGCCGGAGTCGGGAAGGAGCCGTGAAGACCGTTACTTGGCAGTTATTTACTGTACCTATTAATTAGGCAGGTGTTTATCTTTAGGAAACCTGACCTCGTGTCCGGTCAGGATTAGTTAGCATTTTTCTGTTATGGATAGGAAATCATGTATTGTGTCCTATAAGGACTCATCTAACTCGGGGTATAAATACGTACGCCCGGGCACCTTGTAAATGATCACAACGATCAATACAAACTTCGGCGCATCGCCACCCCTTCGACGGGATCCTGCTTCTCGAGCTGGGCTGCATCGGTTAGGTCCGAACTCCTGCGAGAGGGTAAGTCTCGTCACCCCGGCTACCTATCGGCTAGGACTTCCTCGGTTACGTCCGATATTCTAGTCGGTTTACGGTAGTCGGCTTACCACGATATATTTATTTTATCTATGGCTGCATCAGTTCAGTTTGATCTCATAGATTGTTTAGGTATATCACATCACGCGTGCGTAGATCGTATCGGCTTACGGGGAGCGGTTTATCATCAGTTTGTGCTGCATCGGTTAGGTCCGACCTACTAAACTGCTAGCAATAAACCGATCCTGCTAAATCGATGCTTTACGTGCAGGCGTCTTATCGGGGTGTATAGCCGGTAAGTTATCTTCATCACGATCGCATTATATCTATCGGCCCATTGAGGTATCGTTATCATCATTGGTCTGTGCTGCAACGGTTGGGTCCGATCTACTAGACTGACGATAATAGCCTTACTCTTGATGAGCCAATGGGTGTTATGCGATGTTGTTATCGGAGTGCTTAGCCGATAAGTTATCTGTTAAAGCCGACCACATTTATTTATTGTCTTATTTTATAATCGGCTTCTAGCCCTTTTATTCATATGCTCTGTTCGATAGTCGGCTGGCTCATCAATTGTCTATCATTTGTCATTGCATACCTTATTACATATTCTTGCTTGTATTATTGTTACGATCGGCTAAGGGCTAGCCGATTGGTTTATTCTGGCGATCCAAGTGCAAGTACAAGCAGGTTCCCGGGCACGACCCCAGGCGAGGTCCCGGGCACGAGCTTGGTAAGGACGGGTACGAGCCCGGACAGCGGATGAAGACCCCGGGAGCCGATATAAGCAAGGGCCTGGGCATGGGCACATTTTCACGGCAATACCAGTAACACTAAACTATGATCGGCTAGAGTTTATTCGATTTATTTACTTATGCATTCTGCCTGTTTATTTTACCAAGTTTATAGTCGGTTTTTGAATATCCCTTCGATGATCGGCTAGCGCGATACTTGTTTATTATTATGCTATTGCTCCTGCTGTCATCGGCTTCTAGTCGATGTATACGTGCTACAGTACTTATCGGCCATCGGCCGATGAAACGAGTCTAGATCGGCTTCCAGCCGATTGGCTCATTGATCTAACATTTTCCTCCTTGTCAATTACAGGGTCAAATTGACTGGCACGCCTACGAACCTCAACATTTTAGGACCTGCACTGGAGTAAAGCAAATCTCCCAGGCCTTCGCGTGTCAACCCGATGCTGAACCAGATCCCGGCGATTTTTGGCGTCAACAGTAGGTCATCAGGAAAAACATCTGGATAGTCCTGCACTACAAGGATTTCTGTTTAGATTGCCTGGTTCAGAGAGGTTGGAGAAGATGAGGTAGTGAAGACACGAAAGATCACTTGCTTCCCCAGGCTAGAAGTTAAGGTCACTGTTCTGGTGGCACAATCAATAACTCCCTTGTGCCGGGTTACCCAATCCATCCCTAGGATGTTCTATCAAGAAAAGGTTGGCTAGAAAAGAGACTCCCAAAATTTCTATAGTCACAGATGGACTGTAAAGGGTGGTGGGCATCTGGCTGCTAGGAATATTTACCACCATGGTATTCCTCATCCTTTCTATGGGTATCCCATTTTTACTATCAAACCCCATTGACAAAAAGGAATGTGTAGCCTAGAATCAAACAACACTGTAGCAGGAATTGAGTTAACAAGGAACGTACCTAAGACAACGTCCGATGCAACCTGAGATTCCTCAGTAGTGACGTGGTTCACACGAGCTTTGAGCATGCCCGTGGAGTTCTGTCCCAGTGCAGCTTGCCTGGTGTGTTTGGGCTTAGGGCACTGATTTGAAAAGTGCCCTAGGTCTCCACAGTTGAAACAAGTCAAAGTCTTCCCTCTGACTTCCTTCTTGACAAGCTGATTCTGAGCAGGTGCATTAGCTGGCCAAGGAGGAGGACGGTTTGCTCCAACATTGCCACCAGTGTTGTTGGTGTAGAATTGGCACTGCGGACTAGATGCCGATAAAGATCCACCCTGATGGGTCTGAGATGATCCCACAACAAGTGGCCTCTGACTAGGGGATTGCTGTGCCTGGAAGCTTGCCATCCTACGCTTCCTCTGCTCCATTCGGTTGTGTTTGTCTTCCTAGCGAATAGCCTTGTCCACCAGTTTCTAGAAATCCGAGTAGTCGCCGGAGAGTAGTTGAACTGAGAGCTCATCATTCAATCCGTCCAGAAACTTCTCTTGTCGGTCGGCGTTAGTGCTGACATCCTCTGGTGCATAGCGGACAAGATGGTTGAACTCATAGAGAAACTTGGTCACCGACCAGTTCCCTTGCATCAGTGCCCGAAATTCATGTTTCTTCAGTGCCACCACTCTAGCCAGAATATGCGTCGTCTTAAAAGTGGCGGTGAACTCAGCCCAAATGATAGGCTGTCCATCAGCTCTGTTAGCTTTGAAGTGATCCCACCATTCAGACGCAGGACCATGTAGCTGGTGTGAAGCGAAAGAGACCTTATCCTGGTCTGTGCACTGTAGTAGGTCCAGTTTCTTCTCAACGACATGCAACCAATCCCCAGCTTCCACAAGATTAGCTGTGCTAGAAAAAGTAGGAGGCCTCACTCGCAAAAACTCTGCGAGCTTGTTTTGTGGAGGAGGAGGAGGCGCCTGCTGTTGTGCCTGGTTCTGCTGGTTTTGCATCTGTTGGAACATCATGTTCATCAGCTGTGTTTGGTTTGCCAAGACCTGGGCAATGGTAAGATTGTCATCCTGATGCCGCGGTCCATTGGGTGCACCCCCACGATTGTTGTTTCCAGAGTTACCATCCTGATTGCTTCCATTACGTGTGTTCACCATATGTAGAAAGCAGAGCAAAGACGAGAAAGAGAGAAAGAGCCCTTGAGACGGATTTCATATTGATTAAACTTTCACTTTTATTGCTCTGAACTAAATGATTAACATTTATGTAGTTTAAAACTCACATCATCAAGAAACTCCTAACTTAAGCAGTTACCTCACCACCCTCTAAAATAAACTACTGACTAAAACCACACACACACAAGCATCTCTAAGCACACAATGGCTAACATAATGCTCTAAGGTAACTCCTACAAAGATGATACTAAGGGCTTCTCAACGTGGCGAGGCACTTCTTCTTGCATCAGAGTTGTGTTCAGATTCCTTTTCATCTTCTTGAGTATCACCCCACTCCACTTCAGAGTGAGTGCAAGCTCCACTGTCTTTTGACCTTTCCGAAGGTGTGCTGGTTTCTGACTCCTCCGAGTCCTCTTCTGCATCATCAGCATAAGCCACCGGTGTAACTATCTGAAGTGGGACTTGGTCGTTCAGCAAACGGGTCCTTGGCACTAGCTGAATCCGAGGTGGGAGACGAACCCTCTTTCTTGCGGTGGTGTGGATCTTGGCTCCTCCAGAGGGTGCTTCTCCTTTGGCCAATGCCAACTCTTGCTTCAATCGATCCACTTGGTTCTATAGCCTACAGATCTTGGTGTGGTTCTCGTTCTCCCGTTCATGAGCTGCGATCACCATGTCAGCCCGAGCGTTGTCCATAGCACTCAACATCCTTACAAGACGCTGTGTTGTTGCACTGTTCTTAGCTCCTGGGTTTTGGTAACTGCTGTATTCGTCGTTGTGGGTCCTTGACGGGTGGTAGAGGTAAGTAGTGTTCCTCACACGAGCGGCATAATGGTGACGAAGTTCTCCAATAGCTTCCAAAGCCACCACTTGACATGCATGTTCAAAGTTCCTTCCTCCGGCCCCAAAGATTATGGATGGGACTCCTTCCCGTTCACTTGAAATCGTTTGACGAACGTGGCACTTCTCTTCACAAGGGTTGTGAGTGACTTGTCTATATACTGGGGCTGGATTGTACCCTATGGCGAAGGCCATGTCTCGTAGCTCCTTGACGAATCCACCAACTCCAAAAAGATGCACTGGTTCTCGATTTGCCATCTATAGAGCATGAAAGCAAGATTTGTGGATTTTGACTAAGTTAACAGAACAAATTTTTGTTTCAAATAAGAGAGAAAAGAGGTGTCGGTGCCATGGGCTCGGGGTACCTCATGGGAAGCTATTGGGCCACTCGAACAAAGGATGGCGTAATCTTGTAATTAGGGATACAATAGGACTCGGCATACATAACCCTATTTGACAGGGAAGGATATAGTCCTAGTCGGGCACATTGTACTCCTACAAGGAAATCTCTTGGTCGAAGTCCGACTGAGATTCCTACTTTGTAACCCTGGCCCCCAGTATATAAGGGGAGGTAGGGCGCCCTCTAAGGGCAAGATCACTAGAATCACCAAAATCACAATCATACGTCCTCAAAGGAAATACACCACAACTGGATGTAGGGTATTACCTCATCTCGAGGGTCTGAACCAGTATAAATCTTTCGTGTTCCTTTGTAGTCCATCAAGTTTCAGTCTTATGAGTAGCCCTATATATTTATTGCCGGTGTAAAACATCGACAGTTGGCACGCCAGGTAGGGGCATCGGTGAGATCATCTTCGACAAGCCCAATGGATCCAATCACCGGAGTCGACAACATCAACTTCTTCCTCGGGCAAACAATCAGCTTCGGGAGCCTCGACTTCATCACCGACAAGTTCGGCAACCTCACCCTATCCGAACCGGACTCGATCTGATCGGCTAGGAAACAAGCCGACTCTATGCCGGTCGGCCCATGCAACGCAGCAGCAACCCTCGTCGACTTGCTACGGAAATCTTCATCTTGTCCGAGTCTCGGGACAACTCTTTCCTTCGGTGTTCGACCCGGACTTGGCCTTGAGCCAGCCAAGATCAGGCTAAGAAGGGAAGAGATCGTCAATCTCCCATACAGACTCGGCAACACTGCGGATATCTCCAATCAACATCCGACGCAGCAAACCTAATCCCCTAAGGTTCGACTCAGATATGGCTCAGAGCGTCTCGAGATTGGATCTAGGGAGGTTGGGGTCGTCATTACCCCCTCAACTATTCTGACTCCGACTCTCAGTCGGACTTCGACTCTAAGTCGGATAGCAGTTCGGCAAGCTTCTCTCCGCCACGTGAAGTCTTTATGATATCCAAGGATTCAACTCCCACTCAGGAGGCACGACGACTACGAGAACAACAAGAGGAGGAAGCTAGCTGACTACGTGAACAATAGGAGGAAGATGCAAGACGCCTACAGGCCGAGCGCGATGCCCGCAATGACGATCTGCGCAAGGCTGGGCGGATTGCTCAACAGCAAATCCTCCAAACCCTAGTCAGCGACCACGACATTTTTGTAACTCCTCAACAAAACATTGTGGCCGCTGCAACTCTGCTAGATACACTACAGTTTGGGCCTGATCACCAGGTCACCCCGACGATAGCAAGGATAAAAGCCACGATCACTGCTGCTACATGCCAGCAGCGTCAACAATCGGGCGACACTCTCATATTGACCAACAGGTCGGCTTCTCCAACGGCGATCTCATCTGCCTCAACGCGACATCGGGTGGCCGGCTCTAGTCAGCTGCACACGGAGTCACGCCACACATCACTCGGCAACCATTATAACAACCGGTGACACCAACATCAAGATGACCGTCAAGACAACCAGGACGTCTGAAGCTGACTACGACATGATCTCAGGCAAGACATCACCGCATGACGCCACGAACAGGAGGAAGATGAGCGTCGCTGACTAGAAGACGAGAATGAGCGCTTCAGCCTCCACCACGAATGGTTTCACCGCCGTAGTCGGAATCGGAGTCCTTACACAGATGAAGGTATACTAGCCTTCACCCATGAGCTACAACAAGTTGACTGGCCGCCAGGCTTCAAGCCGACTGGAATTGAAAAATACGATGGGAAGACCAACCCCAAGTCTTGGATCACAGTCTACAATCTAGCGATCCGAGCAGCCGGAGGAGATCATAAAGCCATGGCTAACTACCTCCCAGTCGCTCTAGCCGATTCGGCGAGGACATGGCCAACGGGACTTCCCAAGCAATCAATCGGCTCCTGGGGAGAACTCTGGGAACTCTTCATTGCCAACTTCTAGGAAACATACAAGAGGCTATCTTCTGAGTATGACCTATATCAGTTGCATCAAAGGAAGAATGAGTCTCTTTGTGACTTCATCAAGAGGTTTTCTAAGAAGAATTCAATCCTGAAGATCAAGGACGACGAGGTCATCATCGCCGCCTTTTGAAAAGGTGTCAAAGACACCCTGTTCATCACTAAATTCACTCGGAAGCCTCCCAACTCTGTCAAGGCTCTATTCGACATGGCGAACAAGTACACCGACTCGATCGATGCTGTTGTTGAGGCTCTTGATGACAAAAAGGTACCCTGACAGAAGGAGCGGAAGGACACCGATGATGCGGCCCTGACTAAGGCTGGGAACCACAAACAAAAGTCGGACGATTTCATTGTGGCAGTTGGTCACAACCGTCTTCGACCTCCTACAACTGAAGATTATCAGAACGATAAGTGACATGCTCGGGGGCTCAAAAGCTCAAATTGCAAAAATGGCATTCCCACTCCCAACTTGTGCAATACCGAACAACTAAGTCACTTTCTGATAAATATTTCTTCCTTTATTTGATATTCCTCACTCGGCCTCGCCAATGCCGTAGCCGCCTACACCTAATAGGTGTACATAGTGCGCATTTTCTATTTTTGCTCTTAATGATTGCAAAAGTACTTGAGTAGCATAAATTTCGATCTGTGAAACTTTGCTCCATGAAAAACGAACTCAAGTCACCCAAAACGCATGTCTGGGAAAGAGCCATGAGCCAGCTCCCAACGCTATGAGGCTATGACTAGTCGGGCAAAGTGCTTAAACGTAAGGGGTCAAGTACTCAGGGAAATTAATATCAATAAGAGGAGGAACACATATTTACATATATTGTAAAATACATAAATTTTTTCGGGTGATTGTTTTCATCATCAGATGCTACTCATCCAATATGTTTATAATGCAGGGTTAGTGTGGAGGCCATGGGCCCCGGGTACCTCATGACAAGCATATGGGCCACTCGGACAGAGGATGAACCTAGCCTTGTAAATATAGATATGATAGAACTCGGCAGACTTAGCCTTGTACGACAAGGAAAATACAGTCCTAGTCGGGCACGTTATATCTCTAGAAGGAGATCCCTTGGTCGTAGTTCGACTAGGACTCCTACTCTGTAACCCTGTCCCCCAGTATATAAGGGGAGGCAGGGCGCCCCCTGAGGGCAGAATCATCGAGTTGGCATGCCAGGTAGGGGCTTCGGCGAGATCAACCTCAACAAGCTCGATGGATTCAACAACCAGAGTCGACGGCAGCAAATTCTCCCCCGGAGATACGATCACGTTCGGAAGCCTCGACTTCGTCATCGACAAGTTCGACAAACTCGCCCTGGCTGACTCGGACTCAATCCGATCTGTCGGGGAATCAGCCGACTCCGCACCAGTCGGCCCACACGACGCCGCAGCAACCCTCGTCGACTTGCTCGAGTCTCAGGACAACTCTCTCCTTCGGCGTTTGACTCAGACTTGGCCTTGAGCCAGCCGGGGTCAGGCTAGGAAGGGGAGAGATCGTCAATCTCCCATGCAGACTCAGCAACACTGCAGACATCCATGATCTACATCCTACGTGGCAGACCCGATCCCCTACGGTTCAATTCGGACATGGCCTAGAGCCGTTCGAAATTGGATCTAGGGAGGTCGGAGTCGTCATCACCCCCATTGACTACTTCGATTTCGACTCTAGGTCGGACAGAAGTTTGAACGGCAGTTCAAACAGCAGTTTGGCAAGCCTTCTACTGCCCCGTGAAATCTTCATGGCGTCCAAGGGCGACACTCCCTCTCAAGAGGCGCGCCGACTACACGAGCAGCAAGAAGAGGAGGCCCGCCGACTGCGACAACAACAGGAGGCCGAACGCGACGCTCGCAACGACGAGCTACACAGGGCTGGGTAAACCGCCCAGCAACAAATCCTCCAGACACGAGTCGGCAACCACGATGTCTCCAGTTTGGACCTGATCACCATGCCACCCCGACTATCACGAGGATCAAAGCCATGATTATCACTGTCGCATGTCAGCAGCACCAGCAGTCAGGTGACACCCTCATACTGACCAACCAGTCGGGTTCTCCAACAACGGTCTCGTCCGCATCAGCGCGACGTCGAGCGGCTGGCTCTAGTCAATCGCACGTGGAGTCACAACAGATGTCTCTCGGCATCCCTAACAACAATCGACGGCGTCCCTAGTACAACCACCACGACAACCAGGATCTCCGAAGCCATCTGCGACGCGACCTTCGCCAAGACATCAACGCACTGCGCTGCGAGCGCGAAGACAACGAGCGCCGCTGACTGGAGGATGAATACGAGCGCTTCGGCCTCCACCACGAGCGGTTCCACGGCCGCAACTGGAGCTGGAGCCCTCACGCAGATGAAGGTGTACCAGCCTTCACCGAGGAGCTACAACAGGTCGATTGGCCATCGGGCTTCAAGCCTACAGGCATCAAAAAATACAACGGCAAGACCAATCCCGAGTCCTGGCTCACGGTCTACACTCTGGCAATTCGAGTAGCCGGAGGTAATCACAAAGCCATGGCTAACTACCTCCCGGTCGCCCTGGCCGACTCGGTGAGGACATGGCTCACAAGGCTCCCAAAGCAGTCAATTGGCACCTACGGAGAACTCCGGGAACGATTCATCACCAATTTCCAGGGGACTTACGAAAGGCCGTCTTCCAAGCACGATCTCTATCAGCTGCACCAGAGGAAGAATGAGTCTCTTCGCGAGATCATCAAAAGGTTCTCTGAGAAGCACAACTCGATCCCAATGATCAAGGAAGAGGTCATCATCGCCGCCATCTGCAAGGGAGTCAAGGACGCCCCGTTCATCGCAAAATTTACGCAGAAGCCTCCAATCTCTGTCAGGGCTCTCTTCGATATGGCGAACAAGTACGCCGACTCGGCTGAGGCAGTTGCTCAGGCCCTCGACGACAAAAAAGAGCCCCGGCAGAAGGACCAGAAAGCCAATGACGAGCCAGCACAGAACAAATCCGGTAGCCACAAGCAGAAGTCAGATAACGTAGTGGACAATGTGGAGCGTACTCGGTCGCGACCCTCAAGGAACAACGAATACTAGAA
The DNA here is from genome assembly GCA_003991445.1 of Oryza meyeriana var. granulata. NCBI lineage: Eukaryota > Viridiplantae > Streptophyta > Magnoliopsida > Poales > Poaceae > Oryza > Oryza meyeriana. The sequence continues at coordinate 14,008 of RYFJ01003597.1, forward strand.
AGTGATGAACGGGCCTTGCCCCTTTCATCTCCCAAGGGCAGACATGCGGCCAAGGACTGCTTCATGCTCAAGAAGTTTGCTTCTGAGCAGGCTTCAACATGTGGCATTGAAAAGAACAAAGACAAGCCAGATTCAGGCCTAGCCAGTGATTACCAAGATCCCCAGGCTGAGCTCAACCATATCTTCGAAGGGCCATTTGCGTACGAGTCCAAGTGGAAGCAGAAGCTAACAGCACGTGACGTCAACACGGTCTCTACAGCAGACGCCCCCCAATATTTGCGTTGGTCAGAGATGCCCATCACATTCAACCACGCAGATCACCCCAATCGGGTTACACACCTAGGACGCTACCCACTCGTCCTGGACTCGGTCATCAAGAGCATCAAGTTGAAGAAGGTTCTCATAGATGGAGGTAGCGCACTCAACATTCTATTCGCCAAGACACTGGATAAGATGAAGATTCCTCATTCAGAGCTGTGGCTGAGTACAGTGCCCTTCCACAGGGTAATCCCTGGCCTATCTTCAACACCTCTCGGGCAGATAACTTTGCCGGTCACCTTCGACACGCGGGATAATTTCCGCACAGAAAACATCTGCTTCGAGGTCGCCGATTTCGAGACTACGTATCACCCAATACTCGAACGGCCGGCACTAGCCAAATTCATGGTTGTGCCACACTATACCTATATGATGCTCAACATGCCTGGGCTAGCCGAAGTTCATTCCCTTCACAGCGATGTCAAGCAAGCCTTCACCTGCGACAAACAGAGCTGCGAGTTGGCTCAATCCCAAGAAGTGGCAGTCGGACACAACAGCATTCAGCAAGCCGCGACAACCGAAGTCAAGGACGATAAAGTTTCGGTGAAAAAAGCAGCAAAGTCAGGAATTTTAGCGGACTCTAACACGAAGAAGATCCCCTGGACCCTTCCGACCCCTCCAAGACTGCTCTAGTCGGGACCGGACTCGACCCCAAATAGGAATACACGCTCGTCACCTTCCTCCATGCAAACAAGGACATTTTCGCTTGGAAACCTTCTGACATGCTTGGAGTACCAAGGGAGGTGATGGAGCACGCCCTCAATGTCAAGACAGACGCCAAGCCAGTCAAGCAACAGCTACGGTGCTTCGCACAGGACCGCAAAGATGCTATTCGGGAGGAGATAACCAAGCTCCTCGCAGCCAGGTTCGTCAAAGAGGTCTACCACCTGGATTGGCTAGCAAACCCAGTCCTGGTCTGGAAGAAGAACGGTAAATTGCGCACGTGCATCGACTACACCGACTTGAACAAGGCGTGCCCTAAAGATCCATTTGGTCTACCAAGAATAGATCAGGTGGTGGATTCAACTACGGGGTGTGAACTTCTTAGCTTTCTCGACTGTTACTCGGGATACCATCAAGTCAGCCTGAAGGAGGAGGACTGCCTGAAGACTTCTTTCATCATGCCATTTGGAGCATACTGCTACATCACTATGCCATTCAGGTTGAAAAACACTAGAAAAACGTATCAATGAGCAATTCAGTGGTGTTTACACACTTAGATCTGGCGCAACATGGAGGCGTATGTCGATGACATTGTGATCAAGACAAAGTCCAAAGAAGACCTAATCGCCGACTTGGAGACCTTCCAAAAACTTTGAAGATTCAAGATGAAGTTGAACCCAGAAAAGTGCGCCTTCGGTGTGCCATCTGGCAAGCTACCTGGCTTCATTGTATCACATCACGGCATCGAGGCCAATCCAGAGAAAATCAACGCAATCATGAACATGGCACCCCTGACTAGCCAGAATGATGTCCAGAAGCTAACAGGCTACATGGCGGCACTCAGCCGATTTATCTCCCGACTAGGCGAATGGGGCATGCCCTTCTTCAAATTACTGAAGAAAGTAGATAATTTTCAATGGACTCCCGAAGCCCAGCAAGCCTTCAAAGACTTCAAGCAATTTCTCACATCACCACCAGTGTTGGCATCAACTATGCCCCAAGAGCCATTAATGCTATATCTGGTGACAACAACTCATGTAGTCAGCATGATGTTGGTGGTCGAGCGATCCGAGCCAGGTCATATACAAAAAGTTCGACGGCCAGTCTACTTCGTCAGTGAGGTCCTAGCCGACTCAAAGATGAGATATCCTCAGGTCCAGAAGCTGCTATATGGCCTACTCATCACTGTTCGGAAGCTGGTGCACTATTTCCAGTCGCATCAAGTCACGGTGGTCACATCGTATCCACTTGGGGACATCTTGCATAACCGCGAGGCCACTGGCCGAATCGCTAAATGGATGCTCGAGTTGGTGGCGTTCGACATCACTTTTCAGCCACGGACAGCAATTAAATCTCAAGCTCTAGCCGACTTTGTGGCCGAGTGGACAGAAGTTCAGACGACTACAACAACAGACAAGCTAGAGTAGTGGACAATGTACTTCGACGGTTCTCTACGGATCAGTAGGGCCGGGGCTGGCGTCGTGCTAACGTCACCCACCGGCGAAAAACTCAAGTACGTTCTCCAGATTCACTTTCCGGCTTCCCACAATGTTGCCGAGTACGAGGCGCTCATCCACAGGCTCCGCATTGCTGTATCACTCGGCATCCGCCGACTGGTTGTACGCGGGGACTCTCAACTCGTGGTGAACCAAGTCATGAAAGACTGGACATGTCTCGATGATACCATGGCGACATACTGCCAGGAGGTTAGAAAGCTGGAAAACAAGTTCGACAGGCTGGAGATAACTCACGTCCTACGACAATACAATGATGCTGCAGACAAACTAGCTAACATGGGATCCAAGAGAGGGGTGGTCCCGACTGGGATTTTCGTCAAACAACTAATGGAGCCATGGGTCAAGAAGAAACCAGTACCAGAACAGTCGGGGGCTAAACCTACCCTGGCAACAGAAGAAGTATTGATCATATCTCAAGATTGGCAGACTCCTGTTCTCAAATTCCTCTTGGATGATGAACTCCGAGAAGATCGCATTCAAGCCGAACAAATCAAACGTCGAAGCAAATGTTTCCTAGTAGTCGGAGAAGACCTGTACTGAAGAAGTGCATCTAGAGTCCTGTTAACGCCAAAATTTGGTATGGCTCTGTATCAGATTCGGTCAAGAAGGAAATTGCAGTTAACTAACAGAAGTTGATTCAGAAGAAACCGGGTCCAGGAAAGAGCCGTGAAGACCGCAGTATGGAAGATTATTAATTAGGCAAGGTTAATATTTTATCTTTAGGCAACCTGATCTCGTGTCCGGTCGGGTCCTGTTAATGTTTCCTTCTGTGATTAGGAAATCGTGTATCGTGTCCAATAAGGACTCATGTCAACTCGGGGTATAAATACGTATGCCCGGGTGCTTTGTAATCTATCTACATCAATCAGATCAATACAATTTCGGCGCATCGCCACCCCTTCGACGGGTTCTTGCTTCTCGAGAAGGGCTGCATCGGTTAAGTTCGACCTCCTGCGAGAGGGTAAGTCTCGTCACCCCGGCCACCGCATCGGCTAGGACTTCCTCGGTTAAGTCCGATATTCTAGTCGGTTCACAGTGGACGGCTTACCACGATATATTTATTCTGTCTATGGCTGCATCAGTTTAGTTTGACCTCATAGATCGATTAGGTATATCACATCACGCGTGCGCAGATCGTATCGACTTACTAGGAGCGATTTATCATCAGTTTGTGCTGCATCGGTTGGGTCCGACCTACTAAACTGCCAGTGAAAAATCGTTCCTGCTAGGTTGATATTTTTTGCGCAAGCATCTTATCGGGATGTATAGCCGATAAATTATCATATTTTACATCACGATCACATTAGATCTATCGACCCATCGAGGTCTTGTTATCATCATCAGTCTGTGCTGCAACGGTTGAGTCTGATCTACTAGACGGTTGGTAATAACTTTACTCTTAATAAACCGATGGGTTTTATGCGATGTTTTATCGGAGTGCTTAGCCGATAAGTTATCTTTATATCCAGCCGATTTGTCATAAACATGTTTAGAAAATCGCCACCAAGTCGGGGCGGCAAGAAATTGCATATCTCGATTTTTCCCTGCGGCAAGGACCCGGGAGCGGGCACGAGCGAGGACCCAGGCACGGGCAGCAAGTGAAGACCCGGGCACGGGCATGAGCAGGGGCCCGGGCACGGACGCAGGCGGCATCCTTGGGGCGGCACTAGCAATTACTATTGCAATCGGCTGAAGTTTATTCAATCTATTTATTTACGCATTCTGCCTATTTATTTTATCAGTTTACAGCCCATTTTCAAGTATTCCTTCGGTAATCGGCTAATTTGGTATTTGCTTATCATTATTAGTTACTGTTCATGCCATCATCAGCTTCCAGTTGGTGTATAAGTGCTACAGTTTATATCGGCCATCGGCCGATGAGACGAGTCCAGATCGGCTTCCAGCCGATTGGCTCATTGATCTAATATTTTCTATCTCCTTGTCAATTGCAGGGTCAAATTGACTGGCACGCCTACAAACCTCAAGATTTTAGGACCTGCACTGGAGTGAAGCAGATCTCCCAGGCCTTCGCATGTCTCTAGGCGCCGAACCAGGTCGTCGGCCCTCGGCGATTTTCGGCGTCAACCCGTTTTTGGCACGCCTGGTGGGACACGAAGTTTCGACAATCTCAATTGGAATTTCAACATGGCCGGAAAGGAGATCAAACAAGACAATATGATTCCGGTCACTATGGAAGATCTAACTGAAGAACAAAAACAGTAAGTCGAATAGAATATGGCCAATTTTCAGAAGCTTTGCTTGGAATCTTTTGGCATGACGCGACAAGGGCCGATTCAAAAATCTCAGTTTCCGAAACCAGTTCTGGTTGGAGAATCGAGCCACACACCACCTGAAAGTCCACCAGTAAAACCCTTGCAGGAGATGGTGAATGAAGCAGTACATCATGCGCTCATCAATCAATCTGGGATCTTGGTCAATACACTCCACAATCTTATTAAGAAGACAGTGGATGGATCAATTGTTCAAGAGCCTACTTGAGGTCCTGTATATCTCCCACCAAAGACAGAGCCAAATCAGGTTACTTATGGGATAAACAGAGACATACCGGAAAACCTGTTTACGCAGAACCAGGCTAGGGGGCAACAGGATATTCCTGCTGGATACCATCGGTCTCCTTATTATGGAGGATATCAACAGAATTACCCAGGTGATATTGCTGATTCAGGAAATCATCAGAGAGAATACCCTAGGCAGAATCAGCTACCAACTCCACCCATACAATATCAGCAGGAGATCCCAAGGGAAGAAGATTTGTCGGCAAGGGTTGCAGAGATAGTAAGGGAATAGTTTGGGATCAAGCCCAAGGAGCAAACATTTATGTATTGGCATCCATATCTTGAGTGGTTCGACAGAGTTCCATTGCCACACCGATACAAAGTCCCAGATTTTTCCAAGTTCTCAGGACAACATAGCACATCTACAGTTGAGCACATTAGCCGATTCTTGGCACAGTGTGGAGAGGCATCGGCTGAAGAGGCTCTAAGAGTTAGATTTTCCCCTTGTCATTATTTGGATCGGCCTTTACATGGTTCTCTTCTTTGCCACCAAATTCAGTTCGAGGATGGGTCGATTTGGAGAAACAATTTCATAAATACTTTTTTGCTGGGGTCCACGAGATGAGGCTGACAGATCTAACATCGGTAAAACAAAGGCCAGACAAAACAGTACCAGAATACATTCAGCGGTTTCGGGATGTCAAAAACCGATGTTACAGTTTAAATCTAAGCGATGGGCACTTGGCCGATTTGGCTTTTCAGGGTCTCTTAGATCCCATTAAAGAGAGGTTCTCATCGCAGGATTTTGAGAGCTTGGCGCACCTTGTACAGAAGGTATCGGCTCATGAAAGCCGATTTCAAGAAGCAAGAAAGGAGAAGTTTCGGAGGCGGGTTGCTCTGGTGCAAGTTTATTCATCAGACTCAGACGATGAGGGATCCGATGCTGAAGTCGGATTGGCGGAGTGGGCTAGGAACAAAAAATCAGTATCATGCCCGTGGGTCAAGGATATCGGCAAAGAGGAGCGATATGACTTTGACGTCAATAAAGCCGATAAAATCTTCGACCTGCTACTACAAGAGAAATAGATACAACTTCCGCCAAACCACGTAATTCCATCGGCCGAAGAACTGAAGAAGAAGAGATATTGCAAGTGGCACAATACGATATCACATCACACCAATGAGTGCAAAGTTTTTCGGCAACAAATTCAATCGGCTGTCGAGCAAGGAAGAATCAAGTTTGAAGACAAGAAACCGATGAAGATTGATGGACACCCGTTTCCCGTGAATATGGTTTATGCGGGATCGTCGTCAAGGACTCAAGCCGATGAAGGAAGGCATCGAGGATATAGATCTAGGATTACTTCATTGGGCATGATAGAAAAATATTCGAAGTACGAAGAACAGTGGATTGAGCCAGACATGGAAAGATATAATCCGCATTGGAATTGCCCGTTCTTCCGTTTCTGCTGGGATCAAGGGATGAGATTGCCATCAATTGAAGATTGCCCTGAATGCAATAATATAGGGTCTCGGTAGGCTCAGCAGGAAAGGTTTTTGCAAGATCGGCCACTTGAAAGGCAAACATCGGTACACAGCCGATTGGGGCTGATCCATGAAGAATTCTTTGAAGAAAATGATGAAGAAATACATGAAAAACAACAAATCCAGAATCCTCAATGGTGTCCTAGCGGAATATTCATAAAGAATCAGAAGAGAAGGGCACAACGGCTACGACACCGAGAGCAGCAGGAAGAACAGAGGCAAGATCAGGAAGAAGCCGATCATCGTCACAAGAGAACTAAACAAGTATGGCGTGTGAAGAGGAAGGACGATGAAGTCAATCCATCGGATCCAGTAAATATGGTTTTCTTTTTGCCTCGGGAATATAAACAATTTTCATCGAACGTAGAAGGCAGTGAAGAGGTTTTTGCTCAGCTAACGTTGCGACCCGATCAGGCTATATTTGATAAACCTGAAGAATTAGAGCATCGGCATTTGAAGCCATTATGTATCAAGGGCTATGTGAATGGGAAGCCGATGATGAAGATGCTAGTTGATGGGGGAGCAGCTGTTAATCTAATGCCTTATGCTACATTTTGAAAATTGGGGAAAACTGCCGAAGACTTGATCAAGACGAATATGGTGCTAAAAGACTTCGGTGGAAATTCATCAGAGGCGAAAGGTGTGTTGAAACGGATCATATAGTCTTCTTCTTGGCAGGGATTGGATTCATGCAAACTGTTGCGTGCCCTCGACGATGCATCAATGTCTGATATAGTGGCAAGGAGATCAAGTTGAGGTAGTCCTAGCAGATCGGTCAACCAACATTTCAATGACCGATTTGCCGGTCTGGGAAGCAGATGGTGTTGATTGTTTGTCCAGAAAAACATGGGAAGGAGATTATCTTAAGGTCACTAGCCAAGGGATACAACCGATTCAGCAAGTCGGCTCCGAGTTGTTACTCTGATGGGCTCCATTGAAGATTTCGAGGGGAAACTAGGACAAGGGTTTACGTCGGCCGATGACTTAGAGGAGATTGACATAGGACTAGGAGATAAGCCAAGGCCGACGTACATAAGCAAAAAGTTATGCCCTGAACTTTGAGAAGAATTGATAACACTGTTGAAGGAGTATCGGGATTTAAGGCGGAATTATATGAGCCAATCAAAGCAGAGATTACAGGGTTATATGATGCCAAGTTTATAAGGCTGTTGTGGAGGCCATGGGCCCCGGGTACCTCATTACCAGTACATGGGCCACTCGGATAGAGAATGGGCCGGACCATGTAATTAGAGATAAGATAGCACCCGGCAGGCTGTACCTTGTATAATAAGGAAACATAGTCTTAGTCGGATAGGATTCTATCTCTAAGAAGGAAATCCCTTGGTCGTATCCGACTGGGATCCTTATCATGTACCCCTGTCCCCTAGTATATAAAGGGAGGCAGGGCGCCCCTCAGGGCAAGGACAACAAGAGCAACCAGATCATCGATCTACATACCCCTCAGAGGAATAACACCTCAACTGGACGTAGGGTATTACCTCATCTTGAGGGCCTGAACCAGTATAATTCTCTTGTGTTCCTCTGCAGTCCATCGAATTCACCCTCGCCGAGTAGCCCCATAGTTTTATTGCCGGTGTGTTAACGCCAAAATTTGGCACGGTTCGCGTCGGACTCGGTTAAGAAAAGAAGTGATATCAGCCGTTGGGAGCTAATCCAGAAGAAGCCGGATTTGGGAAGGAATCGTGGAGACCACGACATGGCAGTCAATTACCTTATCTATAAATTAAGTAGTTTTAATACTTTTTAGATAAACCTGATCTCGTGTCCGATCAGGGCTTGTTAGTTTTCCTTTTATAGTTAGGAAACTCCTGTTTCGTGTCCGATCAGGACTGTATCAACTCGGGGTATATATACGTATGCCCGGGTACCATGTAAACTATCCACACAGATCAATCAAATTCGGCGCATCGCCACCCTTTCGATGGGTTCTTGCTTCTCGAGCGGGGCTGCATCGGTTAGGTCCGAACTCCTGCGAGAGGGTAAGACTCGTCACCCCTTACCCAGGTGTATCTGCCCTGTCTACGGCTGCATCGGTTCGGTCCGACCTCTTAGGCCGATCAGGTATACCACATCACGCGTGCGTAGATCTTATCAGTTTACTGGGGGCGATTTATCATCAGTTCATGCTACATCGGTTGGGTCCGACCTACTGAACTGCCAGCGATAAATCGTTCCTGCTAGGTTGATGGTTTTTGCGCAAGCGTCTTATCGGAATGTATAGCCGATAAGTTATCTTATTACATCACAGTTGCATTAGGTCTATCGGCTTGTTGAGGTTCCTTTATTATTATTAATCTGTGCTGCATCAGTTAGGTCTGAACTACTAGATTGATAATAATAGATTTATCCTTGTCGAGCCGATCGGTGTATATGCGACGTTCTATCGGAGTGCTTAGCCGATAGGTTATCTTCCTATAAAGCCGACTGTATTATCTTTACTATTTTGGTCATCTATATTATCATCGGTTTTCTAGCCGATGCATATGTGTTTCCTTGGAAGTCGGCTAGCTTACTATTCTGCTTATCTATTTTACCATCGGCTTCTAGCCGATGCACATGTTATACTGATAGCTTATCTATTTGCTTATAGCGTTATCGGTTTCCTAGCCGATACACAGGTGCCATCGGCCATCGGCTACAAGGGGCCTACATCAGACCGTATCGGCCGATAGCCGATGTGCAATTGCTGCTGACCCGGGCACAAGCACAAGCGAGGGCCCGGGAGCGAGGACCCGGGCACGAGGACTCGGGCACGGGCACGAGACCCGGGCGCGGACAGCTGGGGCCCGGACAAAGTTTTATCATCGGCTTACGGCCGATGCTCAAGCATTCCTTCGGCAATCGGCTAGCGGGATTCTTATTGGCCGATTGAATCCCTGAGCTAATATTCTCCTTGTCAATTGTTCGGTCAAATTGACTGGTACGCCTGCGAACCTCAAGATTTTAGGACCTGCACTAGAGCTAAGCAGATCTCCCAGGCCTTCGTATGTTCAATCGCGCCGAACCAGATCATCAGCAAGCTTCTTGGCACACCCGGTGGTTTTTGGTGCGAACACGGTGCAAAGCATCGACAGTTGGCGCGCCAGGTAGGGGCTCTCCGGCGAATTCTTCATCAGCAGATTCGATGGATTCAATCAACGGAGTCAAGGGCACCAAGCTCTCCCCTGGAGACACCATCACCTTCGGGAGCCTAGATTTCGTTGCCGATCTACTCGGCAATCTCACCTTGGCTGAAGCAGATCCGATCTTACCAGCCGAGGGACTAGCCGACATTGCGCCAGTCGGCCCACGGGACGCCGCCATCTCCATCGACAACCTACTACGGCGATCCCTTACATCGCCGAACATCGGGACAACCCTCCCCTTCGGCGTCCGGCTCGCGCTAGGCCTCGAGCCAGCGCGGGTTGGGCCGAGAGGGGGAGAGATCGTCAGTCTCCCGCACGGGTTCGGCGACGCTGCGCATCTACAAACTGCGCAGCAGACCCGATCTCTAGCGGTTCAGTGTGGACACGGTCAAGCACCGTTTCAGATTGGATCCAGAGAGGTCGGAGTCGTTCTTACTCCGATAGATTACTCGGAGTCTGACACCAAGTCGGATAGCGGTTCGAGCGCCAGCTCGGACTCTACTCTGGCAAGCTTCCTCCACCCCCGCGAGATCTTCATGGCTTCAACACCACCTTCCGAGGGACGCCGACTACAAGAGGAGCGACAAGAGGAGGCACGCCGATTACAACAAGAGGAGGTTAACCACGAAGCCCGCAACAACGAGCTGCGCCAGGCTGGGCGAATCGCTTAGCAACAGATCCTCCAAACCAAGATCGGCGACCACGACGTCTTTGTCACGCCACAACAGAACGTTGTGGCCGCAGCGACTTTGCTGGACACGCTCCAGCTCGGGGCCGATCACCAGGCCACCCCGACTATCGCCAAGATCAAGGCGATGATCACAGCTGCTGCCTGTCAGCAGCAACAGCAGTCGGGCGACACTGCTATACCGACCGACCGGTCAGGTTCTCCGGCGGTAGGCTCATATGCATCAACACGACGCTGGGCGGCCGGCTCCAGTCGGCAACGCGAAGAGTCCCGGCAAACAACGCTCGGCAATACCAATAATGACAACCGGCGGCGTCGCCAATACGACCGCCGACCCAATCAGGACCTCCGAGTTCGACTGCACCGGGACCTTCGCCACACCCTAAACGCCCGACGTGAAGAACGCGAAGAAGATGAACGCCACCGACTGGAAGACGAAAATGAGCGCTTCGGCATCCACCATGAGCGACTACATCGCCAAGATCGGAGTCGGAGCCCTCACGAAGATGAAGGCATCCCAGCCTTCACTCGGGAGCTACAGGACGTCTTGTGGCCAACTGGCTTTAAGCCCACCGGGATCGAAAAGTACGACGGCAAGACAAACCCAGAGTCCTGGCTTACCGTTTACACCCTGGCAGTCCGAGCTGCTAGGGGCGGCAGTAGAGTCATGGCTAACTACCTCCCAGTCGCGCTAGCCGACTCGGCGAGGACATGGCTGACAGGTCTCCCGAGGCAGTCGATCGATTCCTGGGGACAACTCAGGGAGCGGTTCATCGCTAATTCCAGGGGACCTACGACAAACCCACTTCGGAGCATGATCTTTATCAACTGCACCAGAAGAAAAACGAGTCCATGCGCAAATTCATCAAAAGGTTCTCCGAGAAGCGCAACCAAATCCCAACGGTCAAAGACGAAGCCGTCATCGCCGCCTTTCGCAAAGGGGTAAAAGACGCTCCGCTTATCGCAAAATTCACTCGGAAGCCACCATCCACAGTCCGGGTGCTCTTCGACATGGCCAATAAATACGCCGACTCGGCCGAAGTGGTCGCCGAGGCCCTTGACGAGAAGAAGGAGCCCCGACAGAAAGAACAGAAGGCGAAAGCCGACAACGAGCCATCTCAAAACAAGTCCGGCAGCCGTAAACGGAAGTCGGACAACGAGGTGGCCAACATGGAGGGCAGCCGGTCGCGGCCCCAGCAGAACAACGACTACCAGAAAATCATGACCGGGCCATGCCCCTTTCACCCCAAGGGAAAGCACGCGGCCAAAGACTGCTATATGCTCAAAAAGTTTGCCTCCGAGTAGACCTCATCATCTGGCGCCGACATGGACAAAGAGAAGCCAGACTCGGGCCCGATCGACGACTTCCAAGACCCTCAAGCCAAGCTCAACCATATCTTCAGGGGACCACTCGCGTACGAGTCCAAGCGCAAACAGAAGCTTTCAGCACGCGACATCAACACGGTCTCCACGGCCGACACCCCCCAATACCTGCGCTGGTCAGAGATGGCCATCACCTTCAATCATGCGGATCACCCAGATCGGGTCTCCCACCCAGGACGCTATCCACTCGTCCTGGACCCAGTTGTCAAAAACATCAGGCTGAAGAAAACCCTCATAGACGGAGGCAGCGCGCTCAATATCCTGTTCGCCAAAACTTTGGACGAGATGAAAGTTCCTCGTTCAGAACTACGGCCGAGCACTGTGCCCTTCCACGGGATAATTCCTGGCCTGTCATCAACTCCACTCGGGCAGATCACCTTGCCGGTAACCTTCGGCACGCGGGATAATTACCGCACAGAAAATGTCTGCTTCGAGGTCGCCGACTTCAAGACTGCGTACCACGCGATACTCGGACGACCGGCACTCGCCAAATTCATGGCGGTACCGCACTATACATACATGGTGCTGAAGATGCCCGGACCAGCAGGAGTCCTCTCCCTCCGCAGCGACGTCTAGCAAGCCTTCACCTGCGACAAGGAGAGCTGTGAACTGGCCCAATCACAAGAGGCGGCGGTTGGGCGCGACAGTATTCGGCAAGCCGCCACAACAGAAATCAAGCAAGATCAAATTCCGACGAAAAAGGCAGCAAAGTCGGGAATTTCAGCGGACTCTGACACGAAGAAGATCCCCCTGGACCCTTCCGACCCCTCCAAGACTGCCCTAGTCGGGACCGGACTCGACCCCAAATAGGAAGACGCGCTCGCACCTTCCTCCAAGCCAACAAAAATATCTTTGCATGGAAACCGTCCGACATGCCGGGCGTACCAAGGGAGGTGATCGAGCACGCCCTAAACGTGAAGACAGACGCCAAACCAGTCAAACAACGACTGCGGCGCTTCGCTCAAGACCGCAAAGATGCTATCCGGGAGGAAATTACCAAGCTCCTCGCAGCCGGGTTCATCAAAGAAGTCTACCACCCGGATTGGCTGGCAAACCCAGTCCTGGTCCGGAAGAAAAACGGTCAATGGCGCATGTGCGTCGACTACACCGATCTCAACAAAGCGTGCCCCAAGGAACCATTTGGTCTTCCCCGGATAGATCAGGTGGTTGATTCCACGGCAGGGCCCCAAGACTGCTTGAAGACATCCTTCATCACACCGTTCGGAGCGTACTGCTATATCACAATGCCGTTCGGTCTGAAGAACGCGGGCGCAACCTATCAAAGGGCTATTCAGTGGTGTCTGCATACTCAGATCGGACGCAACGTGGAAGCCTACGTCGACGATGTGGTGATCAAGACCAAGTCCAAAGAAGACCTCATCGCTGACTTGGAAGAAACCTTCCAAAACCTTCGAAGATTCAAGATGAAGTTGAACCCGGAAAAATGCGCCTTCGGTGTTCCATCCGGAAAGTTACTCGGCTTCATCGTCTCGCACCGCGGCATTGAGGCCAACCCGGAGAAAGTCAACGCCATCGGGCACATGGCACCCCCGACTAACCTCAAAGACGTCCAGAAGCTAACAGGCTGCATGGCGGCACTCAGCCGGTTCATCTCCCGACTGGGCGAACGGGGCATGCCCTTCTTCAAGCTACTCAAAAAGACCGACAATTTCCAATGGACTCCGGAAGCTCAGCGAGCCTTCAAAGGCTTCAAACAGTTCCTCACATCACCCCCCGTGTTGGCGTCACCTCTGCCCCAGGAACCGCTAATGCTATATCTGGCGGCAACAACACAGGTAGTCAGCACGGTGCTGGTGGTTGAGCGATCCGAAGTCTACTTCGTCAGCGAGGTCCTTGCCGACTCCAAAACGAGATATCCGCAAATCCAGAAGCTGCTATATGGCCTACTTATCACAGTCCGGAAGCTGGTGCATTATTTCCAAGCACACCAAGTCACAGTGGTCACAGCATTTCCACTCGGGGATGTCCTTCATAATCGCAAGGCCACTGGCCGAATCGCTAAATGGGCACTTGAGCTGATGGCATTTGACATCACCTTTCAGCCACGGACAGCAATCAAATCTCAAGCTCTAGCCGACTTCGTGGCCGAGTGGACAGAAGTCCAACTGCCTACACCAATAGCAAAGCTAGAATACTGTACAATGTACTTCGACGGTTCTTTACGGATCGGTGGCGCCAGGGCCGGAGTCATATTGACGTCCCCCACTGGCGAAAAACTGAAGTACGTTCTATAAATCCACTTCCCGGCTTCCCACAACGTCGCCGAGTACGAGGCACTTGTCCACGGGCTCCGCATCGCTATATCACTCGGCATACGTCGACTGGTTGTGCGCGGAGATTCTCAACTCGTGGTAAACCAAGTCATGAAAGACTGGACCTGTCTCGACGATACCATGGCGGCATACTGTCAGGAGGTCCGCAAGCTGGAAAACAAGTTCGACGGGCTGGAAATCACACATGTCCTGCGCCAATACAACGACGCGGCAGACGAGCTGGCCAACATGAGATCCAAGCGAGAAGAAGTTCCAACCGGAATCTTTGTCGAGCAACTCACGGAGCCATCAGTCAAGAAGAAAACCGGCACCAGATTAGTCGGGAGGCGAGCCTACCCCGACCAAAGATGAGGTGTTGCACATATGTCAAGACTGGAGGACTCCTGTTGTCAAATTTCTCACGGACAACGAACTCCCAGAAGATCGCAGTCAAGCCGAGCAGATAAAGCGTCGGAGCAAAAGCTTCCTGCTAGTCGGAGAAGACCTGTACCGAAGGAGCGCATCCGGTGTCCTCATGCGCTGCGTCACCACCGAGGAGGGCAAGCAGATTCTACACTCAACCCACTCGGGCATATGTGGCAACCACGCAGCATCCAAGACGTTAGTCAGAAAGGCTTACCGGCAGGGATTTTTCTGGCCCACAGCAGTAACAGACGCCAAAGACATCGTTCGCAAGTGCGAGAGTTGCCAGTTCTACGCAAGACAAACAAATCTCCCAGCCCAGGAACTCCAAACTATCCCTATCTCCTGGCCATTTGCAGTATGGGGGCTCGACATGGTCGGCCTTTCAAGAAGCGCCAGGAGGGTTCACAACATTTATCGTCGCGTGGATAAGTTCACCAAGTGGATTGAGGCTAAACCCGTTGCAACAATTACAGCGGCACGAGCAAAGGACTTCATCATGGGTATATTATACTGGTTCGGAGTCCCTAACCGCATCATCACCGACAACGGCACTCAGTTCACGGCGGGCGTATTCCAAGACTTCTGCGACGATTTCGGCATCAAGATCTGCTATGCATCTGTGGCACACCCGCGGAGCAACGGGCAGGTTGAACGAGCCAACGGTATGGTCCTTCAAGGCATCAAGGCCAGGATATTCAACCGACTACAACCATATGCGGGCCGGTGGGTACAAGAACTCCCATCCGTCCTCTGGTCCCTCAGAACCACGGTTAGTCGGGCAACAGGGCAATCCCCTTTCTTTTTGGTCTACGGCGCCGAGGCCATGCTACCGACCGAGTTACAGTTCGGCTCTCCACGAGTTCGGGCCTACTCAGAAGACGACTCCAACAATACCCGACTGGTCGAACTAGATCAACTGGAAGAAGCAAGAGACACCACAACTATCCAGTCGGCAAGGTATCTTCAAGCCCTACGCCACTACCACAATTGCAATGTCCGTGGCCGCGCCTTTTCGATCGGGGATCTCGTTCTGAGGAAAATACAAACCACCAAAGACAGGCATAAATTATCCCCAATCTGGGAAGGGCCGTTCATTATAGCCGAGGTTATGCAGCCAGGCGCCTACCGAATGAAGACCGAAGACGGCGCTCTCATCAGCAACTCATGGAACATAGAACAGCTACGTCCTTTCTATACCTGAGTTCTATAATTTTCATGCGTACAGTTCCTCTGACTCACTACGCCGCTTGTATCAACCGAGTAGTGAGTCGGGGGCTGCATGTATATACGTGCGTTGTCAATAACATACGAGCTTATTTCACTTCGGTTATGAAGCCTTACTATGACTGTCACGTTTGCCCGAGTACAGCTTCTTACTTCGAACGTTTTTATTAAGTTCTGACAGACTAACTCGGTGCATACTACACGTTCAAGTAAAGCTAATGACAACCGAAAAATAAGCTTGGTGGCATTGCACACATATTTACACATGCTTGTTTACACAAGTTTATATATTCTGACTACATAAACATGTAGCCCTTACAGACCCAGGTCTCAGGTAATCATCTCTGTAGTCGGCTTCGCCCGGGCGATCAGCTCCAGGGCCTCCTTTGGCGTCGTCTCTTCGGCAAACCCCTCCCCGATGGCTTCTATATCCGCCCTAGGGTATAAGGATTTGGTCATCGCTAGGGTATGGGCCACGCCGGTGACAACGCGCTCATCCGAGTACCTTTTCAAGGCACTCGAGGCATCCTCGAGACGTCCCGCTATCTGAGGGATTCTGCTGCAGCTGGTTCCCACCGGGCGGGGGTCTATAAGGTCAAGGAGCCCTTTCACGGACCCGACGAGGGCCTCCCGTGACTCCCTGATCAACCTTATCTCCTCCATGTAGAACTGATACTGGGCCCGGACATTAGTTCTCATGTCTGCCCAGATCAGCCGGCAAGTAAGCTTGTCAAATTCAGCTACACACAGGATAACTAATGGATTGGCTAAGATCACAGTCGGGTTGAGGACTTACTTTCGTAGTCGGCCTCCCACCCGGCCACGGTCTTCTCCAGTTCAGCCTTCTCCTTACCGAGCTTGACAACGGCCTCCTCCAACTCGGACTTCTCCCGGTCAAGCTCGGTGTTGGCCTTTGTTAGGTCGGTCTTGACCTTCTCAAGCTCGGCCTTGGCTTCTTCGGCCTCCTTCAGCTGTGATTCCCTCTCTGTTCGGGTCTTTAACTCCGCTTCGAGGTCTGCACCACAGATTAGCCAAGAGCTCAACCGTGCAGTCATGACATAACTGGGCAGTCGGGAACAACGCGGCTAGATGAATACATCAACGGTTCAGTCGGGAAGATATACTCGAGGATTTTACCTCTGATCTTTCCGGCTAGGGCCCATGTCTCCGCCCTGAGCTGATCGGCGCCACTCTTCAGCCAAGCCTCCCTCCCCGCATAACGCTCCTCCATCTCGGCCTTTAAGGCCCGGAGCTATTCCAACTCTACGAGGTGGGGAGCTACCTCGACCAAGATTTCCGTCATCGCCTCATTGCGGTCGACAAGCTTCTGTTCGGGATAAAAGACGGATCAAGGACGGAGTCAAACATCAAAACAAGAAGATTGCTGGAGCTCTACTACAAGAATCATACCGCGACCCCTTGGGACCCGCTGATGGCGGCGCGAAGCAGGCTTTCGCGCTCTCTCCTTGCAGCGACTTCATCGAGCCTGAAGCTTTTCACAGTACCGTCGCGAGTTGTCCACGTAAAGGTCCGGGGCATCACACGTGGAGGAGCTTCGATCCGAGGCAGATGTGGGATTTCCGGCGGCGGCGGCGATGGTGATGACGATAACCACGACGGTGACGGGGTCCTGGCCTCAGCACCGCCCTCCCCCATGACTTCGGGGACCGGCTCAGGGGCTCCGTCCGCGGCTTTTGCAACGTGAGGCGCCTCGGGGGCTGGGGCCTCAGTTTCAGCAGCCACCTCTTGGTCGGGTGGCGGCAGCGGCCCTGTAGTCGGAGCCACCTCGGTCTCAGTGACCGGGCTGGCTGCCGGCTCAACAGGTGTGTTCGCGGCCGCTGGCTCGGCTGGGGCAGCCTCATCAAGTGGAGCAGACGGGTCGACCTCCTTGAGATCAATATCGACCCGCTTCCTGCACGACGAAGCAAGACATCAAGACATTACTTCAACACACAAAGACTACAGAAGACCCGGAGCAGCGCACCTCTTGGAGAACCTCAGCTTTTTGCCAGGCAACCCGCTCCCCAGCGGAGCGCTAGCTCCGGCAGTCGGCCCTGCCGGCGTCATTGTCAGCGGAAGCGTATCAACCCGAGTCTGCCCCAACTCCGGTATGGTTGGCTCGGCGCCTTCGCCCAGGCGGCATCTTCTCTAGCCGCCCCTTGGTGCTCCACCGCCGCTCGGCAACGTCGGGCTCAAACCCGCAGGTCTCAACCTGGGACTGACGCGTGGGCGTTGCGGCAGCCAGCGTCCTTATTTTCAAGCTTCCGCTCACGGCGCCGCCGTCATGGCCCCCTCGCCCCGATATAAAATCGGTTTCTTCCCCGCTCTCTTAGAGTTGGGTTGGGCAGCAGAGGGGCTCCTCAGCCTCTTCTTCGACGCGACAGCCGACAATGGACGGGAGTCTTCATCAAATTCTTCATGCCACTACAAGTGAGTCAACCAAAGGCGTCATGATATGCTGAACAACTATGGTCTCACGGGCATTCATCACAGAGGGAGGTTAAAGGTTACCTTGGTCCGAGGCCGAATGAAGCTATAAGGCGCAATCCGGCACTTGTCGTCCTCGGTCGCAATCACCCCTTCAGAGAATAGCCGAACAGGGTCACGGTCACCTCCTTCTTGTCCGCCGATTCGCTGCTCACTCGGTCAGGATCATTTTTGCCTTTGAAGGCCCAGCCGAATGAGCTCCTAAGCTTCAGCGGCTGGACGCGCCTTGTCAGAAAGCGATGAGCCACCCAAGGACCTATCAAGCCCGCTCTCTTGAGGTCATCTATCTTCAACAACAACACATGTGCCTGGCCCAATTCTTCAAAGGTCAGCTCCGTGGACCAGTTCGGCGACACCGTTGGTGGCAAGCCGGTAAACGGGAGCAAGGAAGGAGCCAGATCGGCGCAATAAAACCACTCCTTGTGCCAGCCCTTCAGAGAAGATTTCAAGGGCAAATCAAGATACGTTTTCTTCCCATCGCTCCTCAGTTGAAGACCAGCCCCTCCAATCACATTGATATTGCTCTTGGAAGGTTGGGGTTTGATATGGAACAGGTGCGGAAGAGGATGAAATGGGGTTCAACGCCCAAGAAGCACTCGCAAAGAGTAACAAATATAGAAATCTGAAGAATAGAGTTGGGGTTCAGATGCACCAACTCCAGCCCGTAAAAGTCGAGAATACGGCAGAAGAAATCAGAAGACGGGAGACACAAGCCTCGATCGAAAAAAGAGGCAAAGACTACCGTTTCTCCGGGTCGGGGATTCGGGCTCGACTCATCCCTAGCCGGCTGCCAGCGAATCACCTCTTGGCTGGGCAACTTCAGTTCACTCTCCAGCCGCTTCACCTTCACCGAGCCACAATCCGACACCGGCCAAGAACTTCCCGGTGCCCCCGCAAGGTCCGAAACCTTCGGCATGACTGGAGGCGATGAGATTTGGGGAAAAGCAAATCGGGGGCTTGGAGCAAACGGGAGGATTGAAATCGCCCCGAGTTCGGGTGGGGAATAGTAGCAGCTAACCCTAGCCGGGCGGGAGGCGAAAAGTTGGGCGCGAAGGTGGAAGATGAAGAGATTGGCTGATTTGGGGAAGACGACGGAATCTTTTTCTCTCTCCCCGTCTTTTTATAGAGCCGATGCCGATTAGACGGCTTGGGCCTACACAGTTTCTCTGGGCCAACAAGATATGAGTTCCTACAGTAGCATGCTCCATATGGGCCGCATGCATTCTGAGTTGAAATTATAGCACTGGTGCTACCAATAGGAACCGATGAGATAAACAGATATGCTTCATGAGAGCCTTATTGCTAAACATGTATGTTTGGGTATTTGTTTTGTCCACTAGGTCTCGAAGATATATCCTTATAAGGATCACAAGCTGGTCTTCATTAAAATTGAGGATGCAGGTATCTTTTTGAGTACACCTAACCACGCCATGGATTTACTTTTATAAAGTGGTACTTGGCCTACATGCGTGGCCATCAGTTGTCATGAGCAACATTTTACCCGCTGACATGATGCGGAAGAGTCTAACTTTCGAGTAGTGCACTACTCGGGAGAGACTATAAATATCTTTTCCCGCTGACATGATGCGGAGGAGTCTAACTTCTGAGTGGGACGCCACTCGGAAAAGACTAAACCCTTTTTTCCAGCTGACATGACGCTGAAGAGTCCCATATACGAGCAGTATTCTACTCGGCAAGACTATAAACGCATATTCCGACTGACATGAAGTCGAAGAGTCCTACGTACGAGTAGTCTCCTACTCGGCAAGACTATAAAATTTATTCCGGTTGACATGATACCGAAGAGTTTCAAATACCAATAGTAATCTACTCGGGAAAGACTTCCAGGTTAAAGGTCTTTGACTTTATGTTTAATTGTCTTCACAATTAAGCACAAAGTCGAGGCTACACCTAATAGGTGCGCCTATTCGGCGCACACTATTCATATATCTACATGAAGCCCTTCATAGCCTCGCTTGCCAGCTGACATGAAGCAGACTCGGAAGAAGACTTACTCGGACAAAAGAGTACTCGGGGGCATTGCACTCGGGCAACCTTCACCGTGGAGGACGAGCACTCGGCATCAGCTGTGACTCAACTATGAAGGTCTCAGGGGCTACTGTGGAGGCCATGGGCCCCGGGTACCTCATTACCAGTACATGGGCCACTCGGATAGAGGATGGGCCGGACCATGTTAATTAGAGATAGATAACACCCGCAGGCTGTACCTTGTATAATAAGAAACATAGTCTTAGTCGGATAGGATTCTATCTCTAAGAAGGAAATCCCTTGGTCGTATCCGACTGGGATCCTTATCATGTACCCCTGTCCCCTAGTATATACTAAAGGGAGGGGCAGGGCGCCCCTCAGGCAAGGACAACAAGAGCAACCAGATCACGATCTACATACCCCTCAGAGGGGAATAACACCTCAACTGGACGTAGGGTATTACCTCATCTTGAGGGCCTGAACCAGTATAATTCTCTTGTGTTCCTCTGCAGTCCATCGAATTCACCCTTGCCGAGTAGCCCCATAGTTTTATTGCCGGTGCAAAGCATCGACAGCCGTGCCGATATGATGAGTGGGTTTCTAATATCGTCCCGGTAGAAAAGAAGAATGGAAAATTGAGGATATGTATCGATTTCTGGGATTTAAATAAAGCTACTCCCAAGGATGAGTACCCGATGCCGATAGCAGATGTGTTGGTGGATGCAGCATCAGGCCACAAGATTATTAGCTTCATGGACGGCAATGCAGGATACAATCAGATTTTTGTGGCTGAAGAACATATACATATGACTGCGTTTCGATGTCTTGGAGCTATCAGCTTATATGAGTGGGTAGTAATGGCATTCGGATTGAAAAGTGCCGGTGCGACTTATCAGAGGGCGATGAATTATATATTTCATGATCTCATCGCACGGCTGTTAGTGGAAATTTACATCGATGATGTGGTGGTTAAGTCTAAGAGTGAGGAAAGCCATATAGCTGATTTGTGAAAAGTGCTAGAAAGGGCCAAGAAATACGGACTAAGGATGAATCCCAATAAATGCGCTTTTGGTGTATCGGCTGGGCAGTTTTTGGGTTTTATGGTTCATGAGCGAGGAATTGAAGTTAGTCAACGGAGCATCAGAGCCATTAAGACTACAGAGCCACCAAGCAACAAGACAGAGTTATAGTCATTGATCGGCAAGATTAATTTTGTAAGGAGATTCATATCAAATTTGTCAGGGAGAATTGAATCTTTTACCCCGTTGTTAAAATTGAAAGCCGATCAAGAGTTCATGTGGGGGCCAGATCAACAGAAGGCATTCGATGGAATTAAGAGTTATTGAGTTCCCACCTGTTCTGATTCCCCGCAGAAAGGATTTCATTCAAGTATACTTATTGGCCCAATGAGAAATCCATCGGGTCTGTTTTAATTCAAGAGTTTGAAGGCAAGGAGCGAGTCATGTTCTATCTAAGCAGAAGGTTTTGGGATGCTGAAACAAAGATATCCTGTGGGTGGAGAAATTATGCCTTTGTCTGTATTTCTCATGCACGAAGTTGAGGCATTATATCCTGTCGGCTGAGTGCACGGTGATTTGTAAAGCCGATGTGGTGAAATATATGTTGTCAGCTCTAGTTTTGAAAGGGCGAGTTGGTAAATGGATCTTTGCCTTGACCGAGTTTGACTTGAGATATGAATCGGCTAAAGCGATCAAGGGACAAGCGGTGGCCGATTTCATTGTGCAGCACAGAGGGGATTGTGAGAATTATGTGGAGCCACATCCCATGGACTTTGTTTTTTGTCAATGGAATCAGTTGTTCAATGTAAATTAAATCTAACTGCAAAAGACCACATGTAATAAACCTCTGATCGGTTATCGGCTTGGTCCATTTAAAGTATCGCCAAGATCGGGTCAAGTTTTGAGTTTGCTTTCACAATTAAACCTTATCGAACTAATAATCAGGCGAGTACCAGAGGCGGTATTAAAACTAGACTTCAACTTTTAAAGCGAAATCGAATATCTGAGCCGATATCATAGAGATTTGTTGGTGATTCTTTGTTGGTGATCAAGCCTAGTTGTCTGGGAATATGAGTGCCTAGGATGATGTTTTGAGATCATATTATGAGGAAAGTACAGATTGTGTTGAAGGATTTCAAGATGGTATCAGGGATTATACATATCCCTAGAGAACAGAATTTCTAGAAGCCAATGGTCTTGCTCAAATGCTTTGGGTTATCGACTAAATAAACAGGGTTGAAGTTGAAATATGGGGGCCGATATGAATATTATTAGTTCAGATGGGCCGATGATATCTGGAGACAGAAAGAAATAATTGGTATCTGCAAAAAAAATCCGTCGAATAGTAAGACAATCGGTTTCTAGGGAAACTTCGATATAAAGCTACTAAATAACTAATTTGTGTGTAGTGAGATCTATGATATTCCCATCATGGGAATTATATTATCGGGACTTTTGAAGGAGTTCTACTGAGATGCCTGAATTTGGAAGAAGCCAAAGTGGTGGTGCGAAGTGATATGAAGGCGTTTCTGTGGACTCATCAATCGGCTCATAAGATGAAGTGGCCATTTAGTATATTAAGGAGAATAGGATACTTTTTGTAAGTAGAGCTTCAGACATGCTGGAAGATTGCTTCAAGGTACTATAAAGGATGTCAAGGTTGCCAGAAGTTTGGAAATACAGGGGGTCATTGAGAGCGCAAACTGCATCGGCTATGAATCCTATCATTAAAACGCGACCCTGTGCCGGTTCAGAGGATGGGAATTGACATGATACAGGTTTATCTCCATCAAGTAAAGGACACTAAGTTCATATTGGCAGCGCACAGATTATTTTACAAAGTGGTATACCGTAGTTTGGGCAGGGTAAAGCGATTCCTCTGAAGAAAGTTATGTCCAAGAGAAGCGTCAGATCTGTTTGTAAAGGAGCACATAATTTATCGGTTTTGGAATTCCTCAGACGATAACTACCGATCAGGATCTATTTTCTAGTGGGTCCGATGAGTTTCAACAGTTTGCTGCTAGTATGGGAATCAAGTCAGTATTGAATTCATCGCCTTATTATGCTCAGGCTAAAAATGGACAGGCGAAGCTTCTAATAAGAGTCTAATCAAATTGATCAAGCGAAAGATTGATGAACGCAGACCGCGACGATGCATTCTACATTAGCCGATTCATTGTGCCTATCAGATGGCATGTCATGGATCTACTCGAGTGCCATCATATCAGTTGGATATGGGCATAAAGCAGTTCTTGCCGTGGGAGACTAACATCGCTCTAGGAGAATTTCTTTGCAGGATCAATTGACAGCCGATGATTTATAACTTAATGACAGATGAACTCGAAGATTTCGGCTTAGAATGGTTAAGGGCGCTGGAAAGGATCAAGAAACAAGGCTAAGCAGCTAGGCATTTATAACAAAAAGGTGGTGAATTAATCGTTTGCTGAGTGGAGATCTTGTGTGGAAATTGATTTTGCCAATCGGGTCCAGAGATAATAAGTGGAAATGGCGCCCTAATTGGGAAGGCCCTATCGATTATCGTTGTGAGCCTGGTAATGCCCTATATACTAGAAGATCTTGGGGGGACGGAGTTTGCTAAAGCGCTTAATGGAAATATCTCAAGAAGTACTATCCGAGCGTTTGGATTAACTCCTGAATCGCTGGATGTGCCGATTTCTAAAACAGTTCAGAAAAGCCGATGTTTTTGCATCGCCTAAAGACTAGCCACGATATCAATTGATTCGCCTTTAGATCAAACAGACAAAATAATACTAAGGGGACAATTGAAAGAAACAGCAACAAGAGCCGATCAGATTATTACAGTAAAAGATTAATCGGCGTGTCCAGAAAATCATATCAGTCGTCTTAGTTTCAAGGTTTTACAAAAGTTCTGAATTGTTTCGATCGCTCGCAGTATACGGCATCTGTCAATCTCGTTGATAGCACGACGTGTGTCGTCTCATCAGAGCCCGGATGGTCTTCAATTTTTTGGGCCGATGAACAACTTGACGCACCGTTGCCCTGCAACCTTGGCCTCTTGATCTGTATAGCTTGTGTAGGCCGATGAGCTGGGATTCTGTTGTTTCAAGATCCTTGCGAGTTTTTCAAGTTCTACCAGCAAATCGGCCTCCTTTTTCTTCAGTTGGTCCAATTTGGATGATAGAGCTCTTGAGGGCAGTTTACCATGTCATCAAGCTTTTTCTTCTCTGTTTGGGCTGACAGCCGATCGCTGGATATCTTGGTTATGCTTCTGTTGTCAGCCAGATCGGCTATGCGCTGCCTGAGCTTGATGAGTCTGAATCTGTGGGATTCCAGATATGCCGCGGGACGTCAGTGCGTCGATGAGTTCCTTCGGGCAAATGAAATATGTTCAATAATCTGCAAGTCTTGTCCCGGATCGGCCACGCCCCAGTCTTCTACTAGCTGCCGTCGAAACATGGAAAACATTTTCCAGCCGATGATGATATTATTAATACTCGCACACATTCAGCTGGGCAAGGATGGTTTGTTGCCCGCCGCTGTTGCTTTCTTCTTCTCCCTAAGGTACTTGCCGCATTCAAGGACAAACAAATCGCTAAGACTGCCAAAATGACATCAGCTTAAAACAAGAATTAGCAAAGAGTAGAAGTGCAAGGATGGATAAGAGAGATTACCTGAAGCTTAGGCCATCGGCCAGCTGCGGTGGCATCGCTTCAACGTGAGGAGTAGGTTGTTCTTCAGAAACGGCCGAGTCAGTGATGTAGTAGAACAGCTCTCAACGGGACCTGGGATGCGGTCTGAAATTGGAGCGCTCGTGATAAGTTATCGCTCAATGCTTGCAGGAAAACTGTCAGTTAGAAGCGTGGTTCAGAGCGCCAAGACCGCAGCTGAAAAATGAAATTGATGAAAACAGCATGGAAACAAGATAATCATAACAAAACAACACCAACCCAGGAGACATGAGGCGGCAGCCAATGTTGTTTTGGGAGTAAGTGGTCGCCCACCTTGACCATCGCTCGCTGTTGGTTTTCGCTTCGTTGAGAAAACGCGAGCTGACGTCAGCTTTTGCGTTTCTGTCCTACTCGACCAGGCGCCTGGAGGAGAGCCGGATGGAGAGGAGCATCGCGCCTTTAGTTTCGGTAGTGGCCGATCCGGGTTGAACTCATATCAGCCGGCCCCACTAGGCTTGTCCAGTTGGTGGCTCGACTTGCACTTGCAAACTTAAGAGTATGAAGAGATGACGAAGATGCTGATTAACTCTATAGTATTACCCTCTCTCACCAGATTCGAGTAGGCACGCATTTTGAGCGAGACCCCAGTAGGGATGGCCCTAAGTATAGAAAATATGATGTCCTCACCTACTACAGAGAATAACCTGTACCACACAGTCAAGTGCACAACAAAAACCGTGTAGCTGTAGTGTGCGTATATATCTCATCTCGAAGTAGGCCCCACATTCAACTTCAGTATAAATTGGTTCGTTTCCTT